>OX104063.1:80476100-80857581 GCA_944474145.2 Dicrocoelium dendriticum
AACGTTGTCAAGTGGACTGTTGTTCGAGAAATCGCAAGCGGGTAAGTCAACGAGATTTTTCAAGACGTGGTAGCGTGTGATTGCACGAGCTGGTTCCGAGTGTTCAAATGGATACTCTGCATAACACACATAGTTGAATGTTATCACTATGTGATCAATTAGACCCAATACGACTCATAGGTGAAGCTTCGCCGACCACTGAGTTGCCGGCGACTAATCGCTTTTCGGTGTGTACTTGATGAAGGGCGTAACGTGTTATTCATCTACCGCGCAGTTAGTCCCGTGTCTAATGTTCTACGTACACTGTTGGGTGTCTGGTAAATAGCATCTTCCACAGGCTGTATGGGCTCATTAGGCACACTACTGGTGCATTGTTCTTTTATAGATCACAGCACTTTTGGTTCTTTGAGAGACATATCATCTCTAGGAGGCATATCGCTGACTGTCTTCAACCGAATCTCAGATGCTAGCCTACAACGAAACATGCACCAGCTTTTTAGCAGCCGCGCTACGATATGCTTGACTATAGTAAGGCAGGAATTCCTCGCTGCACCTTGCGGAGCCTAGTAAGGTGTCTGTAAAGGAGCTTGGGGTTAGAAAGGAATTTCTCAGCTAGATTCTGTTGGTGCTGTATTTTATCTTCACGTATCAGGTTTACGCAGTGATTCCTTTGGATAGTGTAGGCTTCCCATGTTTCGGCACGCGGTGACTCCTTGTATCATCGCCAGAGTAAATTCCTCGTGACGTTACATTTCTGTGTCCTGCTACGGATGAATGATTTTACTTTCTTCGCCCGTGAAGGCCATTTTCTAGAAGCACTAGTTATTAACGTCTTGAATTAGTCAGCAAAATCAGACCAGGCGACATCGGGGGATCGTTCTGCTTGAAAAGCCTAGTCCGTAGCACTTATAAGTTTGATTGGAGCGCCGTAATCCGTAATGAGCTGACACTTCTCGGTGTTTTCTGAGGAATACTCTGTATATCAGATGTAATTAAACATGAGTGTTGCATGGTCGCTACGGCCTAAAGGACTCTTTATCGATACCGTTTCGATCATAAGCTCTTCGTTGGTGAATACTTGATTCAGGACACCCGGTTTGTATCCCGTCCTAACTCTTGTGGGAATGTGATGTGATTGTAGAATGGTAGTCCAATAATTATCTCCTGTACTTTCATTTTGAAGTGTTCATTTGTACAGGCTGGGGTTTCTATGATGTGCATATTGAAGTCACCAACCATGAGAATGTGGCTGTACGACTGCGAGAGAATGGTCTTCATTGTGGAGGCTAGGCGATTGTCCATTTGCAAAATAGTCGGCGGGGGCGATACACCACACCAAACAAACATGCATCTCCACGGCTTTGGTAAAGACGGCACCAAAGCGCATCGACAATCTGAACCTCTGGGTCATCGATGAGATCAAGGTGTAATTCGCTGCGATAATAAAGTAGAACTCCACCTCGTCTACTTGGTCGATCATTGCGTAGAATAGACATCCCAGGTAGTGCGATTTCTGCATCAGTGATCCCGTCACTCAACCAGGTCTCGGTTATCGTAACGAGGTCCCTTGACAGCGAGGCCTGACGCAGGTGAAGCTCTGTCAGTTTGCTTAAAGGCAGTTGTGCGTTGGTATAAAAACAGGAGAGTGATTCGTACGTTAGGAGGTTGTTTGTGGATGTAGACAACAGGTTTGAGACTTAGCCGACCCTCCTGAGGTTGGCTGCTACTCGTACTTTTAATATAGCCTTCAGCTCGCGAGAATGACTTGGAATAACTCTCTGCACCACGCAGTCGGATTCATGATAATTCTGATGGTCACTCGACTCCTGCGGTGTCTTGCCGCATGCTATGACGGCTGTCAGATCAGTCCCTGTGGTGGACTTTGCAACTACGGGTGTTCCCACTGAGTTGGTTAGCGCCATTGAGTAACCAGTAGCCTCTGGTCATAAACCTGCTGCTTTTAGTCGAATTTCTGTTGGCGACATGTTCCGGAAGTTACCCCAGTTCTCTAGAACTGTGTGTAAAGTTAGCTCAGACGGTAAGACCAACTTCAGCAACCTAGGACCACACCCTTTGTAATTTGGTGACACGGGAATCCTGGTCAGTGAGGTAGCAATGACATTTTCTAAAGACAGCGCCTCACGAATGTATCGTCATTGCTCCAGATCATGTTCTTGAGATTCCTCAGGAGATGAAGCTTGAGACTCACGGACGCCATGAATAATGACGGTTTTCAGCTCGTGTTTTTTACTTCCCTGTTGATTGTTCATATCTTTTGAACATATCCGGTAAGATACATACTCCGTCCGATGCTCTGTGGTGTCGATTTGCAGGGAACAGAATGGATTCCGTTTCCTCCGCAGAATGTACTGTTACTCGAAGTGGTCGAGGCTCACCATAGTGTAAGGAGTTTGGGTGTCGTGCGATGCGTCTCAGCGTAGTGGATTCAGCGCGCATGCATTACAGATGGAATCACACTGACTACGATCGTCTATCAGTTTACCCCTTATTGTGTTGGATTTGGATTCAGGAACGTTAGTGCATACAAGACTTAAGGCACCATGATTCCACCTCGTGGTTCGCGACGTAAGAGCACTAGGTTCTTTTGTTTTTTGTGGATTTGTGTACCGCACTGGCGATAGCGATCCATGTTGAAGCACAGTTTGCCCTCTCCGGTAACTGGAGTCACAAGTGTCTTTGACGGCGTTTTCCTAGAAGCAACCGCTGATTGGGATGTCCAGTTATTCTTTTACTGCGGGTTTGCTGGAGTTTTGTGTTTCAGGTATATCAACTGAATTACTAGTTATTACATAGTTGGAGAAGGTAGAAGCGGGTGGGTTGCAAACGACTTTTTCATCTAGTGGAGTCATGTGGCTAAGGGTCGTTGAAGACTGAGACGCTGTGGTGGGGTTGGGACTCCTGTCCCTCTTCTTCGTCCTAAACGGGCAGTTTGTAGGTGTTGGTTCATATGCAAGTGTAGCTTTGTTTACTTTCGCAGATGCGTTGCTAGCGTTCACCAGTTGCTCAACTGTTTGCGCCAACTTTTCACACTTTTGCATTAGGAAAATTACACAACTAACAACAGGGATGGATTTGCACACCTGACAGAACCAAAATGCTTCGGTTTTGCTGCTGTATTGTCTAGTTTCTAGTGCACTCATCCCAACCACTTCGTATGGTACGCTTTTTGACAGTTAAAGCAAACTGGACCAGACTTAACGGTTTTTACACATAGGTCACAATTGACTTTTGAATGGGACATTTCCATTTGGGGCGTGCACTTTGTCATTGTGAGTTGCACCAATTCTAAAAGGGATTAGATAGAAAAGGAGAGTTCAGAATCTAGGTTCTAGATCTCTCACTTATCTACTTACCACTTGTATAGAATGGAATAATTCTATTGATATATGTGGTCACGGTCAGTAATGGGGCAGCGAAGAAGGAATGACCGCAGATGGTGGCGATATGTTGTAACGATTCCGCACTAACTAGATGGAATGGTGTAACTGGATGTACACTGCAACAGGGGCAGCAAGAGGTCAGATAGTGACTCGCTGTTTATGACTTCGCTTCACTTTTCTTTCTGTGGCGATCGGCGCTGGTTTGAGGTCAGGGGGGTCAGACGTGTGGCGTCCAGATGAGTCACACGTTCCTTAGGGTAAATTGGCGACGTGCGTGCTATCGATCGAGCCGCGATGCAGCCATGCAGCGTAGGGTTGAGGCAAAGCAAGATGACATGGAAAATACTGTGGCTGTTCCAAGGGCGGACAAAATTGATAACTATCCCTTTGTACAGCGACTAGAAGGAATAGTAGTAAGATGTTCGGGTGACTGTTTAAAAACTCTTTAAAATAAGACCACAAGAGTTCTTTTGCGCCGAGAGGAAAAATAAATTCTCCGATAAGATTTAAGCACAGTTGACTTCCCAATTGCAAAAGCACAGTTTGCTGCTGATTCGCGAATGACAGATCCACATGAACAGTGGTAGGAGTATGCGGAGCCAAATCGAATGATAGTACCTAGGTCTCGGTGAGAATAAATCCGAAGTTTTAAAGGCGAATAACGCAGGAGGACACATTTTTGAGACCGCTCGGTAGACACAAAAGGAATGGTGGAAGTTCTTAGTCGGTGATGCTTCGGCAACCAGAGTGTTAAACTGGCTGACGAAATGTTCCCATGCACTAGCCGGTCCTCGTCTGCCATAAAGATCCAATTGGTTCACCTAGTCGTAGAGTATATGTGTTCTCATTGCGTCGGCAATTTAAACGGGAGATTCTGCATGCCAAATGGATTTGAAGAGTGGAACTGTATGATATGATCACTGCGGCCCAATAGGACCCAGACGATTAACTTCTCGACCATCAGTTCATAGATGGTGAATATCCAATCCAGTATGGAGGGCTTATCTTTTTTCGGGTTCTAGCAAAAGACTGGAGATAAACTCTTGTAGATCTGCCCTAAAGTGCTGTCCAGGAGCGGCTCAGGATTCCAGAACGTGGATGATGAAATCGCCAGTAATGAGAAAATGATTGTAATTCTTATTGCGCATGCCATATGGAAGTCCATCTCGGACGTGGAGGATAGAGGGCAGTAAACGACCGCTATCATATAAACGTAGACTGCACCAAAGAGAATACTATATCATGTTGGCCGTGTCGTCCATGGGCTTACATTGGAGATCACTGCGGAAGTACAGAGCCAACCCGCCACCTACGTTGGGCCGGTCTTGCAGAACAACGGACATGCCTGGCAGGTGCAATCTCGATGTCAATTATATCGGGGCGTAACCCTATCTGTGTCATAGCGATGATACTTGACGCAGTCACAGTTCGGAAATTTTGCTCAGTATGCCTTGAGCGTTAGTATAAATACAGGAAAGTTTCTTTTATGTCAAAAGATCTTGACCAGCGGCAGATAAAGTATGTGAATTTGTGCAGACGGTTGACAGGCCGGCACCTAAGCGTTTTTTGAGTGATTTGAAAAATTTCCATACGAATGCAATCTGATTTTGGTCTCACTTACACCTGCGGTATGTAGTTCGGCGGTACCTTTCTCTATAGCTACGGGTCTGTGTGCAAGCTTTTCTGAACAGCTGTTGTGGTTATATTGAGTCGCGGCTGGTGTCGTTTCCGCGATGACAGCGATTGACTGCGGTTCTCTAATCGTTGTCCTCTGTTGTAGTTCCGAAGAAACTGTGTTGCGTTGTATCTTCCACGGGTAGATAAAGTGCAGCATCATGTGTTGTGATTGGACCAGTAATTTCAGTATCTCCGGGCTAATATCTTTATATGATGGCGACACGGGTAACGGTGTAATGGACTGAAGTATTACCTCACCAGCACAGAGAGCTTCATGGATATAAAGCCATTCTTGCAGATCATGAGCATGGGCTTCTTCGTAGCTAGATGCCGGTAGCTCGGACAATCTATGAACGAAAAGGACTCTTTTGTTTCACTTGGTGTAGTACTCGTTTGAATTAATTTTGTCTTGCTGGCGTTCGCTCCATGGAAAATCCGGAAATATGCGTATCCCACCGTCTTCACTCCGCAAGCGGTATTACCGACAAAAGCACCGTCTCGATATCATCTATTGGTCCCGATGTTACTCGCATAAGCCGGGATTCCCTGTAACGAATCGAGGTTGGATATCTAGTGATGCGCATTAAATTAGTCGGCCTGGCTTGAACTCCGATTCCATCGCAAAGGAAATTAGATTGCTTTAAGTGATCCAGCTGTTTACCCCTTAAGAATTTTGACTCAGGAACTTTGGTGCATATGAGTGTCAAGGCACCGTAGTTCCGCTTGGTCTTCGGTGATGTGGGAGGCACGATTTTTGGGGCTTTGGTGACATCTCTGCAGGTCACAAATGATCTTTGACCAGTTGTGCGGCTGTACCGGGTGAGGCTACTGAGGTTACCCTTTGACCAAATAGAACAGCAACGGTTGCATAGGTGGATCGGTCTTTAGAGCTCTTCGGATTTCACTGGTCATTCGGAAGGGTGGGTGGTACTGATTTTGTATCATTCGACATATTCTATAAAAGGATGTAAGCGGTGGGGCTAGGCATGTTTTCTCGTTCGTAACGACTGCTTGGTTGGTGGTTCCAAGGTATCTAGTACTGCGAGGCCGTCCGAACGACCGGCCGATTTTCTTGGATTCGAGGTAGTGATTAGGGGAAATAAAAGAGATATGAGCTGCGCTATTGTCGCCTCGTGTGACGCAATTTTCGCAGTTAAACGGTGTTCAATTTCGGCGATTAGGCTGTCGTACTTCGTGTTAACGTTAGTACGCATTTTACCAATAGAACAGCTGTACACTCGGGACAGAACCAAAGTGTGCTGGGTGCAGTATATTTCTTTGATTTGGTGCGCCAGACTGTGACGCACTTCGTAGGGTACCGTCTAATGCAGTTTGCACATGTCAAGCCTACTTTTCCTACCTTAGCATAGGTTTGTTTAGCCAAATATATTTCGTTTCGGGTTACCTGTGTTATGACCGTCGTTGCCGCATAATCGTTACTCTGCTTGCGGGTACGTGGCGCATCGTCGTCGCCCAGTATCTGGTCGCCGATGAGCAAGCCAAGGTCAGATGACTGGGTCCTCGTGCTTCGTGTATTGCGTCCGTGAGCCATATGATCGCGCGTAAGGCGTCTGTGCAGATAATTGTTGTACTACGCAGGTTGGTCAGTTGCACCGGCGAAAGTTGACGGTTGCTTCCTTGCGAGGGTTTCACAGTGGGAACATAGTTTGCTCTTTAGCTATAACAAATATTAGTGGAATCAGACGAGTTAAAACATAAGTGAAAGCTGGGAAGCTCCTCTATCAAAAGAGGTAAAAATCCTAGAGGGTTAATTGAAACTGCGCAAAATTTCACGATTGAATAAGGGCAAACCACTGCCCTAATTTGTGCGTGATGTTGATGATGGTGAGTTTGGCACGAAATAACATTGACTTTGTTGTTTGGAAGAAACAGCAGCGGTTTGTCGCCAGTGACATGATCACATCACGTATACCGTTGTCTATACTCACGGGAAACTTTTCCCACCCGGGGATGTAAAACGCCGGCTGCGCAAGCGTCAGACGTTGACGGATCTTGATCCGTCGATGTGTACCTAGTGTTGTGGCATATGAGGTTATGGGTGCTTAAGATACTCCGGTTTAGTAGGCCATCAGGGTGACCGCAAGTAGACAATATCGAAGAGACGACGAATAAGCCGAATACCTAGGCATCGGCGAAGCGCTTGGTAATTATTCTGTTTCCGATGCCTCTTAGTAACCCAGGGTAAAATTAATGCGGTGGATGTGGCACTAGGGCTACATCATCGCTGTAGTTGTTCTGTACATGTGGATGTGTGTTTATTCTCTTGCATTCCATATGTTTGTTGCTCGATATCCTCAGTGTGGCTGTGGTTGGCTTGAATGTTTGCAAGCTGCTTACCTGTAGAAAGCAGCCACTTCGATTATAATTGCCCCAGGAGACTGTTGTCCGTTGCTTGTGAAGATTGGGTGCACGACCTTCTTGACCGTACTAGGCTCCAAAGATTGGTTCCATCCAGTGTGGAGCGGGCTATGGCCCGGCCACCACCTTGTGTACGTCTAGTACTCATGATTCTTAATTTAGATAAACAAGAATGCTGCAGCGATGCATGGTGAAGGAGTGTAAGTTAACTCTGCTAGTCTCATTTGGTTGATGTTTCACTGGATATAGGATATGTAGATAGAGCTACGCTGGACGCAGTGCAAGTCACCTATCATTCTTGAGTAGACACGGACATCCAGTGGCCGTTCGCAGTCTCCATGACAGGCAAACTGCCACTGATTTAGATAAGCAAGTCATTCAGTGGTGTCGACAAGCATGGTAACTGAGGCTCATTGATCACGATTATCAAGCAATTCCACTATAACTAATTTCCCTGAAACTCAGCAGATTGTGGAACCTTGCCCTGCCATAACATTGTAGCTCAGCAGTGGCGTGGATAGCGTGACGACAAGCAACCTAGAGTATTTTTCTGGTTCACACAATACGCTATTACCTTGACTTGTGGATCAATGCTTGGGTAATCGCTCAACGGTTGAGCGAAGATTAAGGGTTTAAAAAATACGTGGACACTTAGTACAGTTCTCAGATTTCCTGTGTTGCCACCAGCTGTCTAGTGGTACCAGAACAGCCGCTTTTGTTATTTTGTGCCTACTTCGGCTGGGCTACTTCAACTATCGCTGCAAGAACTGTTCTTCGAAACCAGCCAAGGGTAAAGCAGGCTCCTCTGACTGACGATGTCAGCGTAGTTAGTAACGTCGAGCTACTTTCATTACTCGTCACTTAGAGGTCAAGAAAAATACGGAAAGGATACATCACATGCTGCTGCCATACTTCTGCATACTTCCTTTGTGAAACCTCCAAATCCAGGAACATCTGTGAATAGAAGAGACGGCACACGGTGAACGCATGCCTCGGTGGATTAGTTAGTGGATAAAAACCATGCGTGATATTCTACTCATATACCAAGTAAGAAACATAAAGCTAGAAGTTAGTTTAACGGTAAACTGAAATGTGGTCCGACAGTTACGACACGGCAGTAGGTCGAATTTGCTCAATCAGCTCAAGCAGCTCAGCTGACTTGCGAGGTTTTCAAAACAAACTCATAACGTCGTGTTTATAATGTTTATACGTCTAAAGTTGTTCCACTACAAGGTAAGACGCATTTGTTAAGACACTTTCAGTGAAGTGTCTCACATGTGCGACCTGCAACAACATGTTACCAGTCTTCCATCTTACTACTCAGGCATCCTAGACTAACTGTTTTAAGTCAACAAGTCTCAAAGCACTATGCGGCAGTGGACAGATAGATATGTCATTCGGGTACTTATGATGGGGCGACTTTGCAAGTGAATTCATTGTCGGACATGACAGACTAGGGTGAATCAGTGATATGATTTCTTGTCTAATCCTCTTCTGATGTTCAGGTCCATCTAGATCAGCAGGAATTGCAAGCAAAATCCATCAGCTACCCTTGTGTATGGGAGACACCACAAACCCTAATTGGACAGTTTTTGTTATAAAGCACACTGTGTGAATTAATACTGGAATGAGAATCCGGGTTGACCCTGCCAAACGAAATCTGCAGTTATCTCACTAACATGCTGGTGAAATACTTCTCCCGGTAAGGTCAATGCTGAGCACTGTTGGCGAATAGAGAATACCAGCTCAGGTTGCGAGAGCGAGAGAGAGAGTCATTCCACTTCAGGTTCTGAAGTAATCACTCATCAACATGAACACAAATCCATGTTTATCGGTGTGGCCATCAGTTTCAGTGTATTTTACACTCACCTTGCAGATCATCAAGCCCATCAAGCCCATCTATCAGCGAAACCGACGGTTTATGAACACAGCGGACTGATGATTGCAACGGAATTTGGTATCAGAGGAGTCCGAATGGGTACTCCCAAGAACACACGTAGAAACGTTTAAACGTACTATGGTCTCAGTAAGAGAATACATCCGTTGTCAGGTAATAGAGACAGCTTTTGCAGTGATAACTGTTGAATGCACCGAACCCGAAGGTCATGAAACAGGTATAAAAGAGGAATGATTATGGTTAAACGTGTAGCTGGAAACACGCAGTGAAATTTTTAGGGTGAGCATTACCGTGCCCTGGGTGTTTCGTTTGATGATGGAATTATTACATATGGCAGCCAGAAGCTCGAAATACCAAAACAATGATGCTGTGGTCATTTTGGAATGATTTGGCACGGGTTCGATGGACTATGTCCGGGAGAGCATGAGTCCATGCTTGCGAGTTAGAAAGAAACTGTCTGGAACAATTCATAGCTTGTATACAGGCATCCCATTTACTATGATGTCTAGGAAATAGTAAATGTTTAAAGAAGCATTTTGTAGGCCCATAGCTTCAAGAAACATAGTGTCCATTAAATGGACACCTATACCCGTCTGTCAAACACATGTCGTTCGCCATGCTTACGGTGCATGCGTACCCTTTGTAGGCAATGGTAGTGGGGATCACGTATACTAAAAGCTCTAGACGATCGCCTAAAGTTGGCGTTTGCATCTGACTTAGTAATGCTTTTACTCGTCACGAGAGTGGCATAGATTAGGCACCTACCTTGCAGCGAGCTGCCATTGAGTAACTCTTGAAGCTGTAAAGCGTTGATAGCTTTGGTATCCTTGTCAGCCATTTGATTGAACTTTATTTCGATTTCTTGATCTTCATTCTGCAAAAGATGAAATATGGTCACGTCATTTCGTGCCGAGATACAATCGCTAATATCCTTAGTGCAAATCTTGGAGGTCAACTTAGCATATGTATTGAATGTGGTCGCTTTACTTATGTGTAGATGTTTTCCGTCATATAGATAGTATTGAGTCGTTGGATGTTCCTACCTGCACAAATGCGGACGAGACAATCAAACTCAGGGGACAGTTGAACCATACCACTCACCAGGACCATGTCTTCCAACTTCAGTGCTTCAATTACATCCTGCAGGTTAAAGAAACACCAAAATTTTTATCAAAGCAAGAATGCTTCATAGTCCCACGTGTTAAAGTAACGGTCATTTTTATGAATGTAAGCATATAATGTTTCCACTGCTGGCGGCAACTTAACTAAGAGTAGATTTATGTATCAGGAAGGCGTCCTCCATACCTCTCGTGTCCTGATGTAACTTTGTACACAGAGGGTAGCAACTATCTCGGGACAGGCTTTAATGATGCCAGCCGATAAGCTTGAGCGTCTTTGCACGTATGTCGGAGGCATATTAAGCCTACTCCGGGCTAGTAGTATTCACTTGTGGTACTCGCTAATATGACAGTCAGCATCCACAGTACGTCTGACCGTATTGAGTGACCGTAGGTAGCTTGCAGCACACCGTTCACAGCCCACGCAAGCTCCGGTATCTACTATTTACCCGGAATATTCTAATCGATAGACATTCAGATGGGGATACGGTTTGCTCAGAGTTGAACAACTTTAACACTTACATCTCAAACACACAATTTTGGGATGCATGCTTGCGAGATGTACGCAAGATTGTAGCTGGGCTGCTGCTCTTCCTGCGATAGAACAATTCTTTGTGACTAACGAGGCTAGAATGATTCCCCCCCACCGGTTAGATCAGCAACGAGTAATAGTGAATTGGATCCAGTGAGTGAAACGGTAACTCGTCAATAGTCCCGGTGAAGGCAGTCGATAGTAAAACCATTCCGAGATAAACGCCAAACGCATTCAAATGCGGACTAAAGGAAGCAAGGAGTCATAGCACTCGTTACCAACCTCTGCATAAGCGTCACCATAACTGTGGCCACGTCCCTGACTATGCTAGTGAAAACAGACCACTATTGTCCATGAATGTCTTGACTCCAAAAATTTGTGAAAATCGGCAGTATCAAGAGCTAAGCCCACAAGTTGGGCAAAGTAGCAGAGCTCAGCGGAGCAAGTAATCAGTATGAACTCACATAGGTTCAAGTGGGCATCCGTAGCTTATCCTTGTGATCAACCAAACACGCGCAGAGCGAATTACATCAGTGTGCATATTCGGAATACCCGTAGAGTGTAGTTCAATCCATGCCTGAGTAGTCATTTGAGCGCAAATCTGAGGATAGTGACGCGAAAGCTATCATACATAGCCAGTCCTATGGCCGGTTGATGAACGATTACTGGAAAACTTTGTCCGGTGCTTAGAACCTTCTCTAGGCGTTCACACAAGATGATGCTCAAAAGATGGTGGGTTGGTCCTACACGTTGGGTTTCGAAACACTGGCCGGTATTCAGATAAACGATTTTCAATCATTTGGAATTATTCGAACAGCTTGTCAAGTAGATTGTTGAATGATGGGGCCACTGGTCGCTTGATGGCGTACAATGCCTTGTAGAAGGCGACGCCGATGCGTATCCACAGCTCCTCTGCAGCTGATACCATTCGTCCAACAGCAGTAAGACAACTGCCAGAACCTTTGACCCAGTCATTCCAGCGCAGATTTGGTAGGACCAGGTTCCTGCCATGTGGAATTTTGGAATAATCACTCTCATTTACAAAGGAAGAAGCAGGACTGAGCTTACAAACTACCGCACAGTACCTCTTCTCCCTGTAATGTCAAAGCTCATGGAATAAAACACTGCCGGTGTGCTGGCGTGCTAGCTGGAAAACTGTAAGATTTTAACTCCCGCGCAACGCAGCTTCCGTCGAAAGGGACCGCTCACAACGAAGTTACTGATCGTACGGAATAGTTAGATCCATACAAATGACGCTGGCGAGGACGTTGACGTGAAGTAGCGGCATTTTTCGAAGACATTTGATCATCTAGAGCAGCCGATATTCTTTTCCAAGCTTCAATATTACGGGATCGGTGACCCTTTCTTAAGCTGGTTCACCAACTTTCTCCTTCAACAGCAATTAGTGGCTAGAGTTTGGAGCTCTTTACCTGACCCGATACAAGTGGACTATGGTGTGTCTTAGGTTTCAGTCCTAGCACCGCAATTGTTTTTGAAACTTTAAATTTCTTACTGTTCATCGATAACACCAAGACATGGCACAGGATTTGGGTGAATCCCAACCAGCGCATGCTTCAGGATGACCTAGATCAAGTACATCAGCGGTCAATTCGAAATTTACTCAAAGTATTTGTGAACAAATATAACACCAGAGCACTTACTGCTACAAGCTAGGAACGCAACTGCTGCAGCGATCTTCCGTCGAACGTGACATGGGTGTGCTAGTTCCAAACTATCGGTAAAGACATCGAAGGCTGGTAACCAACTCGTCAGACGGTTGAGATGGGCGTTTGGACAGACAGTTATCTCTATTTTCCGACAAACGTTCGGTGCTTATGTTCGTCTCCAGGTCGAATAGGCCATTCAAGCCTGACGATCATGGCTAAAATACGATACCATTGCTCGGGAGCTGTCTCAGAATTGTGCCTCCAAGTAACTTCTTGGAATGCGCAATCTACCATACGAGCAGAAGCTGAAACGTATGGGAGTATTTGGTGGAGGTGATCTTCAATTATGAGGCAACCTGCTACTTGATTCTGCACCATCTAAATCATGTGTGCCTCTCTTTACTGCAACTCAGCAGTAACACAAATTCTGGAGATCACTCCTTGCAATAGCAGCACAGTACAGCCACCTGGAATGCGACAGGGTGTAAGTCACGGCTGGAAAGCTCTGCCCGGATCAGTTGATTCTGCAACGGCACAGCACGGTTAGGTGACATTGTCATTTACGTTTTGTTACTTCGCACTATTATTCCACCCTACTCCTTGGAAAATATCTTGGATTTATTATTTGTCACCTACTAGTGTTGTGCAAATATGCGAAATGTAGAGCCACTGCATTACAAATGCGAAGTCCTTTTGTTATTAAGATTACTAAGTGATTTTCCACATTTTGCGATAGCCCAACCTGACCAGCCGTGCTTTTTAATCCGTACAAAACCATTGTTCACTGTTCATCTCGGTAGTAATCAGATCAAACATTCGCTGGCTTAAATTGCTTGACACTACATGATGAGGCATTGGATGGGAGAATCGGTAGGAAGCAAATGGTCCTTTCTCTAATTACTTCAACGAGTTAGCAGTGCCCATCGATGTGCATGCGTCCATTTCTGGTGCAATCATTAACAAATCATGTTCAACGAACTTTGTTAAAGAGCGCATAGTAGGTACACTACTGACAGGTCCCGAAAAGACGAACTGACCGTCTAATACTTCCCTGATGTGCAGTGGCTGTCCATCTGTGCGAATCTAGGACGTGTCCGCTTAGAAATCGATCCAAATCCATCCTTTCACCGCTCTCTAGAACAGTGCAGATGAGCGGTTTCGACATCTGCCGCGGAACGAACCAGCAAGCCTTAAGCCAGTCAGAGGTCCAAGGGAGAAATGGTTGTGAGTAACAAGGCACACCGTATTTCGCTTAATTTTGGTAAGTTAATCGCTTCGTGTGGGGACTACACTGTCCTCTGCACGGTAGTAACGTACAAAGCAGTGGATAGTAAGCGGCGCTACATCACATCCATTAACTTATTCACGACGGTCGTTACTGTCCGCACGTAGTTCACTGCTTTCACCCACAGACTGCAAACAGTCGAGTTGTGGGTTCGAGCCCCACAGGGGACAGATGGAATATGCACTGCTGTCGATTCCCGAAAGAATGCAACGGTCATACAGTGCTTTTCCGAGCGTGTGCTTGTTTTCTGACAGGTTGGATGTCACTAACCTCCAATTAAATCATAATGCATTGATAAAACGCGTAGATTTGAAAATATGACAAATGACAGTGAAAAATTAGTCACTTGTGGGGTTACAGTGGAAGTGGTCAAAAGCATTTTAGGGAGCGCAGAGGCGCGGTGTATGTGAAAACACTCCCGGAATCCCATAAATATTCTAACCCCGGTGCAGGGGCAACTGAGCTGACGAACGATTTTTGGGCTAAATGAGCTGCGTGACACAGATGGATGACCCAACTGTTTTTAAATTAGCTTTCTGCTCATTGGTTATGAGAAACAGATCGGACATTCAGTCCACACAAAGTATCCCTACATTACGTCAGTCTATGAAAACCTGTCGGTAAACCACGGTTCGCTGCCGAAGGGTCACCTAACAGAGATAATAACTCAAAACTAAGGTCAGAGTCTTACCTCACTCAGTTCGTTGCACGCGTTGCGATCGTCCAGTTCCCTGCGGAAAGGTAGTGAGAATAACGGACACATGTGAGGAAAGATAACCTACCAAATTCATGCCCACGAAGTAAGGAATCGATGATAAGTGATGCAGCTGTAGCCGATATAGTTCGTCCAATCAGATGAGACAATGATCAAACTACTACAAATGAACCAGGAAAAACAAGCTTGGTGCTGAGACAGTGACGCGCCAACATAACTGCAACTCACATGTCGGTGACTGCAACCTGATACAAGATGCGCAGAACGAAGCGGGCCTCAACATTTGGTTCATAGGTACTTGGAATAAACACGTACGAACCAGGTTTCAACCGGAATGTTTTGGTCACTTCTCGTGTGTTTGAGAACGGAGAGCTTCCGATGGCTTTCTTCGTCAGTAATTGCGCCCGAGACAGTAAAGTTTGCTGATCATCAGGCACCTAATGTAGTGGGAAGAAAAGCGATGGTAAGTCGTTTAAAGTTCCAATGAGCGTACTATCGCACTACAGAATAAATCCACTCCGATGGAACTGGACACATGCTTTTCCCTATGCACTGAGATTGGTAAACTGTGAGTGAAGAAGACGTGTGTGCAATGAAACTACTTTAAGTCACAAGTGCATTAGAACATAGCAAAATACCTAAAGGGTATACACTGTGGTGCACTGTGAGAATCAAAGTTAGAAAGAGGGTCATTGACATCCAACGGTATATCTTTGTTACCCCGACGTACGTTTCACACTGGGATATGCGTTATGTGCCTGTCGCCAAACCTAGTATTTCATTTTGGGAGTGTGGTAACAATAACATGATAGCTAACTAATCTTCTGCACTGAGTAAATAGTCATTACTCAACAAAGACTAATTAGCTGAAACAATGAATAAAAATTTATTACCGGGAGAATGAAAATGTTTAACAAATCCCATGGTTAGAAAATAAAAGCTATGTGAACCACTAGTGCTGGCTTCTAGCGATTTAAAGGCACATCTACATAACGATAGAGGTGGCGGAAAGTATGCGAAGGTTAATCTTACATGGACGTTTTCTAAATTAAACCTATTGCTGTCAGACACATCAGGCAATTCACCAACATCGCCGACCACTACATCCCCAACGAAACTGAAGAGCATGTGAAACTGCCATCACCTACATTTCTGAGTCCAAAAGTGATTCATAAGAGTTAGACAACTAAAGGAGCTGAGCCCCTGGAACTCCGTTGGTCAACAGGTCGGTGTGCAGACTAAACCCACGTGCAGAACGCGCGCTACTAGACATACAAACCCGGTTCACAGCGGTGAGCCTCGCCTCTTCCGAAGAACACTGGGATCGGTGAAGGATACTAGCACCGTCTCCGGAATGGTCTTACTGAGGTATGCATATTCTCAGATGTTCCCTGGGATGAACACAAACAAAAAGCAAATGTACCGAACTACCGAAATTTGGTTAACCGCGAAGGATTTACTGTGGTTCAAGGAGCAACCGAGCTGTCAGCAGCTGGTTATGATTAAGTCCAAGTACTGGGGCTTGAAAAGTGGATACATCCGCGAGATTCCATCAATACTGTCAGGGATCAGTGGATGTCAATGCAGGCCACTTCTGGTGCACACAAAGCAAGCGGCCCGAGGATAGTGAAACTCGTTGTTCAATCCTGACGAATCGCTCTGAACATTCTGCATACCTGGTATGAACTTCACAGCACGCTGCCTTTTGAAGCACGACGATAGCAGGTTGAACTACTTTCATCTGGCAATTCAACTAGAAAAAAAAACATTATCGCGGAGTCCACAGTCTAATCGCCATGATGATTCCCAGGCTAATGCGCCCAAATTCGTTGCCAATGATATCGCTGTCACGGGCATCAAACAGCTTGCATATGTTTGGATGAGATGGAATTATCGAAATATCAGGACTCCGTGCCAAAAATAGATCCACAAACGTGTAGTCACCGACCTTAAATCTGTCGGCGTAAATTCACTCACTTAAGCCACCACATCAAACGTGCGCCTGGTTTATTAGAACAATGAACAATGAACAATGATTTATAACGGGTAAAAAAGCAGGTGTTTAACATGTCCCGTAGGGTGTTTAGCGTGACACAAAAAGATAGTGAAGTGATAATGAAGTCATCAGTTCAGGCGCTTACAGATTTAACTGCACTGCCGTATAAAGGGGGTTTGAAATGAGAATGTCCGCACACAAAGCAACAGGGGAGTAATTATTGTTCACATCATAGGCGAGAAAAATAAAAAAGATAGCAATGACAACGCTTACTCGTGTGCAGCTATCTTGGGTCGATCGGATACAGAAATCCAGTTTCTATAGTAGTAGCGTTTATCAAATTTCGTGCAAGGCGTTTGGAATGACTCATTCTCGAGTAGGGTTATGGCACTATCCACTGTCTGTTGTGCATTAGTGCCAGCATCTGGTGGTCATGAGCTATAGCACGTAGTGCAAATGTGACAGGGTATCCTCAAGGCGTTTTTTGAAAAGGGATAGGGTGGGTGCATTAATTACGTGTTCCAGGAGGGCGTTCCAAAACTGCGACACTCGAAGGGAGAAATAGTTTCGCCGACATTCCAGGCGGCTGTATTGCGTGACTAACTTAAACTGGTGACCTCTTAGCGAGGTGCTTTGACTGAGTGTTAGAAGGGAATGGCATGGGTGGTTGGGGTTTCTCAGGATAAGGTACACCATTATGAGATCGCCCCTTAGACGCCGATAACGTCCACTGTATATTTTGAGGGTCTTCAGCCTGAGTGGGTAGGGGGCGCTGGTCAAACGTCTGATACTCTTCGTTGCCCTACGTTGTGCAGTATCGAGCGCGGTGAGATGGTGCTTGAGCACACAACGGCCTAAGACGTACCCAGCAACCTAGCCGAACTGCGACTTCGACATGCCACACAAATTTAAGACCTCATCGCCATCAAGAAAATGTAATTAAGCTGCGCCATCGCTTGAAGTGGAATGTTGTTTTCGGAATGATGAAGCTAGCAAAGCTGGTAAGGTAGCCATGTACTCCTGTAGCGAACCCATACCGAAGTTGGAAACTGAAATGCGCGATTCCTTTTAGTATCGCAGGTGGATGAACGGTAACGACATTTTCATCTGATAGTTGTTTACCGCTCCTGTGTTTCCATACCTCAGGTAGACTACAAGTTAGCGGTTACCTTGAGACGAGTGCTGAATAGGGAGAACAGGCACATTTTAATCGCTGGGCATTTTAACGTAGATTACTTGAAATCGTAAACCACCCAAAGAGAATAATTCGAGGCCGATCTGCAAACTTTCGTCTTTAGCTCTCCGTGTTATGGTCAAGTCAATTCATCAACCAGGTTCCAGGACGCGAACAAGCCATTCATATTATACCTGATATTCACTACCCAAGAACTCATGAATAATAGAGGATTAGCCATATTTCTTCAAACCGCAGTGCTTATTCAACTATCCTCTTCACAAATGCTTCGCGTAGTATTTCAGAGATAGAAGCCAGACGAAGCAGGCAATAACGCATCAAAATAGTTGGACGCAAACAAGTTGAATTAACCAATTAGCGCTTCTTAGCCGATGATGCATTGGCCTTTGTTAGGGGACGTTTCTTAAGAAAGATTAAAATTGGCTGCTGACGCACTTAACACAAAGTCTGTCTGTTGAAGACGGCACAGTCGCAAAGAGACTGGATCTTAAGGTGGTTCGACGGTTTGCTTACCTCGTCGACCCACTGAGCTATACTGGGTGGTGTTCCCCAGGCCCCTTGAGGACTACTCCTACGAAGCTGCTCAACGTTTGTAGGTCAGACAAACAGTCGCCTGGTCATCCAGGTCGGGGGTTTGAAATGAGATGACGTCCGTTTCTGTAAAACTAAATCGCTGCCATATCCGCTGCCTTGCTTGCTGGCTTTTGAACCAAAGGATTTGGTTGAGGATCCTATTAGTCCTCTTGCCAAGGTCTAGCCGCACCGACAGCATCCCAGCCCACGTACAAACATGAAAACTCTTCAAAGTTCAACCATATCCTGCATCACCCATCACGCTGCTAAACAAGCGGCGCCTTGTCGGCTTTATACAGCAGGGCGGACAAGCGAAAATCTGTAACTGCTGGCGCCTCCATTCTTTCTGTTCCACCTGTTTCTCTTACTCTCATCCCAACCCCATTAGTAACATTCCCTCCATAATTCACGGCCTAACTGACAGCGGTCGCAATACCACTGGAGTCCAACCATGTGCAGCTACCTTCCCGCACCACCCACTAGACGCCTATCGACAGCAACACTTTATAAGGTCACCCTGTCCTGTCCCGTTTCCTTGGCAGCGTTTAGCCTTCGCACTCTAAGGCAAATGAGTCAAAAGACTGCACTCGCACGCACCTTAGACACCTTTGGTATTGATGTGTTTTGCGTGTCCGAATTAGGAGCTATGATTCACACGTGGTTGTTAAGTTAACTGCGCCCGACTTGTCGTGTTGTATTGGTTACACTCATCCGCAGACAGTGGTAGGACAATCACTGGTCAAGCCGAAGTGGATATCATTCTCAGCTCTAAGACGGAGTGATCGTGGCTTGATTGGATTCCGTGAGCAACAGTTTGTGTACAACCCATTTGACGACTAAAACTAAGCTTGTTTTCCGAACTAACACTAGACGCTGTTTGTTTGTGGTTTCTGCATATGCAGTTCTGATAGTGCAGTTCTGATACTGCCAAGGATGCTTTTCATCAAGAACTGAACATACTGCTACTCAGTGTTACCAGTTCAGATGTCATTGTAGTTACAAGAGGATATGAATGAGCAATTAGGTCGACTGAGCACGTCAGAAGCTGAGCTAAGTGATGTGTATGGACTTAACGCCGATCGTGCGGGTAATGGCGATTATGAGGAATATGGTCTGTTGCAAATGTGCCCGGAGCACCGGCTGTTTCTTAATAGCCCAGTTTTTTTTACAGGGAGCACTGTAGTACCACTTGGCGTCTCCCTATAGCTCGTTAACGATGGACTTAAAGACATCACTTTGACGTAAGTTACAGCTGGCGTGCTTCCATACTGGACTGTTGTTCGTTCGAGAATACTCACCTTGACTAATCATGCCTTGGTATTATTCCTTTTTCCATTGTATTTATCGTAACGCGTATCAAGCGCCTTTTGCGATTCGCAACGGATAAGTTATCTCAGTGCTCGGTCAGGTAAGTCTGCAAGGATACACTCCGTTCGGAAATGTCGCTCTCTGATCCTCATGGCACTGTGCCACAATGCAATAGGACCTCGTCAACCATGCACAATGCAAGAACCCCTGCTTTTGGCACCATCAATCGTCACGGTATCAGTCAGTGAATATCTAACAGGTCGATGAACCGGTTGGAATCCAGAAGCATACACACGGCTGACTATGAACACAAGGTAACTAGGCAGATTAGAAGACACGAACTAAAGCGGCGCGTGTGCGCGGACAAGGAAGCTTGGTGGAATAGTATGGTCCAACAAATGCAATAGGCGGTAATATGTTGTTGTTGTTGATGATGATGATGCTGATGATGATGATGATGATGATGATGATGATGATGATGATGATGATCATCATCATCATCATCATCATCATCATCATGATGCCGCTACTGCTGCTGCTGCTGCTGCTGCTGCTGCTGCTGCTGCTGATGATGATGATGATGATGATGATGATGCTGATGATGATGATGATGATGATGGTGATGATGACGAGGACGATGACGATGACGAGATGATGCTGATGATGATTATGATGCCGCTACTGCTGCTGCTGCTGCTGCTGCTGCTGATGATGATGATGATGATGGTGGTGATGATGATGATGATGATGATGATGGTGGTGATGATGACGAGGACGATGACGATGACGAGATGATGCTGATGATGATTATGATGCCGCTACTGCTGCTGCTGCTGCTGCTGCTGATGATGATGATGATGATGATGATGATGATGATGATGATGATGATGATGGTGATGATGACGAGGACGATGACGATGACGAGATGATGCTGATGATGATCATGATGCCGCTACTGCTGCTACCGCCGCTACTGCTGCTGCTGCTGCTGCTGCTGCTGCTGCTGATGATGATGATGATGATATGCAATTTTGGCCAGCCGAGCCAAATGATCCGCACCACTGCTTCCAGCAAACCAGGTGTCAGCGAGAAACGCATAGTCAGCACGCGTACCTTGATTCACAATAAGGAGCGCCGTATGGCTGGTTGCGTGGAGCACTTTCGAGAGCAGCTCAGTTGTCCCTGTGCTTCTAGCCCACTTCCCACACATGTAGGGCAGGCTGGGCCGTGAACGGTTAGTTTAGAGGTTGCTTTGGTGGCTGAGGTCCGAAACGGGATCGCATCCCTTGCCTGTTTTCGAGCTGCTGGCCCGGATTCCCTTGCACCCACATTATTTAGGGATGGTGTTGTGGTCCTCTGCAAAGCACTGACGTCACTGTTCAAACAGGTCTGGAAAGCAAAGGCCATCCCAGCTTACTGTAGCGTCTCGATTGTAGTGGAGCTTCAAGAAGGGCAGTACCACCGACTGTGGTAACCACAGTGATATTAGCCCAACGCCGATGTTGACAAACTTATTGGCCTCAGTTCTTGTGCGTCGCCTCACTGTGAAACGGGAATCCCGAATTAGAGAACAACCGGCACGTTTCCGCCCAGTACGGAGCTGTATAGTCTATATATTCACTTTGCGGCAGATGCTTGAGCAGTGCCAAGCGTACCGCAAACCAACAATAGCTGTATTCCTAGATTTAAAAATTGCGTTCGAATCAGTCGATCGATCTATTCTGTCCGGGATACTTGTGCGAAATGGTGTTCCCATGAAATATGTGAACATTTTGCGCGCCCTGTACTCGAACACCATAGGCAGCGTCAGGGTCTACGGTGACCTGTCGGCTAGCTTTCCGATAACATGTGGCGTTCGTCAGGGGTGTCCAATTTCTCTAGTATGGTTCAGTTTTGGCGTGGACTTCATCATGGAGTGTTCCCTTATGGGAACGCAAGATGCAGGCGTTGAAGTGCTGCTTGGTGGAAAGCTAGCTGGTCTTGATTGTGTGGGCGATATCATCTCGCCGCTTAACGAGGTTCGGGCGGTCCAACAACCCCTGACTAACCTTCCTAGAGTGGTCCTATCATTTGGAATGGACTTACCATCTTCAAACGTAATAAGTTGTAGCAGGATTATCAGCCACTTGATGGTCTCTTTACTCTTGATGACGAGGAACTGGAAGTGGTTGATCAATTCCCTTACCTTAGCAGGAAATCAACAATGATTAACGCATGACAGCTGAAGTCGTTTCACGTAATGCAAAAGCTAGAACTGCATTCCTGAATCTGCGACATCTGTGACATCAGAATGGGGCGTTCCTCGGTCTAATAAGCCTTGTTTACAAGGCGATAGTGAGGGATGGGTTCCACGTGACCTGCTCTGCGTTTGGCTCCAGACCTTATTAAGGCTTTAATGAACTACCTCGCAAATTGCAACATGTTGACACCGGAGTAGTATGGCTTCCGGCCACACTGGTTATGCACCACCAACCTGCTGATGGCAAGAGGTAGTTGGACGGAAGTGGCCGATGTTGGGGCTGGAATCAATGTCATATACCTGGACTATTCCAAACTTTTCCATCATCTGGATAATCGCATCCTACTTCACAGGATACAGAGCTATGGGACAAGGGATCCTGTCCTTGGGTGGATCAGCGGCTCTGATAGTCTACGGAGGATAAAAGTACGTGGTAAGGGATCACTCCCAACCCAGTTGAGAGGAAATGCGATGTTCCAGAGGGCTCGGTGCTGGAACCGCGCCTATTATTGTTGTTTACCAACGACTTAACAAAAGCTATCGCTTCTAATTTCCTCCTTTTCACCGATGACATAAAGCTATGGCAAGCGATGAATGGCAGTGATGAGCACAATCTCCTCCAGCGTGAGCGGGTTTGCGTTTATAAGTAGTCAACGAGGAAACTACTCCAGCGTAACCCATCCATGTACTAAGTGACTCACCTGCGTCATCAGCCAATAGGCGTGTACAAACTTTGAGAACACATCTTGCGGAATGCCTCAGCAGCGTGACTTGACTGTACTGGTACAGGATGATCTCGAATGCTAGAAACAATCAGAGAAGGCTTCGAGAACCGGGATCAGCAATTTGGTCTTCCTCGCAGCGCATTTGTTCACTTTGACCCAGCAATGTTCCCACAAATGCTTAACGCCTTTGTGCGACCGTAAGTGGAATGCGCTATCCACAAGTGGCACGCTGCTGCTTTCGTGACTTCTCAGTGAGGATTATCGAGGAACGTAAGGGGTCTCTTCCATCTGCTCTACTAGCGTACAATGAAGTTTCTAAGAATAAACAGCAGTCAATATTGGCGCTTGCGGGAGAACTCGAGATGGTGTCCCAGATCCTGAAGCACCCGAAACACATCTACCGCCCACTGTCGAAACGGAACCACAAAACAAATCCAATAGCTTGTCAGTTAAAGTTGAAAATACATCATAATCGGCTGGAATTCTGTGAAAGTTTCTTTTCACTTCCAGTCTACCAGGCCTAGAGTGCTCCCCCAACTTATGTTGTCTCTGCTCCAAATTTAAAAAACAACTTGACGATGCATTGTCTCATCCGCATTTCATTTTATAACTTATGTCTGCAGGAGGCTACATAACGCAACCAGCTCAATTAATACAGGTTATAATGTAAAGTTCTCGGCTCTTTTATGCGCGTCCTAATGTAAGCACTATGGTGAGTCCATTAAAACACTTTTAGTTGCCATTCGTCTTCTCTTTTCAAAATTTTTCTATCCCGTATGAGTTGTTGATTATTGATTCTTTACTCATAATACACCATTGTTCCATGGTTCCGAATCGACTGCTGGGGTTTTACTCGCACGGCTGTAGGTCCCTTGGTGAAGAGGGCTCTGGGCAATCCCTCTGCCCCTGGTTACGGGTTCAACTATCTCGCTTAAGGAGTACAATCCAGGGAAACGGTGGTTGCAGCTTTCAGTGATAGCGACGATTGACGAGCGATCCACGTATGCGTTGAGGTTAGCCGGTGGCAGCATATTCTGGAGTTCTTGTCCGATTCGCTCTGTAATGCTCACTTACAAATCGTGCGTAAACAGGTGGAACGGAAGTCTTATCTAGTGACAAGGAATATGCTGTGTTAACAGACAAGGATAGCGAATTGTTATGTGTACCGGAAACCCAACGTTTGAAAGACACCATACACAGTGCGCCCGTGCAAGTGACATGATAATCCATGGCAACAGAACAGCACTGACTATGTTGACATAACTAGCTGATAGACGATTCTGCTAATTATAATAATGATGATGGACAGATTGCGTTTACATATGCAATATGGTCACGCATACATATTGCATATTGAAGTTCAGCAGCAAAGCAGGAGAGCACTGTCAGTAAGATGTATTGTACTGTTTGCAATTCCAATGACTACTCGCATGAAAACTGGCACTCATATTACCAATGCTGGGAGCAGCCGATTAGTCGCAAGCGAGGACGGATCACCAGTCGGCCTTAAGCGGTCCAGCGGCATTTACATTGTGAATCGTAAAGGTTGGACTACTAGAAGCATTTCCTATTAACTACCGACACTACACCTGTTGCAAGAATGTTATCAGAAGCAGAACAACTTCTTTTCAGCAAGCCGTTTCTCGCCAGAGAGCGGAACTACAAGGAGCTTTACTATCAACGAAAAATGCAGCGAAGCAGGTATGTTTCCAGAACAGAATGCGGCGCACAACTAGTTCCAACAACCGAAATACTGGCAACCATTGTTTACACTGAGCTATGTGGGAGTTTGAAACAATGTTTGTGCTTGTAATTGGTTACTTTAAGGAACGGAACCAAGGTCGGCACAGAAATGCATATCAACTGTTACCCGCGTATTCCGGCTGAATTACGTGGGTTAGATGGAAAACGCTGAATCAGTGGTCTTGGATGAATAAAGTTTGACCTGGCTCCACAGAGGGTAGGTGTGGGTCGGATGAGCACAGGGAACAAGTAGCTCATGCAGATTATTGAACTCAAGGAGCTGGCATCAGGCGTTCAACCAGCGATAGTCATTAAAGTTAGTTAGAGCGGAATAGGATTTCAGGACCTGCATAATATAAGCGACCCTTGTTTTCACAAATGATAATTTTCTTCTTATTGTCCCGATGTCGTTGGATTTCTCGGGGATCTACACGACAATGTTCATCTCCATGGAAGTTGTGTTGTTCACCGTCCATCAGGTATCAACATACTAAGCGATGTCCAGACCGCTGATAGCCGAGAAGTAGAATCCAAATGGATAATGGATGTGAGCAAAAATGATGGACCCTACCACGACGATCGTGCTGCACATGGAAGCTAGTACGTGGAGTCCGGTAGGAGAAATAGCCACCGCCGAGGCGACAAACTAAACAACGTGTGTACTGAGCAGACTGCAGTGACTGCTATCCATACTTTGAGTTTTGATAGAACAAGTTATGATTACTCGTCATCTGCATATTCTCGTGCTGCGAGTGAGATAGGTGGCTTCGTCCATCCTGTCGTCGATTGTCTCGTATCCTATTCACGGGTGTTCCACAATTTGGGTAACGGGCCTGGAAGATCGTGTACTTGTGAGCTATGTTTAATAGCGCAGGGGGTAGCATAGGGGGTGGGGGCGGTCCGCCCCGGGCGGGATGTGACAGGGGGCGGCATTTTTAGTGCCGTCGATTTGTCGATACCAAATATAAAGGGCAAAATATCCAGATAAACTGTAAGTTGCGTATTTTAATGTGATTTTTTATGACCACCAACACATTTGCGTCATATATCATACATTTGCGAACGTTTTTCCCAGCGAGCCCCTTACTTGTCACATACTTACCTCAGTGTCTCAAACGATCACCCGTCTCACCGAAAAGTAATATGCACTTCACCCGGCGATGATGGTGTGGTATTCACGCGGCTATACTGCCCTCACTCAGGGCGAAACGCTTGCCACCGCCCTGAGGCGGCAGAACTAATTGCCACGCCACTGTAATAAGGCCGAGTGCTGGTAACACTATTGTGCATTACTATTTCTTAAAGCCTACTACCCACTAAGATCCACATCATCCAGTTCGGATTTGTGCACCTGATCTAGCACTTTCTGTCTACGTTCAGTATGCTGGGTCTCTTCCAACTTCCAGCATTGAAATGCCTGTCCAATTTTTTACTGAAAATTCTAATAGAGGATGTAGCCGGAATGGCGGTTAACCAAGATTGACCGGTTGAAAAATGTATTTTTATCTCTGTTCTCAGTAACCTGTCTGTTAGGCTGGTCAACTGTTCCGTGCCCAGGTTGTTTTCACTTACAGTATGAACAAGACTTCGTGAAGCTGTCGTTCTCCTGCAATTAGTGATAGCCTAACGATTGATCGTTTCATAACACATTCACAGAAAGACGCTGGGGCTCAAGATTTGCCAACATAATGGGTGGGAAACATCGACGTTTGTGTCGCCTGTGTGACCTGTTCTATGTTTGTTGTAAATTGGTATAGTAGGCTAGATGCCTCTGCCAATCTGCTAAATGTCACCAGATGCAATCGTTCCACTTAACTCCATCGCGTCTACACAAGGGGTCCGATGGTAGGAAGTCGGTCTCTCCTCTGCATACGTGACAACATGACGGGGGGGGGGTGAATAGTAGCCAATTGTATCGGCCTCCAGTGCTCATCTCCCAAACGGAGTGGAATTATATTCTGTCTACGACAAACTGTGTTCCAGTGTGCGTGTGCGTGTGTGCATGCAATAGTCTTCCATCCCAGCTTCGTGGCATCATGTACGCATGCGCCACAAATATGCAGTTGCTATCGTAATCACACTTATTTATTGATCCGTCACTCTAAAAATGCCTTTTCCGCTTCGTCTCCTTCCCTTCGTGACACCTAGCTCTACCCGAGTAGTTTGCTCCCCGTGGGTGTGATGAACAGTGACTCATCAGTCGTCGTCATACTGTGCCTGCTGGGTGCTACTCATCAGCGTAATTCACTTAACTCACAGGTAAACGTTCGAATGGGACGAATGACAAGCCACACTGTGAGAAACTCAGAAGTAAACGAGAGCAGTTGCGTTTGTGCAGTATTGTTATAGTCCTCCTAATGAGGATGCTTGTTTCATCCTGGTCGAGGGATTACCTACGATGGAGCGTAGGTGTCATGAATTCGTATGGATGTTCACTGCGTCAACAGTATACAACTTACATCGTACACCATAAATCCTATGGTTTCGAAATCAGAACCCTTCTGCTTACGCACGTCCCGTTGCATCAACCCCACGGTGACCGTCGCTAACTGCTCTTCGTCATTGGGATCAGGGTCCTCGATTTTGATCCGGAACTGAGGATTTGTATGGAACGAACCTGTGGGACATGAGGCAAAATATGACAGTATACTAAAGAGTCATTCATAATTTGCATGAATGAAGTGGGTCAAAAACTGCAACTTATTTCTGAGGACTCTCATCTTATTTAGCAACGCACAAATTGCGGTGGTTGAACTATCGAGTGATGTTTCTGACTCCACGGAATTCGGGTTGTACTTCGGCCTATCCTTGCACACAATCACGAACCCAGTTTTGGCACAGGCAACAGTGAATTACTTGTTTGTTTCCGATACAGTCCCATTGACCGAAATGTACGACAGCAAAGCTAATCTAGGTCCAATTTGAGATTGCATGTTACAAACTAATCACACCGCAGGAGCTTCAGACAAACCCACTTTGAGTTATGCATAACGAGCGAGGTGCAACACACTGGAAAGGTTAAACATTTGACCCTAAGACGGTAAGTAAGAAAGATGCACTAATGGCCGATGTTAGATGGTTGACAAAGGAGAAGTGCCATAAGACTCACGTGGCTCTAGAGAGAGTGGTAGCTATGTGGGCAAACCTGTTAAATGAATGGTTGCTATTCGAGAAAAAGCTCGGTTGTGTAGTGCTATCTAATATTGTGGATGATCTCGAAAATTTTCCGAAACATATGTTGTAACCTAGTCGAGCAACCAAGATTTTAGATGAAATTTTGCGAGTGCCGTTCGACTTTTATCCACCAACTATTCGATGAGAACGCTATGGACATTAACCTGGTTGATTAACAGGCAAGGACACGATACCTATGTGCTTATCGGTTGGCTTGGTCAAGCATATTAAACATGCAGTACGCGTGGCGTGTGCGGCCCTTGGCAAGCGCGTCAGCGGCCCACACATACATGTAGATGAAACTCCGTAGCACGCAATCAATCCACTAATGCATAGTTCATTTCTTGTCTCGGATACTGACACTCAGGTGATCTAGGCAACTCGAATCAACTGGGTCGATTGTAATTGTTTAGTCCCAATGTAGAATTGCTGTAAATTAGCTAGATGCCTCTGGCAAACTGCCAAATATCACTGTATGCATTCGTTTCACTTAACTCCATCACTTTTGCACTAGGCATCCGATGCTACAAAGTCGATCTCGCGTATGCATAAGTAAGAGGAGGAAAGCATTTTACAAAGCCAGAACAAAATGAGCTAAGTATCTTATAGAATATAAAGGGCAACAACGAAACCTACCCTCAAAATTATCACACCAGATGTTAGGGTTGTCTACGCTCCCACTGCTATAGCAGACACCCTTAATGCACACTTCGCGATTCTTGTACCACCGGTGTCATCGATCAACTCTGAAACTGTTTCTGCTGTCGACTTAAGCATCGGACTCATTAAACGTAGGATTAACTTGCTGCGGCTACCCTGCAATTCTGTGCCCAATGGCATCTCTTCAGCTCTAATCAAGTATGGTGGTGATAAGATCCTAGTAAGACTACTGAATACGTTTCCCTTTCCTTGCCTTCAGGCCAGTAATCTGAGAAATTGACTTAAACTGACATGCCGCGGCGTAAACCCGAGCCTAAAACATATATTCGTAACTATCGCCCTATTAGCCACACATCCATTCCAGCAGGAATGATGCAGAGAATCGTAAAAGAAAGATTACCTTCCTTATTCTACAGTCTTCTTTCAGCTTCATAGCATGGCTTCTTAAAGTCCAATTCATGCATAACTTGTCAAATTGATTTCGTACGAAATCTCACGGGAACAATTGCTCCTGGACTTCATGTCTTGTCATCGATCTTGACAGGCAAAAAGGGTTCGATAAGCTCCGCACAAAAGGCTATAGTTAAAACTGAGCGGTTTTTCTATATCAGATCCGCTTCTTATCTGTTTCGAATATTAGCTGACAGAAGGCTTGCATATAGTCAACCTAAATGCATTCATGTATACGCCCTAAGAACTTACTAGTTGTGTAGTTCAATGCAGCCTCCTATTTGATGGTAAATACATGATCCTATCCATCACTTAAGCTTCCGTAACTCATATTTTATTTGAAAATGGTTTGCAACTAATGCACGCCTTTGATTTATCTCAATATTTAACCAAGTATCAAATAGTAACTGCGATCTACAAGCCACAGAGGGCTGAGCTGCAAAGTACCAGATGCAATTTCCTACATCGAAATGCAACACATGAAGTAATGCATGTCGTAATGCATGTATATATATATATATATATATATATATATATATATAGGGATCATTTTTGTTTCATGGTGATACAATTCCAGTTTGCTCTTCTGTCAACGATTCAGCACTGTGGTATTCCAGCTCTCTAAACTTCAGCGAACCTGCGAACGATATTGTGACTAAAACATCGTAAGTACTGGGACATAGTAGGCAGCCACTAACATTGCAAGAGACAAAACTCATGGCATACAAAATCACAAGGCCCTGTTAGCATACTGCTGCGTAACTTTCAGTAGTCTACATAACTGTGACTTGAAGGTCATAGAAAATGCTCAAGTTGCCTTCACCAAACGCAACGATGGTCACTCCACACTTGTTTCTTATACAGTTGTAGTGAGCTAAACCTCGAGGTTTTATGGTCGGGTGGATTACATGCAAATTTGTGTGGCAAAAGGTGTGTAGTGAACATCACACTGCAATTTCGGTCAGAAACCAGACATGAAATTTACGACGCGGGATGTGATTGTAGCGCCTTCATACAGCATCACAGTCAGACAGAACTTTTGTCTTCCAAGATTCTGTCTGATTTGGAACACATTGTCTAGTTCCACACTGTTGTGTCGGAGCCCCGCGAATGCTTCCACCCACTAACGGTAGTGAGAACACGAGCGACCAGGGACAGAGATTCAAGAGTTCTTTACATATGTAAACCAGTTACTTATATAGCATAACGCACAAACATGAAAGCCAACCAGGGTGCGGAAAGCAACCGGACAATTAAAGCCAATAAAAACGGAACAAATGAGGAACCAATCAAGTGCACACAAAGGATGTAAGGTGAGAGTGATAGCGTCAAGGTATGCCTGCGATCTGAAGGCAAAAACAACGACTACACATAGCCAATAGGGATGGCGAAATGATGCGTTAAAACAAACATCAGTGAACCTCCATGGTAGAAAGAAACTCTGCAGTCCTGAACGGTTACAGATGCATACCTGTACTTTACTTGCACCTCCAACACACACGATGTACAAAACATCAGCGGATTCAACAAAATGACTAAGCTTCTCCTAATACTAGCAAAAATTAAAGAGATCCTAACTTTTCAAATAAACGAGGACAATTTGTTTTCGGAAGAACCGTATCAGTTGGGAGAGACAAAGAGCACGGGAGTTATGTGTTGAAGGGTTAAAAAATTTCAATACAAAACAGAACAATGATATGATGATAAACTGGAAAGCAAATAGAGAGGGTGATAAATTGCGATGCTCTTTCCTAATGTCGCCAGACTGAAACTGCATAAAAGCTCGACAAATATCACGACTGATTCCGTAAAACCAGTCCCATATATGTAAGTAGTAGGCTCATCTTGCAACGTTTTAACGTAATATTGGTGTACCTCTGCCATCAATTCATAATGTGCCCAAACTTAGTGTTCAATCATTGCGTTTTAATTCCATCACCAGCCATAATCTACTATCCGTTAGGATTTTGCACTCATCTGCCGATTCCTTATTTGTTTTTCACATCGCAACTGAGCGATCGATAATATTTCTTTTCTTTCCGATCAACTGTCGGAGTAACAGTTTTTTCATTGTGAATGCTTCAACTGGTCGCAATTAGCGATAAAGAGCCCATAACTGCAAATATGTTATAACCTGCATTTAGATGATTTTTGCTATCTTTTTTTCCTTAAAAATCCCTGACCGGAGTGCAAACTTCTTTACTCTAGGAATTCCGTTATTCGTCAAAATTTCAATCAAATTGTTGTTGGCTTGTCTGCAAATGACTGTACGTATTATTTTTGTTGTTTTTAATTCCTCATACTTTATAGCCTTTCTTATTTCTTTGTTAGCCATGACTAGGCTGGTCTCTTGAGGTGAATGATGGAAGCTTCTAAGCTACAATTGTACCCATGCAAGGTGTATTGCCACTGACCCACGGGCTCAATGGATGCTGAATTACAGCGCACTGGCCTCCTCTGACGCAAAAATCTAGTGACGTGCAGCAACCAGAGGAAGGTTGGAGCGGATTGTGTAGTCTGATCGCCAATAATATATGCATAAAAGGAACAGCCCTAAAAGAATGTCAAACAGGTGATGGTCTATTTGCTGTTTTGGCACACCGGCATAGCCAGATGGCCATTGCACCGCCGGTAAAACATTTCGCGGGAGTACTCTGCATGGAAGCAGGTCTCCTGGGGACAGTTTCATGGATGACCGTATTACTTTACTTAAATATTTGGTTAAATTTGCATTACTTATAGTTCCCAATTCTTTAATCTCTCGAATAACTACAACCAGCCAATTATTAAAAGAATTCTTTTTCGACCCATTGTGTAATGAGTGAACAATCGAGAAGGATGAACCGTACTCCGAGCTGGACATTACTATTACTGATGTTTCGTTGCCAAGCTAGGTAAAATCCTCAATGCGGCTATTAAGTCCTGATTCGTGCAGTTTCGCGAGCCACTACCAGATCTGAAAATTACCCGTTTTTAACGGGCTGATTGTACAAATTTATCTGGTCACTCAGTTGGACTGTGCATCGCACCGTCGATGGGTATACAGTTCATTTCCTTGTGTATTTAATGGTCTGAGGATGTTACACTGAATGCAATTAGTCAAAATTAGTATTTTGCTTTTTAGATTTAAATAGGAGTTGTTATTTTACGTAAGCAAATGTAAGCATATATATATATATATACATATTTCATATGCATATATATGACGAGCGCCGTTAGATTGCTGGGGGAATGGTGGCAGAATATTTACCGATTAATTACCCGCTCCTCCTCTAGCTCTGCCGCCGACATATGTCCTAGACGCCCGTTTGTGGAGATCATTGGGTGCCAGTCGGGTTACACCATCATTATTGTTAAGAGCGACATGTTCAAATATTTCACCATTCGACGCTCGCAGCACAGAGGGTTAGCGATGCGCTTCAAATGCGGTATCACTCACTAGTTTGAACCGATGTCCGCCTGTACTGCTTGGTGCGTGAAAATGCAGCAGCGGGCTCAACATAGAAAAGTGGCACAGATGCAGTATCCGGTGCGTCATAAGGAGATCAGCTCGAAGTCGACGACACGACAGGGTAAAAAGCCCTAGTCTCCTACATCGAACCTGGTACAACATACACCGTAAACTGGTGATGAGAGGGGTAGCTACATGTGATGGACGATCATTCCGAATGACTGACATTCCACTGATTTTAATTTCCGGTTTTGGTCTGTCGTTTGAGAACCAAGTTTCAATCACGGTTATGATGTCTCAAATTATTGTTTCATGTCGGTGACGCAGTTCTGGCAGTTTAGAGTAGAGCTAATGAACAATGAAAAATGTACAATGATTTCTCACGAGTAAAAAGCATGTGCCTGACAAGTCCCGTAGGATGGTTGGAGTGAAAATTAAAATTGAAAGGATCAACGAATAAGTAAATCGTCATTTTAAGCGTCCACCGATTTAAATGCACTGCTGCATAATGGTAGTTCGAAATGGGAATGGGATGTGCACACACAAAATAGTATAGAGAGCTGTTATAGCTCAGTAAAGGCGTGAGAAATAAAAATGAGGTAACGACAACGCTTACTAGTGTGTTATTTTATTAGACGGATGCGATACGTTAATCCAGTTTAGGTACATCCATGCTACTCACACGGACACTTATGCATGTGTGCTCACGGCCAGGTTGCGGAGACGGCCGTTAAGCACATGGTTTGATTTGCGTTATTTCGTCCTCCGAGTGAAACGGACTACATCAAGTAATGCAAGTTGGAAAGCATGTCATCAACGCGTTTTTAGAAAAGCGCTACTGTCGCGGCAAGGATGACGTGAGTTGGAAGGGCGTTCCAGGCACGGGACACACGGAGGGAGAAAACATTTGATTGAGAAGCAAGTCGACTGTAGTGTGTATCCAGTTTGAGCTGGTGGCCTCTCAGGTTTGTATTTTGGCTCAGCGACAACAGATTGCGGCATGGGTGAATTGGGTTCGTCAGTACTAAGTAAACCATGATGAGGTCACTGCACTAGCGTCGATATTCACCACTTTACAATCTCAGTGACTGCAGTCTGTGCTGGTAGGGGAGATGAAGCAATCGTTTAACGAGTTTGGTTGCTCTAGGTTGTGGAGCTACAAGTGCATCGAGGTTGAGCTTGCGCCAGAGACGTCAGGCCTGGATCGCGTATTCTATGTGGGGCTTCACGTAGGCGTTCAGGCTGGAAGATTGATGGCTCGAAATTTCCGAATGCTCTCCGTAAGCCTCCAAGATGTCGGCTGGCACTTTATGATGCTTTTGTGCTTGTCTCGAGCAGCCAAGATCATTTTGCATGGTCAACATGTGGTCGTTTTTCCTGGGAAGCACGTTGCAACTGCTGGTCCCCAAGTCGATATTCATGAGTAAGCTGATGGCGTATGCTCACGATTTTGCACTTCGCCACTCTGAACTGCAGCAGGTTATCGGATGACCACGTATAATCCTTGTTGAGATAGCTCTTCAATGCCATGTGCTCATCTGCTATCCTGATGTCATACCAAATTTTGACATCATCTGCAAATAGTAAGAAATTTGACTGCAGTACAACGGCAAAATCTCTAATGAATACCGGGGCTAATCTTGACCCCAGTACTGATCCTTGGGGCACGCCACACTGGATCGGTACTGGGGCAGACTTATTCCTAGTATTCATTAATGCTCTTGACAGCTGCGAAAGAGCAAGAGTGCCAAAGTAGACGGCATAAAGCCAGAAGTGTTGAGACACGGCGGACTTGCGTTGATAGATGCGCTGCAGCAATTGGTGGAGCGCATGTGGTTTGAAGAAGCGGTGCCAGCTGAGCTGAGGGATGCTTTCCTGCTGCCATTGTACAGAGACAAAGGAAGCACGCAATGCGTCCCGAATTGCGTGTCAGCAACTTGCTAAATTGCGTTGTAAAAGTGTTTTTTGTTCGTCGCAATCAGCCGACAATTCAGATATGTCGACCAGCTGTCCGGAAAAGCACCAGACGGCCTTTTCGACCTATTGGGGCTTATCAGTGGTGCGCATCCTTCGGTCATCTGCGGAGGATCGAACCCATGACTGCTAGTGGCTCTTGCCAACTAGCCCGCAACTTATGCAACTGCGCCATGGAGGACGGTATCTGACTATCGTGAATTGTTAGCTATATGCGATATAGCCCGACGCATCCTCCACTGCCATGCAGGCACCTGCCATGCAGATGACAGCGGTCGGCCTTCCGGCGTCAGGACTTCCCGGTTACGGCAGCTATGAATCGACATGGCATTTTGTGGAATCCGTACGGGCGAATTGGTATTACTTATGAATGGAAGGATTTTGGTGAGTATTTTTGTTCGTCGCAATCAGCTGGTCGACATATCTGAATTGTCGGCTGATTGCGACGAACAAAAATACTCACCACAATCCTTCCATTCTTAGGTTGTAAAGATGATAGATGGAATGTTGCTCAAGCGCCTTGTCATAGAGATAAAAGGCACGTTGCGGAAGTTCAATGCGGATGACATTCGGACGGCAGTTGCGGCTCGTCGGTCGCAGGAAAAATGCAAACAGCGACCTTAGCCATTGTACTTGTTGTTTGTTGACTTCACCAAGGCATTTGTCACGGAGCACCGCGAGGTACTGTGGTTGGTGTTGGGTAAGTATGTTTGTCCAACTAAGCTTATAAGTTTACTTGAATGTGTGCACAGTGCTATGCAGACTAGGTTGCATCGGAATGCACAAACCTCGGATGACTTTGCTGTTGTCTCTGGTGCACAGCGCTGCTGTCTTAGCCAATGCACTGTTTATTATTTACTTCCATTCCATGATGTCTTGTACTTTTAATGCTGCCTGTGTTTACGGTATCCGTGTGGAGCACCGCATGGATGCTGAGTTGCTGATCATCCATCGTTTCGGGGCGAGAACCCTAGTGCGTGAGACTAGCAGTTGGTACTTAAAAAATGAAAAGAACCACTTATGTATGCTCCGCTGTAGTCCCGCAATCCGCGTAGTTTCACAGCACCCACAGTTAACATCAAATAAATCCATGGTAAACTCCAGGTGTAGGATGGAAACGTAGCATCAAGTAACAAAGTGTACGTGGATGAGTGCGTCATCCAACCGTCCTTTAAATACTGTTATTTTCGGTGCAGGGACGACGGATACTGGGAGAGCATTCCATGGGTGACATACACGAATGGAAAAGAAATTCCTGCGGCACTCCAGACGGCCATACTGTACTTCTAGTTACAATAAGTGAACCATCAGTTTTGTATTGCTGTTGAGTTGCAGTAAGGAGGGGCACACATGAGGTGGGTCTCGCGGAATCAAGTACGCCGTAATCAGGTCAACTTGTAGTCTGCGATAAGTTCTGCTGAATATCCCCAATCGTTGCAGCCTCTCCTGGTACGAAAGATTGCGCATTTCAATTATGTTCTTAGATGCCCGACGTTGTGGCTGCTCTAGAGCGTTTAGGTCGTGTTTCAATCAGAGATCCCAGGCTTGAATTGTGTGTTCGACACGGAGGTGAACATACGCACCGAGCATTGTCAAAAATATAGAATTATTTGTTCGTCGTAACAGCTCGACGTGTTGGTTTCTAATCCTCGAGGCCTTTTCAGCTTGTCTGGGGCAACCCAAGTTATCTTGAACCAGGACACACAAGTCACATTCAACAGTTGATTGTTGCAGTACATTCGTTCCGAGCCGGTATGAGTAGCTGCTCTGATGTCGCATGTAAAGTACCTTGCATGTACTCACGTAGAAATGCAGCAACTTTTGGGTTGACCATCGATATATCGTGTATATGTGACTCTAAAGCAGAGGCTGGTCGGCGTTCACTTGAATCCTACGTCAAATTTTGATATCGTCGGCAAATATTAGGAAGTTTGAAGCGATTACCTGTGTGAGGTCATTCATACACACAAAAATAGACGTGGATATAGAACTGAGTCTTGGGACACACTACACTGGACTTACATGGGGTCCGACAAACAGCTCCGAACTCTTACCACTAATTGCCGTTGAAGCAGAAAGTTCGCAATCCTGCTTAGAAGAGGGTTACTGTTCCTGTAATGCTGCAGCTTGGATAATAGTATCCGATGGTCTACACAATCGGAGCCTTCGAAAACGCCAGTAAGATCACATTAAGCTCTCCTCCAGCGTCAGCTGATTCGGCCCAACTACTGCTTGTGGTTAGTAAATTCGTTGTGCATGATCGCTGTCGACGGCAGCAGTGCTGCTCAAGCGTGATGATGTCACAGTTTTCCAGCTAACACACCAGTGTATCGGCAACGATGGATTCCATGATCTTAGAGAGTATAGGGAGAGAGGATACTGGACGGTAGTTGGAGGGCTCAGTTCGGCTTTCTCCTTTATGAACCGTGGTTATTATTGCAAGCTTTCACATGGAAGGGACTTGGTTGTTTTCTAAGCAGGGCTGGAAAACTGCGTTAAATTTTTTGTCCGCTGGCTTGCTGTTACTTCCAGTAACTGGCCGAGTGGCATCGACACATGGCGAGCTGTGTTTGCGTACAGAGGTCAGCTATTGCAGTACGGCCTTCGCGGTAAAAGTGATGTTGGTTAGTCCCGGCGAGGGGACGAGAAATGTTGCAAGATCGCTTGGTGACAAGACCCACTGTTACTTGGGGGCATATTGCACCTGCAGCGTGTTTGCTGCTTCAACAGCCATTTTTGTTGGGTCATCGTCCATCCTGAGTGGAGGAAATCCATGCCTCAATTTTCATAGCCTATTGACGTGTTTGTACTGCAGTTTGTGGGTAGCACTGAAGGTTTTTGCGTTGTTCTACTGATATGAGACTTTATCTTCTCTTAGCAGTTGAGTGCATTGGTTATGTCGGGCTACGTATTTGTCCCAACTTTCTGATGCTGGGGCTTCTCTGTACACTCGCCGTGTCGCGTTTTGTACTATCATCCGTATTCGAGTTCTGCTACTAACAAAAGAAACTGATTTCGCCTATTGAAAACACTTATCTCTAAAGCTGCTGCAATCAGCTGACTGGATTTGTTGATGAACTCGAGTCATGCTACTTCCGAGGGTTCCTCGGCAAGGAACGACCAAGTTGTAACGCTGGCGAGCTGGGCTAATCGATCGTAGCTTGTGATGGTTCGCACAGTCTCGTCGTTCGCATTCTGATATTCTGCATATCAGACGCAGATAAAACTGCCCACTGCAACCCAATGGGCAGTTTGCAGATAGTACATCAATGATATGCTCCTCGTTGGTAAGCACAAGACCCAGCACAGATGGCCTGTTACCTGTTATGAACCGAGTGGGCAAAGTGATGTGATTGTATAGAGGAACAGTAATTACGTGATATTGTAGATCGGCTTAGAGTTGTTCTCTGATCATGGCAGGAGTTTCCACACAATGTACGTTGAAAGCACCCATGATGAGGATGTAAGTGTACATTCGCTATAGACTGCATCTTAAAGCAGCCGCAAGGTGGCAGTCTGTTTCGGGTGTAGATTTAAGGGGCGGTACACCAAGACAATGAGGCAAGTGCCTCTGTCTTTTGACTGCAAGCGGCACCAAAGAGAGTCGGGGAATTGCGAGTCTGAATCCTCCACGGCTTCGCACTGTAAGACGCTTCTGTAATACAGAATTACCCCTCCTCCTTTAGTGAGCCTATGCTTTCGGATCAGCGACATGCTCGATAGCGAAACTTCAGCACCCGTCATTCCCGTGTGCAACCATGTCTCGGTGATACCCATGACATCATATGACCCGAAAGCTTGGCGATCTTTCAGTTCAGCCAGTTTTTAGAAAGACCCCGAGCATTCGTATACAAGCAGGCCCACAGATGGCTAAAGGGGTCAATTGTGGGAGAGTGCCGACCGAGGGGGTGTCGGCAGTTACTCAGTTTTTTGACGGGATAATAACTCATCGTCTGGAACTTGATTTGGCCAAGGTGCGTCCCAACCTTTGTTTAAACCTACGTCAGACCTACGTCAGATTCAATTAAAGCAGGAGTCAAGTTAAGCTTCTGTACATTCGTCGTAACGCTAGCCGCTTCAATTGCTTTGCTGTTTGAACTTTGCGAAGATTCTGCGATCTTTAACCGAATTTCAAAAGGAAAACCTCGGATTTCTCCACCATCGATCCAAAACATCCTTTGCTTGTCGCTCTGACTGAACCACAAGTTATAGGATTCTAGATCCGCATCCTCTATAATTCGATGAGAGGTATCCTGGTGAGCGATAGTGCCACAACATTATCCAAAGAAAGTGTTTCACGAATGAACCGCCACTGTTCTAAATCGTGCTTTCCGGTCCTTGAACATCTTTAGAAGGATGTTCTGGCACGCCATGTATGAAGATTGTGTTTAGGCGGTCTTGCGTGCTGTGCCCCTCTTCGGTGTTGCTTTTTGCTCGTCGCGCGCTCCATGGGACTTCAAGATAGATGCATATCCCACAGGATTCGTGTCTTAGCGCGCTTACGGAGAGCAAAACGTTTTCTACGTCGGTGGAGGATTCTGGTGTTACTCGGATAAGTTTGGCTTCTCCATAGTGTGGCGAGTTCAGATGACGAGTAATTCGTAATAGGTTTATGGGCTTAGCTTTAACACTCATCAGCATACACAATGAGTTCCATTGGTCTTGGTCGTCCGATAAGTTATTTCGCAATATGATGGCGGTAGATTCAGGAACATTGCGCATACAACAGTCTGGGCACTAGTGTTGGATCTCTTTTTCGTTGATCTACAAAGTATGCTAATGGTTTGTCTTGACCTACTAACAAGTGTTGATTGTTTACTGTTTGTTCCTCTATTCGCGTTAACGGTGTTTACAACAGAAAAAACCGCAACGGCTGCCTTCCGCTGGACCTTTGCAACAATCTCTGCATTTGTAACTGATGTTCCGGGGAGCTTTGTCTCGACAAGACATTCGAGCTACAGGTTTCGACTGTTGGTGTTCGGCTGCTTCATTCTTGTTAATGCTACATTTCCGGTCTAGTGGAAGTTGCTTAACCAGACGTTTCGCGTGATGCCTGATTTTCTTTGCTATGAGTACTCTTTGACTCTCGTAGATACGGTCAGTTTTCGCCCAACGTTCTACCAAAGTTGGAGAAGACAACGGAGATGGAGACGGGGCTGAGTGCTGTTTGTGGAAAGCGGATTGTGCAGCGTTCCGCTGCTTAGAGGCCACTACGCTTCCGTGGTGCGTACTCGCCTTCATTGAAGTAACCGTAGCGTTTATCCCCTGCTCCGCCTCTGCGGTTAACCGGTAGCTGACACATATGTGCCAGCACGTAAGCGTACTTGTGGTCACTTGCCAAATCTCGATATCAATGCACTCTGTTTGTGGTCTCACCTGCACATGCTATATGTAGTCCATCGGTAGCTTTCTCGATAGGTACTGGTCTTGGCGCACAGTTATTTAAATCACCGTTGTGGTTATGTTATTTCGCGGCTAGTGTTGTTTCCACGAGGAGAGGGAGTGGCTGCAGTTCTCTAACCGCTGTCTTCAGCCGTAGTTCCAAAGGAAGTGTTTTGCGTTGTATCTGCCTTGTGTAGATAATGTTCAGCATCATCTGTTGTGATAGGATCACTAATTTCAGTATGCTTGGGCTAATGCCTCTGTAGTGAGGCGACACGAGTAACCGCATAATCGACTGAACTATAACGTCACCAGCACAGAGGGCTTCACGGATGCACCGTTATTCTTCCAAGTTATGAGCATCGGCGCTAGATGCCAACAGCTCAACACGCCAAAAACTAATATGAATCTGCTGCTACTCATTGTTTGGTAATCGTTTGTATTATTTTTGTCCTGCTACCAATCGCTCCATGGAACATCTAGAAATATGCGTATCCCACTGCCTTCTGTCCGCAAACCGTATGTCGACAAAAGCCTCGTCTCAATCTCCTCTATGGGTTCCAATGCTAATCGCATTAGCCGAGACTCCCCATAGTGCATCGAGGTTAGATGTCTAGTGATGCGCATTAAATTTGTATGCCTTGCCCGAACTCCGATTCGATGATAATAGAAGTTCCACTGTTACACCCATCTTGTTGTTCACCCCTATAAGGAGTTTACTTTGGACTCAAGAAGATGGATGCAAATGAATTTCAGGACATCACAATTCGCCTGCTCTTCGGTGATGTGGGAAGCACGGCTATCGGGACCTTTGGTGACGTATCTTTAGACTACACATGATTCTTGGCCCTTGTTGTGGCAGTAGAAAGTGAGGCTACAGGAGTCGCACTTTGATTATATGGAGCTGCGACGATTGCATACATGCACTGGTGTTCAGAGTGGTTTGGTTTGTGTCAGTCAGTTAGAACTGTGGGTGTTACCGATGTGGTATCCCTCGATACATTCTATAAGAGGACGTTGGATTTAGCGACCAGCATGCTTCGATCATCAGCGACGAAGGCTTGCTTCTTGGTTCCCAAGGTTGCTGGTACTGCGAATCCGTGGGAAAGCCTGGTCCTTTTCTTGGTTTCAAGGTAACACTTGTGGAAGACGGATGAGGTGAAAGCAGTGCAATTGCCGCCCTGAGCGAAGCAATTGTCACAAGTAAATGACTTCAGTGTTGGCGGCTAAACTATTTTACTTCGTGCTAATAGTAGTGCACCTCTTACTAATGGATCCGTTGTGCCCTCGGGACAGAACCAAAGTGAGTCCGACGTGATGTTAGATTTTTTAGTTCACTTCGGAAGACACTGACGTACTTCAGGTGGCAACGGTTAGTGCAGTTGGCACATGTCACTCCTACTTTTGCTACCCCATCACATGTCTGATTAGGACAAAATACTTCGTTTCGTATTCCAGTGTTGTTGCCATAGTGGCCTAATGGTCGTTGCCTGTTTTGCGGGTTAGCAGCGCCTCACTATGGGCTAGCATTTGAGTGCCGATCGTTAGGACAAGCTCAGATGACTGGCTCGTCTTGCTTCGTTGCGTGTCCGTGCGTCATACGATCGCGGGTATGGCGTCTGGTGTAGACAATTATTGTGCTGTGCAGGTTGGTTCATTGCACCGGCTGAAAGTAGTTGCGGTGAAACTTGGCGGTTGCTTCCCCGAGAAGGTTTCACCATGCAAGCGTTCATGATATGTAGTTGTCACATAAGGTGATGGAATGAGACGAGTGAATGCCTAATGGAAAGCTCGCAAACTCCTCTACGGAAAGATATAGAAATCCTGGGTGGGTGTTTGTAACAGCGAGAAAGTTCATGCCTGAATGAGGACGAAAAATTGCTCAACTTTGGAAATTCTATAGAGACATTATCTACTGAAATTATACAAAATATGCTTGTAGCAGCTGGGGCTCGTTAAACGGAGACAAAAAGTGCAAATCTAGCGACGTTCGACGAAATGTCACGTAGAGCATGCGCTGGTGCTGTCGGTCCTCCTCTGCGGCATCGGAACATGGACGCTGTACCGGAAGGACATCCGGTATTCGGAGTGCTTTTACCAATGTTGCTTTCGTCGGGATCTGTGTACCCGTTGGCGTGACAGTGTTAGTGGCACGAAAGTGCTCCGCCGAAGTGGAATACATGAAATGCACTGCACACTTCTGCTTTGACAGCTGAGGCAGTTTGCGCATGTCCGCTGTATGTATTCGACTCGGCTACCGAAACATCTGTTATTTGACCACCGGTGTGCAGGGAAGCGGGATGTGGATAAACCGAAGCTATGCAACTAAAAGATGATGACGGATTTATCAAGAACTAATTTAGTGTTGGGAAGCGATAACAGCGATCCGTCGACAACGTATGATTGCGTCACTTTGGTCGTTGTCCATGATTATGAGCAAGTATTCCTGTGCCAGGATGTAAACCGCCGGTTTTACAAGCGCTAGCTGCAGACTGAATTTGGTCCGTTGACATGTACTTGTCGTTGCGGCACATGCAGTCGTGGGTGCTTGAGCCACTCCGGTCTAGTACGCCCTCAACTTGGCCACGAGTGAGCAATATCCAAGAAATGACGAGTAAGCTGAATACGTAAGCATCATCGCAACGCTTGGTAACTACGTTGCTTCCGATTCCACTTAAAAATGCAAGATAAAAATAGTGCGGTAGATGTTGGTCGTATGCTACATCATCGCTTCAGTTGCATTTTAGGAGTTTGTTGTTAATTGTACTCCCTATTGTGGCTGCGCTTGATGTGAATGTTGACAAGTTGCCTACCCGTCGAAAAACCACCTCCATTATACTGTCACCAGGAAACATGAAGACGGGTGGCAAGGTCATCATGACGGTGTTAGGCTCAAATATTAGCTCCATCCTATGCAGAGCGGGTCAGGTCCCAGCCACCGCCTTGCGTACGTCTGGTACGCATTATTCTCCAATTAGCCAGACAGTACTGCTACTGTGCATGACGAATTAGTGTGGGGCGGCTCCGAATCGGTCATAGCTTCCGTCTTCATGTCTCATGGTCTTATTTCTTCGGATTTACGCTGGATAAGGGATGTGTTGATGGAGCTGTGAGTGGTGCAGCGCAAGCCACCTATGGTCCGTCTGCAGACGCCGGCGTCCTTCCACACTCCCATGAAGGCCTGCTGATAGTCAGATTCGGAAACGGATCTGCCCACCATATTTCATGTATTTTGGTATGTGTATATTACAAGCTGTCATAGTTTGCGTAGCTTGCTTTTTTAAACCTGTCGCATACAGTTTCCTAATTTTACTCAACTGGGGTAGACGGTTGATGTTGGTTTCGCATGTCAAAATGGAAGTTGAGTTCTGTTTCTTCCAACTGTGATATGGTGCAAGTTTGCTTTAAACACTGATGGGGCTGCTGGGCATGTGCAACTTCAGGCAGCGACGAAACTCTGGTCGAATAAGAAGTCGGGAAAGGTCAGAGCGGAACCAGCAACAGCACTACACATTAACTGTCTACGTAAATGGTACACCAGAGGATGTAGTATACAACTGACGCATAAAGCAACTATTCGTCTGCATTATATGCTTTGGTCAATATGGTCAGGAATAAGCTCTGTTTGACGAGGGTGGTTATTTCCAAGCGGATTCCCGGACAGCAAGGGTGAGGCAAACAATTTCACCTGTCTTTTGGATATGTGAAGTGAAGCGGAGTCGAACCCCATACTGAGTGTGATGAAGTTGCAGGGACCCCAGTTCTTAGGATGATATGAATAGCTATCCCACGATTCACCAACACAGTAGAAGCACAAAAGGGAATATCTATCACAGTTGATGTGAAAAGGAGGCGAGTCAATGACTATGTTTCCGCGCTTTTGGATTTTGACCTCAGCAGCAGATCTGGGTTCTCCCTTTTAGGGATATTATTCACAACTGTAGGGTCACCTGATTTCCTCACACTTCCGACTTCCTCATTTACTCAGCTGTTGCCACTGTCCGACCTATTTGAGTTTCAAACAACTTTGGCTGCAGTGTAGGATGGTGGGTTGCTTGGTACAAACGTGAATGATAACCCTTTCCAATAAATTCACTATATAAATCCATTCTAATGGTGTGATCTAACGGCATGGCCTGTCAAAGGGAACACCCATTTGCTTACCTCTGTTGTTTATGCAGCCGCCAGCATTGACGCCGACTTCCCATTGACCGGAGAAAATGGTTTCTTCCAAACGTCTCTGGCCACGAAAGTCTTGATTGTATTCCAGGCTTTCCAAGCCAAGGTGGCAAACTTCCAGCCGAGAAAAACAGGAGACAAAGTCCTCGAAGGACATCCTGGTTAAAATAGACGAGTAACAAGACCGGAGTTGTAACAGAAATGAAAGGTAAAAGGTGGTGTAAAACCCTAACCGGCTCCTTTGAATACCAACGTATTTAACAAATTCCTGCGTGTGAACAAAAAGCATACAAAATTGTAAACCCGCCATTTATCCTCATTATTTATTTGCTCGTCGGCAGGTGCATACTCGAAAATTTCACATTCGATGTTCAGTTGGGCACAACCAATACTCACATTACAAAACGCAAACCTGATTTTTGTATATTCTGGCCACCGTGGCTAATTGAAAAGTTGCCTTTAAGAAACCTTACCTTCCGTGACTAGTTTGACGACGTCTGTATAAATATTCAGAAGAATGTCACAGACAGTTCCGGTGTTGTTTATTTACTTCAGCTAGCGGTGGCAGTGCTATATTCGAACACTGACAAATGAGTTTTATTTCTCACTCACCTTGTCCAACCACCTGCACTGACCTTGGCTCTGTCTGGCTGTCCGTTTGACAGATGACGATCTCTTCATACACAGATTGCTTTCCATGTGGCTGTCATAACAACATTCAACCGCCTAGAAAATACTTCTTTTAGCTTACATCTCTCCAAGTTTGTAACAACTTACTTCACGCAATGGACACAGAAGAACCTGGAAGTCCGGACCACGCGTACACTACACGTATGTACGTATCATCAACTTCCTGACTAGTTCACCACTGACCTTAATTTATTCGCTGGGCAACTAGTAGATAGTTTCTAAGTCGTAAGTTACTTCTGTACATTTGAAATCAATTTTGCATAATCACATTTTCCGACTTCCGCTAAACTGAGTGAGGTCTTGGGAATCAACTAATGCTTGAGGCTAGGCCCACGGAGTACACTGAATTATGCATTGGCATTTACACCATGAACTATGCAATTATATTTTAGCTTATTATACACATGCGGAATCTGAGAAGGAAATGATGTCCTGTCACTTTAGTTTCCATCGATACTTTTCAGCCTAAGTTTTTGACTTGAACTATGCTTGTGGACCCTAGTATGCGCTTTGTATGAAAAGCCTTGTCTACTCAATGGCACTCATCAAACACCTATTAGTTCCCCGTTACCAGACACCAAGGTTCACGACCAACAGGTTCAACGAATAGAGTGGATAACATTTTAACAAGGCTAACTACAATTCGGACACGGACCCATTTGTAAAATCCATAGAAAGCTCCCCTTTACATCTTGGATACTACCTGCCTAGGTGCGTGAAAAAAGTACAAACTTAACCAACAGAACCCATAACTTTAATGATTCTACTGAAGTAGGTATCTTCGTATGCATGTAGTAAGCGAAAAGTTATTGTGGGTGCCCAGCAGTGCACAGCGACAACCGGAACCTCACGATAAGAACCTGCGTTATCGCCACTGATGTAGGTCGTCAAATGAATTGTGTGTCGATATCCTTCAATATCCGTTAGCAGTCGCAGTTCAAAGTCATGCAGATCTCTGCAACTAACCGACATCAACTACCTACATTGATTTTGAGCCACCTGACCACCACCGATGACACTTGCAAACTGGTTCCGCATTGACAGCACTGAAGACGGGAAGAAGTGACCACGACTTATGGTGTGTTTGTTTTCCCAGCGCTGTAAATATTGCATTTAGAAACCCACACGAATGGTACTAACGAATCGATTTGTCATTTTTCACACAATAATAGGTACGCCGCCTACGCGTATGTTTGTGCGAAGTAAACTGACTACCACGAGTGCAACAGTGTAACTTTTCCATACTTAGTAGCAGCAGGTATCTGACAGATCAGGAAACTGCCATCGGCTTGGATTCACCGACGAGTCCGGCCAAGAAATCCTCCTCGTGGTCATAGCAGTGACAGTCGGATAGGTTTTTCTTATTAGCCTCGAACCACAAAGCAACCTTGCATTGCTCGCTCTCTCGGGAGTGCACTATAAAGAGTGGTGCCATGGAATTCGGATCGCTTTCCTGCTCAAGTGCGGTATCCTGACATCATTACTGTCTGAAAACCAAGTGATAAGATTACATAAACAATCAGACACAAATTGAATTGGACGTCCAGTCCCGGAAAGCGTACCCTTATTTGATATATACAGAGGATTGCATAAGCGAAAATATTATGCCGATGCTGTCTCCATTATTTATCCTCCCGCACCCACGTCACATCTGCCCATTCCAGTCCGCAATCCGCTTGAGCTGACTTACAAACACCAGCCCCAAGGTCCCCTAATCCATCACCCCCATCGGTCGCTCACCCCAGTCGTATGCCGTCGTGAAAAGCGCTGGAAGTATTTTTTTGATAAGCTGTACCATGTTAGTGTACCATGGTCGGACATGTCAAGAAGAAGATTATCGCCGCATCCTTTCTCCTAACACACGTCAAATCCGAGCGCGATGCACCACAGTGGACAATATGGAACTCGATTGCTTTGACATTGATTTTGTAAAGATCAATAGGACGGAGATGGGCGAAAGGAATAAGTTGAATAACGAGGGAGCTGACTACACATTCTGCTGAAGTTGGAACGCCACAAAATCACTGCGTAAACCCAACGTCGGATTGACAAAGTTTGACGGTTTGAATGTCCAGCTGATATAGCAGTCGACTGGTATCAGCCTAACGATCATGTCAGCTGGCCTTCACATCGGATGGGGTAAGTCTGCGACACCTATTATCCCGCAGTACAGCGACCCATATTCTCTGTTGAAACGAAAACCCAGTTTTGCTCTCAGTTTGACTCACAATTGTCATCCGGAACGTGGTCTGTTCCGAGGAGTGACCGACTATTTCTGTTATGCGAATTTGAAGTGCACAGAGTGTGTGTGTGTGTGTGTGTGTGTGGGCAGGTGCAATCGAGCCCAGTGGTATTGAATTAGTGAACGCGAAGGGCGTTCGCTTGCTCTCTGAACATCACTCGTACTTAATAAATAGAAATAGTTTATTCTTCGCAATGTGAGGCACTTTTCATAGGCATAACGATGGCGGTGTATGCATAAACAGGACAACGAGCATAAGCTGATCAGAAAGGTAGGGATCTGTTTAGGCACGTGTGGCACAAGGAAGTGGAATGGAAAGGTTTGTTCTGATAAAGTGGACACGTATCAGTGTTTCGTGGTCAGACAAATCAAAAATGATAACCGTCGTATCCTGTACAGACTGATAAAGAGGGGCCAGATGAATATTTATAAACTGTTTGTGGTAAAGAGTAGGATGTCGTGAAATGTTTGCACTGAGTCAGAAAATGTTACTTGAGAATGGGAAGTTGCGATAGATGTGTGCCGCTGCTCCGTGTCGCAAACTTGTTGTACGGATTACATTGGCCGGAGCGAACTCTTTCCTGATTTGCATGTGTGGTGCGCGGCTAACGCAGTGCATTTAGACTTCCTTCCCTTTTACAACAAGGAAACCGCACGCCCTAGCAGGTCACTAACACATTGTTAACACACTACCACGAAAAGGCGTTGGTGCTCCCTACGCGTATTGTTCAACTGTGATTTCGTACTTCCTCAGGAATACATAACAGGATAGTGCAAACCGAGTAGGAGTGAGTTTTGCAGACCAGTGATTAGCGGTAACCCCGGGAAGGAATATTGTGGTAAAAAATCGTCTGAATACCTAAGTCACCAGCGACGTGAGCATTTCACTGTAACACCAGTGCAACGCCAACTAAACGGAAAAAAATTTGCTGCTATCCACAGAGAATTCCAGTCCAATGTTACCAAGAGTGGCGCAGCCCCGGGATGGAAAGTTGTGGTAAAAGCGATTGAAGGGGCAACCCACTTGCGTCATGGGCATTTCATTTACCTCGGTTGGACGCCAGGTAGTTGAACAGATTTGATCATCTCCACAGGCTTCTAATTCTGTGAGTAGTAAGAAGAAACTCTCCCGGGAAGGTCGTGCACAAATTGCGCGGTCACCACCACCGTGTTCGTGATTGACTAGGCAACAACACTTGACCCACCACAGACAGTGCGACTAACGGCGTTGCACATACGCAGTCTTGATGTAGCTTTGGCTTGTCTTCCACACAAGACAAGACAAACATTCCCACACGACAAATCCCCGCTGACATTGAGCCGCAGAACAAGTAGTTACTACGCAAACAAAAGACGATGATGGTGATGTCTTAAAACATCCCAGAACCTGTAGGAGAATCGTTAAAATGTAGACAAGCCGTAGCGCCAACTTGCTGTGCTGAGGTAAGCTGCGCACTCGGATTGAACATTCTCCAAAATAGTCTTACACGTCTATCACAAAACCCATAATCTCCGCATGTAGGGGAACCTCGGTTACTGTGAGTAATATTTGGTAACACACGCGAACTGGAATACGTTATCTTAGCAATCCACATTTTAGTGAACTCTACTATCAATGTCCGCATTTTTCCTGATAAGCCATGGGCGGAGAAACAGAAGTGGAAATCCAACCAGAGCGCGTCAAGTCAAAATGAGATGAAGCAAGTGGTACTGGTTCATATTGCACCAGAACTGAAACCTGACGAAAACAGTGTACGATATAAATGCGATGGCGAAGATTGGAGGTACATCGCATAAGTATATAACATGCAAAGTTTGTGGCTTTTGACATTACACATCTAGCAGCCTCCCAAAACTACCACGATAACGAGCCAAAAATTTTGTAACTTGTCTTCGCAATGTCCGAGATGGGATCAGTGGCGATGCAAGAGTAGCATGAGAGCAGAAAGCGTGGGTCACCAGAAGTACGTTTCAGTTCATTCCAGCAAGCAGTACAGACCCCAGATACAAATGAGTCAGACTCGGTTTTCCTACTCAGTTCAGCCAACCGTAGGAACTTAGGTTACGAAAAAAGTCTACAGACCGGCAATATTTATGCCGGTCAAACACAGCAAACCGATCTCCTAATGCGGCAACAATAGCAATACTGCCGTACCACACAAGACGCAAAATCTATTCTTGTTCACAGTGTCCCCGAGCTCCAGACATTAAGCGAGCTAGACGCCAAAGCACATGACTGTGATGAATGGCGTTTTATTCTTGAAGTGCCCTCAATAGAAACTGTTATCGCTAATTCGACATAAAGGTTACCGCTATCACCTAACTACAAAGGGTATGGTCTCCGGGGGATGTAAATATCATTGCACTCCGAACTGATGGCAGAACATGTGATCAAAATGTGCCACAAAAAGCGTAAAATGCTGCCATCCGAAATCCGTATAAAGGCGATAGGAACCGGGCCACAGATAGATAAGGTAACACAGTGCAGGCAATTTATTAATGAAATTCGGTCACACTGTAGCTCAGAACGGATATATATTTATTCACAGTCTGTTAACAGACATTGTGCCATCAGAACCATGGTAGAAGAAAAAGGTAAAGAAGATGGGAACACTAATGCGGTTAAAAAATATGGGAAACGACTTTTTTTGGTTTTACACACGCCATTTTGTATTTTTTGTTTTGTGAGTTCTTGTGTGTATCAAAGGGATGATGAAATTGCGGAACAACATTGCCGCCACTGATGTCTGTTGCGGGCCATGACGTCCAATGTTTCCAACCACTGCAGTTCAGCATCTCGTGGTCCCCAACCTGGAAGGCGGACTGGTCCGACTGCTGCCAAACTTGAGGTCGCCTTCTTCATACTCCTTCTCCACGTCATCGGCTGTCCACCGCGGCACTTTTTCCAATCGTTCCCTGGGGGTGCAAATAGCGCTCGACGTGGAAGGCGATGGGCTGGCATGCGCAGAACATGCCCGAGCCAGCGCATGCGATGTCGGAGAATAACGTCTTGAAGACTGGCACTATTTGCCCCAAGCACGCGGTCTCTCACCTCTGCGTTGCTTACGTGGTGTGGCCACCACACCCTAGCAATCCTTCGTAGACAGCGATTATCAAAGACTGATAGCCGCTTCATATCTTCCGAGCGAATAGGCCAAGTCTCACAGCCGTACAAGAGTACTGCACGGACGGAAGCATTGTACACCCTGCCCTTGAGCTTGAGACTGACATCACGACGACGCCATAGATGTCTCAGTTTGATGAATGCAAGGCGGGCCTCTGCAATCCGTTGTGAGACTTCATCTCCAACACCGCCACCAGCCGTGATGCAACTCCCTAGGTAAGTAAAGCAAGGGACTTGCTCCAGAACATGTCCAGCAATGGTGAGCGCGGGTTCAGGCACCTGCCAATCCTGGAGCAGCGTTTTACATTTTCCCGGAGTGAAGCATAGGCCGTACTTAGAAGCCTCCATCGCCAAGCGGTCCAGAGCGTTCTGGACGGATTGTGGGTCGTCCCCCAGCAAGGCGATATCATCGGCGTAGTCCAAGTCCGTGAGTCTGTCTCCAGGGAGAAGCACAACACCGCAGTCCTGGACACCTTCCAGTGCTCTTTGGAGAACATCTTCGATGGCGAAATTGAAGAGGAAAGGTGAAATAGGGCAACCTTGGCGAACACCGCTGGTCACAGCGAATGAAGAGGAGTGCGTGCCGTAAGCCCTAATTTTGCCCGACGTGTGACTTTAAAGTACTTTCAGGATGGTTACAAACTTGTCGGGCACACCTTTCTTCAGTAAACAGTTCCACAACGCAGATCTATCTACTGAATCAAATGCCGCTCGGATGTCCAAAAACACTACGATTGTTGGCCGCCGGTGGATGTGACGAAGTTCGAGGACTTGCCGAAGCGTGAAGATTTGGTCGATGCAGCCGCGGCCTGGACGAAATCCGGAGACAATAACAAAACGCGCCGGCGGCTGAAGCGGACAGAATGGTCACCCACTTGCTGGCACTAAGAACTATATACAACGACCTGAACTGGCCCTAGGGCCTGTGTCATCGGCCCTAAGAAGAAAGACGACCGGCAGCCGACCGCGCAAGGGTCTGCATAGACCCTCACCGAAAACCAGCATTCACAAACACGCTTCTGACCACCGATACCTTCACCTGCTTGTATACCAATGCACAAACACTTCTCAGCAATGTAACCGAACTTCGTATTCCTCAGGTCTCCGCGCATTGGGACCTAGTTATGGTAACAGAAACATGACTGAACACGGAGAACACCGATGCTGAGACTACTCTACTCGGCATGACGTCCATACGAAAAGATCGACCTAGCAGAGAAGGTGGAGTGCTCCTGTATTATCGATACGACCTGCATGTTGATATCATTGAGGATCAAGAAAAGCAAATCGTTGATTCTCTTTGGTGTCGTATGGACCTAAGACTTGGTAATGTGTGTTTACTAGCAAACAGCTTATCGCCTTCCAATGTCTACCTGGAAAATGAATCAGTGCCTAGCTTCTGCGATGAAGCGAGTCCTGATACGACCGCACAGATATGTCCTTCAGGTGGGGAACTTCAACCTGCGCGCAGCTGAAGTTCCAGCATCGCAAAGGGAATAATTTAAGGCTGACTTGCAAGAGGTGCTTGCCGATGTGCCACTGTAACAGCATGTCACGTTTCCCACGTGATTCTGAACGGGTGACACACCCTCTATCTATTTGGGACCTCCTGCTCACTAACAAAGAACTAGTGGTCAAGGAGGTAACCATACATGCACCACATGGTCGTATGGATTACGCGATGTTGCTCTTTAGTTGCATCCGGTATTCAGAGAAAATCGGAGAACAAGGTGGAAACATATTTCGCTGCACATTACGATACCTTGTCCAACCTCGTCCAAGAAACCGATTGGTCCTTCCTGGCTCAGAAGCCGCCCGATGTCGCTTGGATAGTGTTTGTCACCCAATTCACTGAGTCAGTGACAAATGTGTCAGAAAGCAAGTTCATTCGCCCGACGTAGGTGAACTCGTTCTTGAATAGCCGAGCTAGAAAATGCATGGCCTTAAGGGACTTAGCCTCACACGCTTATAAAGTCTGTCCAAATAACCTGACCTGGAGTGCTTACACAACTCAACGAAATCATTGTCAAGTTGATCAGCGAAGACAAACTCCACCCCCAACAGAACTGAGCGGCACAATTCAGTACAAATCCACATTTGCTGTATTGTCAACTCATCAATCTCCGCAGAGTGCAGCGCGGGATCCTAGTTTTACGTGCAAAATATGGCCTGGCGTAAACTACACAAGATGCAGCCAACGTTTTTCCCCAACAACTTTCCATAGTGAATCATCATATCACTCACTTTTGACACTGCTCCCAACACCACCAGATTAAACAAGGTATCCATCATGGTTACCAGTGTGATGAAAAGCATAATGTCATCGCGCGTGCACTGCTCACCTGACGTGGGCGACATCATACCGAAGGCACTGAAGACAGTGGCCATAATCATTGCCGAAATAATAGCTATGTTCTTGCAAGGTTGTCTTGAGGAAATGCTGGTTACCACTATGTGGAAACATGGACTAGTAACTCATATTTACAAAAGTGGTAATTGTGTGGAGCCCTTGAACTACCGTCCAATTACTATCCTCCCAGTTTTATCCAAATTAATGGGAGGTATAATCGCAGACTCGACGTCGTCTACCTGGACTTATCGAAAGCGTTCGATTGTCTGGACCGCCGAATTCTCTTGCACAAGCTTCGAAGCTATGGAATCAATGACCCAGTGCTCGACTGGATAGGCAATTTCCTCACGCAACGTCAGCTGAATGTGAAAGTCCGCAGCTCCATTTCCGACCCAAATGATCTCCAGTGTGGCGTGTTCTAAGGGTCGGTACTGCGGCCACGTTTATTCCCAGCGTTTGTTACCGAAGGGCTCCTCAGTAAATTTACTGAATTTCGGCTACGACAGGTTTTGAATGCTTGAGACATAATTTCTGTTACCGAAAGTTGGTTACACCAAGTGGTGAATGATGCTGAGTAAGAGATAAACGAAATGTCACTCATCCGGAACGACCGCCTCAGAAGAGGAGGCGGGGTCCTAATCTACTACCGCAGCGACCTGCAATGTGTGATAGTTGGTGATCTGGAAACTCACGTTACTGACTCACACTGTTGCCGTCTCCCACCAAGACACGACGACGCATGTCTCGTAGTTGTAGACTACCGTCCCCCAACGTCCACCGGAAATGGATTATCGCATGATACGTGTCCTGAACACGCACTAGGTATAGCCACATCCGCATCTCCGGGGACTTCAATCTACACGATCTGGAGGTATCGGCATCAACCAGTGAGCAGTTCAAAGCAGACTTGCATGAACTGATCGCTAATATTACTTTGTACAATCATGTCACCACGCCCACTAGATTCAGGACAGCAAACAAACCGTCCATATTGGACCTTGTGCTCAAGAATGAAGAGCTCATGGTTGACAAATTATTGATGGATAGTCCATTAGGTCTCAGTGACCATGTAGTAATAACTTTTGAATATGAGTGTTATGCAGAGTATCCATCTGAACACTCGGAACTAACTCATACAATCACACGCTACCACGTTTGAAAGAACTCGCCGACGCAGCTGCTTGGGAATTCTCAAACAAAAGTCCCCTTGACAACGTTTGGGCAGAGTTCGTTAATAAACTCAGCGACATCGTCAACAGAGCATCAGAGACCAAGCCCCTTCGTCCCGCGAAAATGCCTTCAATTATAAGGAGTAGGACTCGCAAATGCCTGGCAATAAGGGATGCAGCATGGCGTGCCTACAAGATTAACCCCGACTCAGAGACTTGGGAAAATTTCCTGACCCATCGCAACCATTGCACTGCACTTGTCCGTGAGGACAAAGTAACTTATCAACAGTGCCTAGCCAAAACATGCCTGACAAACAACAAACTGCTGTATAAGCATGTCAACAAGCTTCGTAAAGTGAAGCATTGCATCCCTCCACTTTTCACGACAGGCGGTAGAGTAAAAGCGCCGCAGAAGCAGCTAATGCCCTGCGGCTACAATACGCTCCAATTTTTGAACTCGCAAACGCTACCTGTCTCATGATATCATGCAAATTACTGACTCCATTGCTTATACATGTACTTTTCCACCCATCAATTGTGCTAAGGCAGTTATTTTAACTACGCGATCATAGGTTTCCGGAAGCCGACAACAGCCGCCCGAAGGCAGTGAAGGCTGTAGCCACCAAGTTAGCTGAACCACTGTCACAGTTCTTCCAAAGATGCTTTGAAGAACAACAAGTCCCCACAATGTGGAAGAGTGGAATTATCACCCCGATTTTTAAAGGTGGTAGCCGTTCAGAGTCTGCAAACTATCGCCCAGTGACTCTCCTCCCTGTGCTCGCGAATGTGATGGAAGCCGTCGTCGCTGAGGCTCTGATGGACTACCTGGCAAAATGCAACTTCTTGGCAGCTGAGCAGCATGGCTTCCGTCAATACGGGTCATGCACCACCAACCTGCTGATTGCACGAGGTAGTTAGAAGGAAGTGGCTGATGATGGGGTCGGAGTTGACGTCACCTATCTGAACTTCTCCAAAGCTTTCGACCGCCTGGATCACCGCATCCTACTTCCCCGGTTAGAGAGCTACGGAATCAGAGATCTTTTACTTGGTTGAATTGGCAGCTTCCTTTACCAACGGAAGCTTTAGGTGCCTGTCAGTGGATCACTCTGAGACCCGATTGAGGTAGCATGTGGTGTCCCACTGTTGTGTCGCCACTGACGCCTTCACCCCACGACCGCCAGAAGAAGTCCAAAGAGGAGCAGGAAAGAGACTTTTATACACGAACTCACATTTGCTTATATAACTTTGAAGCCAAATTGAAAGGAAGCTACCAAGTCATATTTGATCCAATCCACAGAAAAACGTCAAATGCAGCGGGCGAATAAGCAACTGTATACTAAAGAGCGAATCGCATATGTCCTTAAAAATAGCATCAGATGACCCCAAGCGTAAAGCGAACATCCATTTACAGTGACAAATCAGAATAAGGAAATGTAGCATTTAAACAAATGTGACGAAACAACCGAGAAAAAGAAGTGCAGACCCAAAAATTAAAAACTAGTACAGTAATTGTGTGACAACTAAATATTCCTTTAACATAACCAAGTAGAAGGTGATGCGAAGAAAAACAAATGGAATGTGTGCTTGCAAATGGCACTACTGAAGAGGACACTGCAATGAGCGACCATTAACAATGACGTGTGTGTACCAATCGGGCTGACACAGTAGAGCGTTTAAACAACAGTCAAGAAGTAGAAAATAGGAAGAATAAAGAATGGCTATTAAGTTCGTTCACAAAAATGAATGCCAATTAGCTTTCTCCTAACACCTACAAGGCTCGGTGCTGGGACCGCGCTTATTCCTTGTGTTTATCAACGACCTGGAAAGAGTTATCTCCTCAAATTTCCCGCTTTTCACCGATGACGTCAAGATATGGCGGGCGGTTAGTAACTAGCCAGATCACGATCTACTCCAACATGACCTAGATTGCATTCACAAATGGTCAAAGAGGAACATGCCTCAATTGAACATGGCTAAGTGCAAGGTGATCCATCTGCGTCACCAGCCGGTGAGCACTTACCAGCTTGAAGACCACACCGTGTAGAAACTCTCTCAGGAGCGTGACTTGGGTGTACTCGTACAGGAAGATCTCGGGTGTTCAAAACAATTAGGCAAGGCGCCGAGAATCGGCAGTCAACACTTCGGTCTTCTTCGCAGAGCTTCCGGTCGGTTTGAACCCTCAATCTTTCCCCCAAATGCTTAACGCCTACGTGCGACCGCACGTGGAATATGCTAGCCAGGCGTGGCAGCCGTGGCAGAAACAGAATCTCGTTGCTCTCGGGACTCCTCAACGAAGGGCAACCAAGAACGTTAACGGCCTCTATCATCTGCCCTATCATCTTAGATTGAAATCTCTAAGAATGTACAGTATTTGTTTTCGGCTTTTGCAGGGGATCTCATAATGGTTTACTAGATTCTGAAGAACCCAACCCACATGTGCCGTCCGCTGCTGGAATTGAACCATAATATGAATCTTTGTGGTCATCCTCTGAAACTGACAATTCAGTATAGCAGGCTTGAATGCCGTAGAAATTTCTTATCCCTCTGCGTGTGAAAGTCTTGGAACGCCCTCCCTAATTATGTCGTGTCTGCTCCCAATCTGGCGATATTAAAATAGGAGTTGAAGATGCGTTGTCTCATATACATTTCATTTTATGACTTGTTAGCCAGGGGCTACAAAAGGCAATCAAACGGTGTCTTGCCAAACTCCCAACCAATAAATTTATGGAATTATACATATAATACGCGAACATCTCCGTTATTTTACCTAAGTCTATGGTGAGTCCACCAAAACGCTTTTCATTTTATCATGCAATTTAATTTTCGCAATAATTTCCATCCCATTGAATCTGTTAAGTAATGCGCTTTTACCCGTAATACACCATTGTTCCAGTGTTCCTTTGAATATCGACTTGGGGACCAGCAGTTGCAACGTGCTTCCCAGGAAAAGCGACCACAGGATGACCGTGCAAAATGATCTTGGCTGCTCGAGACAAGCTTAAGAAGCATGAAAAACTGCCAGCCGACATCTTGGACGCTTACGGAGGGCTTTCGGAAATTTCGAGCCATCAATCTTCCCGCAAATACTGAAAGCCTACGTGAGCTCCCACATGGAATATGCGATCCAGGCCTGACGGCCCTGGCGCAAGCGCAACGTCGATGCACTTGAAGCTCCACAACCTAGAGCAACCAAACTCGTTAAACGATTGTTTCATCTCCCCTACCAGCACAGACTGCAGTCACTGAGATGGTAAAATGGTGAATATCGACGCTAGTGCAGTGACCTCGTCATGGTTTACTTAGTACTGACGAATCTAATTCACCCATGCCGCAATCTGTTGTCGCTGAGCCAAAACACAAACCGGAGAGACCACCAGCTCAAACTGGATACACACTACAGTCGACTTGCTTGTCGATCAAACGTTTTCACTCTCCGTGTGTCCCGTGCCTGGAACGCCCTTCCAACTCACGTCATCCTTGCCGCGACAGTAGCGCTTTGCTAAACACGCGTTGATGACATACTTTCCAACTTGCATTACTTGATGTAGTCCGTTTCACTCGGATGACGAAATAACGCAAATCAAACCATGTGCTTAACGGCCGTCTCCGCAATCTGGCCGTGAGCACACATGCATAAGTGTCCGTGTGAGTAGCATGGATGTACCTAAAGTGGACTAACGTATCGCATCCATTCAATAGAACAAAACACAAGTAAGAGTTGTCGTTACCTCAGTTTATTTCTCACGCATTTACTGAGCTATAACAGCTCTCTATACTATTTAGTGTGTGCACATCTCGTTCCCACTTCGAACTACCATTAGGCAACAGTGCATTTAAATCGGTGGACGCTTAAAATGACGATTTACTTATTCGTTGAGCCTTTCAATTATAATTTTCACTCCAACCATCCTACGGGACTTGTCAGGCACATGCTTTTTACCCGTGAGAAATCATTGTACATTTTTCATTGTTCATTAGCTCCACTCTAAGCTGTCAGAACTACGCCACCAACATGAAACACTAACTTGAGACATCATAACCGTGATTGAAATTTGGTTCTCAAAAGTCAGACTAAATCCGGAAATTAAAACCAGTGGAATGTCAGTCATTCGGAATGATCGTCCATCACATGTAGCTACCCCGCTTATCACTAGTTTACGGTGTATGTTGTACGAGGTTCGATGTGGGAGACTAGGGCTTTTTACCCTGTCGTTTCATCGAATTCGAGCTGATCTCTTCATGACGCACCGGATACTGCATCTGGGCCACTTTTCTATGTTGAGCCCGCTGGTGCATTTTCACGCACCAAGCAGTACACGCGGACACCGGTTCAAACTATTGGTACCGCATTTGAAGCACATCGCTAACCCTCTATGCTTCGAGTGTCGAATGGTAAAATATTGGAACAAGTTGCTGTAGACGCTAGTCTAGGTGAAATCGTTGTCGGAACATAAGAGATTCCTTGACGCCCACTTTGCCGACTACATGTATTTGGAGCGTGTCGACCCAGGATAAGATTTAGTTGAACTGTAATATGCTGCCACCGCGCGGGAATAAGCGAGGTGATTCCATGCATGTGCCTGATCCACTACGTTGAAGCAACACAGATATTTATCTTTTCGTTCTCTATGCTCAGTACTGAGTATTCGCGGTGCCGGTGTCGATGTCTACTACCGAGCATATCTGAAATGTGAGGTTCTTACAGTTTGAAAGTCTGCAAATAATTTCCGACGCAGACGGTCTTATATCACCAATCGGCTTCTTGCTCGGGATTCATGGGCCAGGGGTGTTAACGTAGGAGTCCCCCTAGATGTGATCAACTTAGACTTTTCTTAGGCAGTCGACAGAGTTAATTAATTTGTTCTCCTCTGAAAGGTTAATGCCAACGGTATCAGAGGTTCCCTGCTCACCTGGTTGTAAGGTTACCTAAATGACAGAATAATCAATGTAAGTATAACCGACACCCACTCGGAAAGCCTGTACATCTGCAGTGGTGTGCCACAAGAATCCGTCCTTGGCCCACTAGTCTTTTTGGTCTATATTAAAGACCTCCCTGCAAATATTCATCCTCGATACAAATATTTACAGATTACACTATGATCTGGAGATCTATACGTTCAACCTCCTACCGTCCCTATCTCCAGAACTATCTGGACGGGATATACGAATTAGCAGAAAGGAACCAGCTTCCACTGAACCCTGAAAAGTGCCCTCTACTGACGCCGCGCAGGAGTTTCAACAACACATACCTTTAGGGGCAGCACGTCCTACAACACGTTAGTGGTGACTGAGACTTGGGTATCATTATCTGGGCACTTCGCTCCGATATTAGAGAGCAGAAAATGTCATGAACTTGAACTTAAGCCTTTGGAGGCAAACTCATGGTGTCTTCGTGCGACTACTAGTACGTTTGCTGATTAACTCGTGCTTCATCTTTCCGTTGAGTGTGCAGTTCAGGAATGGCATCCGTGATTAGAACGAGACATTCGTCTATTGGAGCAGCCCTAAAGAAGAGCCACCAATGATACACGTAGACTATTCGGTCTCAAATCTGAAATGCGCCTTTGTTTATCAGGTATGTTCCCTTTCGAATACCGATAGCTTCGCGATCTCATCCTGATATACCGGAAACAAACAGAAAGCAATCATCCATGTAAATCACTGCTGACCCTAGCCCCTTGTAAAAAATGCGGTTAACATCTGAAACTAGTAACGCAAAACTCCCGTCTGGCTTGCAGAAATTCTTCCTCTTGGAATCTGTTCGCAATGGAATGCACTGCGAACGCAAGGCTGGACACATCAAACATCGGGATACTCGAAAGACTTCCATCTAAGCAAAGCACACTACACAACAGTATGATAAATTGCAATATTTTCATCACTGACAATTCGCATATCACGCCGAAATATTGTGGTTGTACTCTTCTTTTGCATTTGTCAGCCTATGGATTTTTCCCCATGATACACTAGTGAAGTTGTCTTTTGAAAGCTAGCATCTACGGGGAAACAACAGCTCCTCTGGTGTCCATACTATTCACCTACCAGCACTGGGAGCAGCAGCAACGCAAGTGGCGGAACATTTGGGTCAGGTTTTTCAGCGCTGCCTCGAGAAGAACCATGTTCCTGTTGTGTGGAAGCGCCGAACATAAACAGGCAACTAATTAACCGTTTGATCTCGGTATTGTAATACACTGCCGTAAGTCAGACACAAGCGTGACTTCCAACGTCGTGCCACCCAATCCGATCTCCTCTGGTATACAAGCAAATAGGAGTATGTGGGCGGTACAGTGCGATCTAACCATAGTTATCACATGGGTGCATGCACCCTAGCTTTTGCGGTAACAGTGGCAGGAAACTTAATTGCAGTAACTAGAACGCACTGGATGACAAGTTCACCCATGTGAGAATGATTTCCAGTAATACGTTCAATGTACACCGAATACAAGCGCGGAGTATAAAAAATATGGTGCCACTAGCCTAGCGAGAACACGTGTGTGATAGGTTGTCGAACTGCAGGTAGTCGAACTGCACCGGAACTGTGAAATCGTTTGACTTCGCGACTGTGAGCTAACGGATAGCAGGCGGACCTCTGTTCGAACGTTGAGGTCCAGGCCTGCGTTGGTTGTCGGCACCTTGGAGAAGGGTGAATCGGTTGCTGGCGCAACGGCCGTTAGGCTCGATGGTCACGAAAGCACGCGCCTGCCCGCTGTGAATGTGTGCCGCCCAAGTCGCGTTGGCATAGTGACGTGCCGCTTGGTCAGTTACTTGCTGACGAGGAGATCTACAAGAGTCTCATACTAAAGATGAAGAAGGCAGGCAATATTCCTGAAGTATAGTTCACCGTACACAATTAAGAGTGTATTCAAAGCGACATGAAGTTTCTGATTTTCATACACAACAGACGACCTTGATATACATACACTCATGGGGCGCGCACAACACAGTCCAAGTAAGGGTTTTATGATTCGCACATCGTGCGGCTAGTTCGAAGTGAAATTCCTGCAAAATTACTTAGGGGTAAAGTAATCGTGTGAAATATAAACTGCAAATGCAACTAACCAAAGCGTGCTGCTGACCCTGATCAGCAAATGAAGTAGTGTGAATAAATATCGCTGCACTAAACAATAACGCTCACATTGTTAACCAAGCTGCGTTTCAGCTGAAAGGAAAAACCTTGGCATCAAAGCCTGGATTTATGGTAACCGTGGGAGATACAACACCTGTCGCTCGGTTCATGACCTTGAACACATGACACTGGCGCGTATTGCCAGCCCCCATTCTCAGTTGCTGCATTTCAAGTTCATTTGGGACAGGAACAATAGGATAATACCATGAATGTTCCTTCTTCTGCCTATCGCTGAACCAGGAAGTGATAATTCGGCTTGAGATTTTGATAGGCCTAAAACAAAATCCGTGCCGCACCCTGGCCAACTAACTACTGCCCACATTTCTTGCCCACCAGTCTCTGCCAGGACGGTTTATTTGAATTAAGAGTGAATGGTAAGCTAAGAAGACAGGAGAAGGAATGCCAACTAAATAATTCTAATACCAAGGCATGCGAAGAACTGGGGAAAAGAACAGGAGAAAGCTGAGGATACAAGTCGGTTAGGAGAAGGGAAAGTTTAGGTAATGCCACTCGACAGCCTCCAACTGACGCCCGAAACACGTAACGGTAGATTCTCTTACCACATGTTCCGGAAGCGAGTTACAACGTTGAATAACTCGCTTCTAACCCAGTCAGAAAGCATTTGGTGCAGCTACCGTGGAAGCATGTTGGTGGCAAAACGTTACGCCATTGCATCCATGTATCTACAGCTACGCGGCCACAACGTACCTACGACCAGCGAAAGCCGGTATCTTATCGACCTGACAGGTGTCCGTCCAACACTCCTTACACCGCCAATGTGAACGCAAATGACCATTTTGTAGTCGCGTGTGGTTTTAGCCGCGACATGGACACCGAATTCTTTGCAATTGAAATAAAAATGAACCGCGGTATTACGTTTGTCACGGCTGCAGCCATGCCTGTGCGAATCAGCGCGACATCTGTGCACTATGTTGAATTTGCAATACGTGGGACATCTTCCCTGTACCTTTCGTGAAGTCATGGACGGCTTGTGTAATTCAAATTTCTACAAGGATAAATCTAGCGACTATGGGCTTGGTGAGCTTGGTGCACATTCCAACACTTTTCTTTGTCTTCGGTACAGTAAGCAGCGAATGAGGTGGATGCTGGTCCGTCATGAAGACACATAACCGGGCGGAAGTCTGGCACCACGATGGATACCGCAAAACAACGGAATGGATTTAATTTGACACCCATTTGGAATTGAACGATAGACACGTCCTGAGGAGCAGTCGCACTACTGAAGAGGGAACTTATATTCCGTAAGTATTTCGTCCTCAAAACTATTAAGAGCCGGTAACCATAGGAGCCTTGCTACAGCCGTCGGGTGGCGGTTTATTTGAATACGATGTGTGCTGGATCTGGCAGTTAGATGTTGCCCGAGTAAGTGAATAATTAGCAGTCCATGTAACTGTTTGTTTAAGTCATTGAGCAACTGAACAAGTTGCAAAACATAAATACTCGAAAATGCAACAGTATTTTGGTTTGCAACCCACCAGAATTCACCATCGTCTCGAAATTGGAGCTCCAATTCTTGTTTTTCTCTTGGATCAACGCTAGACCACTGCGGCGCCTTATCGGACCAAGCGCCTCTCCATTCGTGGTGTCCTCCCCATGGATTTCGACAGCGAACCAGGTACTGTTGTCGACCCATATACGTGACCTTTTTCATACAAGTATGCAGAAAGACAGTGAGAGTGATGCCAGCACCTTTGGAACCAGTTGCTTCAATGGTTCAATGGTGTATGATGGGATAAGAAGCATAAATTTACAAGACCCACAGGATGGATATGCGAAAGAAAATTAAAAGCAAAATGTTCCAACGTGGAACGTAAAGTATCAGTAGTTAAATCATTGCACTTTAACAAAGTGTTATGTATCGTTTATCACTTAGATGAAAATCTAAGAGTCTTTCGAATGTCGTCATGCCTGGTGCGTTCACCACATAGTTTGGTAATGCATTCCAGTGAGAACAGATTCTAAGTGAGAAAAAATAAGTTCTACAATTCAAACGAGAGTGTTGCGTCATTAGTTTCAGGTGGTTGCCTCGGTTTTGTTTAGATGAGGTTAGAGTCAATAGTGATGTACACGGATGCGCGCTTTCGGTTAGTATCCGGTATGTGAGAGTAAGATCTCCGCGAAGCCGTCGGTATTCTAATGAGAACACACCGAGTACACGAAGACGCATTTCGTAACTTATACCGGATAGTCCACGTGTTGCCTTTGTGGCTCTTCTTTGGGGCTGTTCCAAGAGGCGGATGTCTCGTTTTAACCATGGACACCAGGCCTGAATTGCATATTCAACATGAGGACGAATGTAGGAGTTAATCAACAATGGTACTAGCTGTCGCTCAAAAGTGCCGAGAGCTCGCCTCAAAAGTCTCAAGTTCAAGTTCGCCACACTTGCTGCTTTCGAACATTGGAGCGAATTTCCAAGACTCTTGCACGATTATACCTAGGTCGCGTTCACTAGTCACGTGTTGCATGACGTGTTGCCCCAAAAGGTATGTGTTGACGAAGCTGTTGTGCACCGTCAGCAGGTGGCACTTTGCAGGGTTCAGTGGGAGCTGGTTCTTTTCTGCCCATTCGTTAATCCGGGTCAGATCTTCCTGGAGGTAGACACGGTCGGATGCTGAGCGAATTGCTCTCCATATTTTAGCATCGTCTGCAAATATTTGCATTGGAGATAGAATGTCTGCTGGAAGGTCATTAATGTAGACTAAAAATAGTAGCGGGCCGAGGACGGATCCTTGTGGTACACCACTGGAGACGTAAAGGCTTTCAGAATAGGTGTCGGCTACTCTTACCTTGATTGCTCTGTCGTGTAAGTAGTCTTCCAACCAGGTGAGCAGGGAACCGTTGATACCGTAGGCAGCAAGCTTTTGGAGGAGAAAGAAGTGATTGACCCTGTCGAATGCTTTAGAAAAATCCAGGTATATCACATCTATGGGCACTCCTTCATCAGCCGCCCTGGTCCATAAGTCCCGAGTAATCAGCAAATTGGTGAGACAAGATCGTCTGCGTCGGAAACCATGTTGGGCATTAGAAATTATCTGTTGACTTTCAAAGTATCTCGTCAGTTCATCTGCGATTACCGATTCCATAACTTTTGATAAAACAGGAAGGAGAGTAATAGGTCGGTAGTTAGCAGGATCTGATCGTTTATCGCCTTAGTATATTGGAGTGATAATTCCATTTTTCCACTCAGATGGGAGTGTATGGGAGTTAAGCAGACACTGGAAAAAGGTTGCAAGTGGTGCTGCTATGGTGGGAGCAAGGGTTTTTAGTACTTTTGGGCAGATCATGTCGATTCCAGGGGCACTGTACTCCCTGAGAGACTGTAGTTTGCTTGCAACAGCTGCTGGAGTAAAGGTGACGCTGGATAAGCCAACGACATTTGTTGGGAGTTGATAGGGCGAAGGTTCCATGACATTTGTAGCTACCGAGCCAAACTGCAAGAGTAGAGCATTCGCGGCATCCACAGCAGTAGTTGTTAGGCCACTGGCCGTCCTGAGTGGTGGTATTCCGGGCTTAACCTTTCTTTTGCCATTCACAAATCTGTATAGCAGTTTGGTGTTACTCGTAAATTTCAGCACCATATTCTCCTGCCATTCGTACTTATCGACTCTAATGAGTGACGTGCAGTAGTTTCTGATGACTTTGTAATCCTGCCATGTGATATCACATGGGCTTAGCAAATGTTGCCTCCAGATTTCATCTCTTCTGTTGATCCATTTACGTGTTCTGCTCCAGATCCACATATTGGTCCGGCGCGATGCTCGTAATGGTACAACCTTCGATGCTGATTGTATGACCCAGTTAATTTTGTCTTTCAATTCATTCCACGCGTCATTCGCTGAGCTGTGCATCTGTACGTCCCAGTCAACGGTTGTTGCTAAGCTGCGCAGATTATAATAGTCCGTAATAGTGCGTTCAGTCTCTCTTCCTTTAGCAACCATACTGGCATAACATACATAACTAAATGTTAGGAGTGAATGATCGCTACTGCCCAGTGGAGGATCGTATGCCACTGACTCAACCATCAACTCTTCATTAGTCAGGATTAAGTCCAGGAGTGATGGCTTATTTGAACCGCGATGTCTGGTTGGTCGATGCACATGATTATACGAAACTGCCATATCCATGAACTCGAGGAGTTTCGATTTGAATGATGGCCCATTTGGTGACACTGATGCTATTGAAGGAACATTAAAGTCAACTATTATAAGGTAGTGAGAGTACTTTTGTGAAATAGCATAGCGGAGGGCGTTTAACAGAATGATCTCGCTGTCTGCTGATGAGTTCGGAGGTCTATAAATAACTGCTAAGAGGCAAGCATCACTCTTCTTCTGTGAACCAACATCTCGACCTGCTAGGTGCAGTCGGCAAAATGGTGCGTCGGGTATAACAAGGGAATTTTCGGTAAGCGCCTCACATTTCAATTAATCTCGGTAGTAGAGAGCAACACCGTCCCCGCGAGATGGACGATCATTTCGAATGACTGACATCTCACTGAGTTCAATCTCTGGATCAAGTATGTCGTTTGAGAGCCAAGTTTCAGTGACTGCTATGAGGTCCCAAGTTGTTGTTTCATGTCGGTGGCGCAGCTCCGAGAGCTTAGAGTACAACCCCTGAGTGTTGGTGTAGCAGCATTGTATTTGTTGACGCATCAGGAGCTCGGTTCGCTGTGAGTGACCGGCACAAATAGTGCCGATCTGCTGAAGTTTTTGAAACGGTTGTTTGCACAGTTGGCTGGTTTGAGATAGGTACGATTGAGGCTGGCTCATCTGTATCTGAGGTCTGTACCAATTGAAGGAATGGTCTTAACCGTACTTCTGGTGGTCCAAGTTTCCTGTTATCATGCCATACTTGGATTACCACTGATACCATTTCGGGCGCAGCCAAGATAACTTTCAAAATTCGTGGCCCGCTACCTTGGTAGTTTGTGGAAGCAATTAGACGGGTGACGTCAAAAGCCACGACATTCTGCATGTCGTATAGTTCTGCGATGTACCGCCATTCTTCGATGTCGTGCTTCTGTCGTTCACTGCTCTCGTCATGCTTCAATTCTGGCACACCATGAACCAGTACCACTTTCTTCATCTCATTTTGACGTGACGAACTAGGGTTGGATTTATGCTTCTGTCTTTCTGCCTATGGCCTGTCAGGAAAAATGCCGGCACTGACAGAAGAGTTCACTAGCATGTGGCTTGATAAGAGAACATCTTCCAGGTTGCCAAACGTTACTCGCAGCAACCGAGGTTCCCGTACGTGTGCAGATGATGGATTTCGTGAAAGGCGTGGAAGACTATTTGGGAGAACTTTCAGTCCGAGTGCGCAGATTATTTCAGCCCAGCGGTTTTGCTCCTCGGCTTGTCTATTTTTTAGCGATTCGCTAGTGGGTTCTGGGACGTTTGAACATATTACTGTCATCGCCTTTTGGTTGCGTAGTAATTGTTTGTTCTGCAGTTCCTTGTAAGCGTAAGTTTGGCGAGTGGGTGTGTCTGGCTTGTCTTCCGTGGACAATACGTCAAGGCTACAGCAAGAATTTTTACGTGTAACGCCGTTAGTTGCGCTATCTGTAGGGGTCAATTGTTGTTGCCCAGCCACTGACGGAGGTGAGCATGCAATTTGTGTGTAACTCGGCATGCTTTGGCGTATTACGTTTGTTCCATTATGTTTGTTCCAGAATACATCTTTTACCACCTTTTACCAGCAAGAAGGAATAAATAGCCAAAAGGATAAAATACTTTCGTCTTATGTTTATTCGAGTTCAGTCGAGAAACCTTGAAAGAGCCGACGCTTTCGTACTACTAGGTTGACGCTAGATAGTCAGTGTATATACATGCGTCGAGTTAAAATTTTGGTGGGTCCCCACCCACCAAATAGGCCTAGCAGGCATGCTAGATGTCATCGATTGCATGGTCCACAGTGTATACTTTCCTGGAACTGGAGATTCGCCTTCCCTGGTTGACTAGTAATGAATGCGCTGATTATAGCATCCCAAAACTGTACCAGGCAATCAGCTTAACCACCTGAGCTCACTGGATTGCGCTGGAAGCATCAGTACAGGTAACGAGGTTTTACGCATCACAACCTTATTGAGAGCAAAAGGGTGATAATTATGCCACTATATACTGTCTTTATGTACGATTACTACAAATTTTACCTTTTTACTAGCCATTTTCGCATGCGTTTGAAGTGCACTTATGTTGTATTCCTCTTTATCCTAACAGGCAACTATAATTTTAATGAAGAGGCAGAAGCTATGGTTTTAGAGTAACATCAGTCCAGTTATGTAGCTGATGAGATGACGTTGATGGACGTTCCTTGCTTCTGAAAATTTATAAGCAATGTAATCTTTATCGGGGCGTGGATCCCCAAGGATCATTTGTAGGCTGCGTTATTTCGAGTTTCTGCTGGAAACAATGACACGAAGATGAATTTCCCGATTCCTTTGAGGGCACCTCGGTAAAACATAGTCACCCATGTGGGTCTAGGCTTCTACTGAGTGAAGTGATCGATTGACAAATTGTACATGAGGCTTCGAATTTGTTGTAGTTACGAACACCCACTTAGGTCCGCTACATTATCAGTTTGAGTACATATATAACAATGAAGAAAATGTGTCCTGTACATAAAGAAGCAGTCAGCTTATTCAAACCCATCCCATTCCATTCCTCATTGCAAGGAACTCGCTCAACATACAGAATGGACTTTTGCACAATACAATTAGGTGTTTAGCTTTGTTCATTCTTTCCTCTGCTTACTGTTTGCTTTCGGGGTAATGACATTAGAGGACCAGGGTGAAATTCCACTTTGATATACTTGAAGCATATTTGAATGCCATATCTACTCTGCCTACTCTTTACTCCCTTGTTCAAAATCCACGGAAATTATAACACAGAGTCAAGCAAAAGGCTGCTTAACATCAACAAGAGCATTTAGTACAACACCGCTAGTAAGAACAATGAGCCTGATGGACGCTGGCATAAGTAGAGCGAGAATGTTAATGCACCGTTTGACAAATTGAGCCGTTTCCTCCACCAGCGTCGAAGTGGGGCGGTGCAAGACACTAACACAGTCACTGAGGGCTCCTGCGTTTCGAAAATCAAACGTTCGCATCGCGGCCGGCTACAAAGCATCGGAAAGTTAATGGCACAGTGTATACAATAGCGCATATATATCGGCACTGCTGGATCTACCTGCGTTTAGTAGTAAAGGTGATTGTTGATGCATACAACCAACAGATAAGGCCAAAATAAATGGGCGCGGCCCACGGTATTGGATGGCGCCCAATGTTTTCATATACCAAGTCATGCTACATGGTTGGGTGCATCCGGTTACGGATTTGCCTATCACGCCTGCGCATGCAGAGAGGCCATGTGTGGCTTGCGCTGCACCACCCACAGCTCCAACCCCACACTCCATATCCAGTGTAGACCCGAAGGAATAAGACCGGGGGCGTACGGATGGGAACCACTTTTCATCAATGGAGCCGACCCACACTCCTTCACAGGCAAACACAAGTATGCTGTATTTGGGAATCAAGCGCACACAAGGCGGTGGCTGGACCGTAGTCCGCTCCATACTGAGTGCATGGAACCACTCTTTGATCATAACACGGCCACAAGAACCATGCACCTCATCCCTTCAAGCAACGACTAACTATCTCCTGGAGCCAGTGTGGACGAGGTAGTGGGTAATAGACAGGTAAGCACCTTGTTAACATACACACCAAGCGCAGCCACACCGAGGATATCAAGCAACAGCCAATCACTTGAGAGAAAGATAACAAAGAAAATAAATCGAGTAATGCATAAGGAAACGTGACAAAAATCTTAAATTAATGAGCATATGAAATAAGTTGTTAACAAAGGATCCGAGATAAGTTCAGGGGGTCAGAAAGTATATTTTACGGAAGTGACACAAACGCGAATATGTTATCGAAATTAACTACAATTGGCTTAAGTGAGTTATGCAGGTTTATAGAAGAGCGTATAGGTGGAAATTTATTTGAGAAAGAAAATCATTAAGACAAAATTGAAAACTCACCACCTGAAATAAATAGACTTAGCATGCAAGCACGCGGTTGGTAAATCTAATGCAGCGTACCTACAAATGCTGCGCCGGTGCTGCCTACGTTCTCTGCAGTACCCGTCGGCGCTTCGGTAGTGGTTACGAGTGGCCTCGCTCATGGCTCCCTAGGCCTACCTGACTCAAGCACTCGCGACCGCATGTGCTACGGCACCATGCTGTCGATGTCGATAGAGTACAACCCATCGGTGCTTGCCGCTTCCGAACTTGCAGCTTCTTCTCTGCATGTATGAGGACTTTCTCCTGCACTTCGGCAACTGCCTACGTGATCAGATCCCGTCATGCACGCCGATCAATCGCCTTCGATTCCCATGAGCTACATTCAAGATTAGAACGTGTGAGGCTCACTTTGATCATGTCCTGGTAACGCATTTTTGGTTTCCCTACATGTCGCTTCCCAATACTTAGCTGACCATATAAGTTGTTTCGATATTCGCGTCGAATCCGTACGGCTCACATGCCCGAGCCATCTCAGGTGTCTCAGCAAAAGTATGCAGTCCGCGGTATCCATTCCACTTCGGCGCAGCACTTCCGTGTTCGCAACTCTGTCGCAACAATCTATACGCAGAATCAGTCGCAAACACTATTGAGAGAACCGCTCGAGATATCGCACACCCCGTCCGTACATCATCCACGTTTCACTGCCGTATAAAAGAACGGACAGCACCATGGCTTTGTACAACATCAGCTTGGTGCTAACGGTAAGCTGATGGTTGTTCCACACTCGGTATGCAAGCTTTCCGAATGCCACCGCTGTCTTCGACACGTGATTACGCAACCCAACGTGTGGCTGCTGGTCAATCAACATCACACTCCCAAGGTAGTAAAACCCTGAGGTAGTTTCAAATACTTCAGCACCAATGCAGATTTGCGACACCACTGCAGATTTCACTTCCAGTGAAGGATGCAAGAGACAGACAGTTTTGCTCCTGTTGATGGTGAGCTCGAATTTGGCCGCTGTCGAAGCCAGAGCACTAGTCATGTGCTGCAACTCATCCGCGCTGTGTGCACACAACGCACAGTCGTCAGCATGCAGCAACATACGGATAGTTGTCTCACAGACTAGAGTTCTCGCACCGAAACAACGGATGTTCAGCAACTCACCATCAATACGGTGCTCCACACGAACACCCTAAGCACAAGCGGCATCAAAAGCACAGGACATCAATGCATGAAGATATAAATTAAACAGGGCAGGAGCTAAGACACAGCCTTGCTTCACACCAGAGACAACTGCAAAGTCATCCGAGGTCTCTCCACTCAGCTGCACCCTCGCTCGAATACCACTGTGCAGACATTCAATTAAACTTACAAACTTACGCGGGCAACCAAACTTACCCAACACCAGCCACAATGCCGCGCGGTTCACCGTATCAAATGCTTTGGTGAAATCAACAAAAAGCAAGTACAATGGATGGTTTCGTTCTCTGCACTTCTCTTGCAACTGACGAGCCGCAAACACCATACCTAAAGTGCTGCGACCCGAACGGAATCCACACTGCTCTTCCGCCACGTTAGGTTCCACAGTCTGACTGAGGAGGCGGTTGAGCAGGATTGGGGCAATCACCTTGCCCACACAACTCAGCAAGTTGATGTCATTAACATTTACTTTTGACATTTGCATGCATGGCTCGAGGGATGAGCTGTACAGCAATACGCCAAGAGAGGACGAATGTCCCGGCAGAAAAGGAAACACTGATTGAAATAAAAAAACTTCAAACAGTGGTCGGAACCGCGTCAATTGTCACCGTGTGGGATTGGGTGCATGTTATGTAAGGCGTGATGATGCACCAAGCATGTAGATGTCGTAGACCTTCAGAGTCAGACGAAGACTAGAAACGCAGGTCAGAAATATCAAGTGAAGTCATCCCGAGTGCGGTAAAATGTTTGGCTGAGGTGGAATATATCATCCCTTGATTATTGATAACGACGGGGTGGTGGACAATATTTGTCGTCTCAGGAAACTGTTCAGGTATGTATCGCGATATGGCTGCGGCATTCTCCCCTGATCCGTATTTACCCACTTGCAGTTTATAAGTACAATCCATTCGGTACGCGTCACAGATGGGCACGTCCACAATGTGAACCGTAGAATTTCTAACCGCAAACAGGTCTGGCTTGATGAAGGAGGTGGCTGTCGGAATCCTGGGCTCCATAACAATGTTAACGTTTCGGCGCCGCAATTGCCTGGTAATCTGTTGGGCAATTTCATTGTGACGTTTACAGCGGACATCATGCGTGATGCAGCAAGCCTGAAGAACATGTGACAGAGTCTCTTTTTGTCCGCAGCTCCCGCGGCAGTTGAGAGAAGCCGGGTCATTTGTAGATCTGCCTCTGCTCCGTCGCGTTTTGGTAGAAAGAACACTCCCGTTGTTGGACGCCCCGTATGAAAAGACGTGGAAAAATCCTGGTGGGGTCCCTCAGCCGGTGGAGAGCGGAAGGTGACGTGACCACATTTCGCAAGGGAGAGCCATCCATTGAAGCAAAAAAGCATCTCTCCACGTTTCCGCAGCTGAGCTTTTATCCATGACGACGCGATTACCGATGGTAACAGTGGAGCGCGCTAGACGATGGATGGCAGCGGCTGCAGGGTCCCGGATCGCCCAACTGGTCACTGGATGGCAGTTGGCTAGGTGTCGTTCCAGCCTCTCCTTCCGTAGCAGGGGAATACTCGTTGACAGACACGGAATACCCAAACCAAAGCTCGCAATAGGAGCGTGAAGATATGCAATGGAGGTGTCTGACGGCAAGCGCAGCCATTTTCTGACGTGTGATCTGACAATGCGATCCAACCGCTTCAATTTATTCCGGTGAACCACTGCCAGAGCTATCTGATGAACATGCTTGAGGAGCAGATAGGTCCTCAGAATCTCAAGTCGTTGTTGTGGTTTAAGTGATGCTTTGGTAACTTCGTTAAGTTGCACAACATTGCAACATTGCTTGCTCCCTTTGCCATTGTACAGTGGTAGCACGAGGGCATCCTTCAGCTCAGGAGGTACCTCCTTTTCAATCCATACGCGTTTCACCAAGTGGTGCAGCGCAGTCACCAACGCCGGTCCGTCTTGTTTCAATACTTCAGACGGGATCCCGTCGGCACCGACAGGATACCTTGCGTTTCTCTCACAAAACTGTTGCTGCGCTTTGCACTTTAGTGGCTTGTAACGTATCTGTCCAGCTAGTTCTTTTTTCAACCATGATTCGTGTGCCGAGGTGCTGTGGGTACTATTGCTTGAACACAAGTCGAAAACAAAAACGTTCGGAATGGGCAAGAACTAAAATGTCAAGATGAAATAATCTAGAGTGGGGTGATATGCGCTACTTAGATTAAAGTTGAAAGGGGTTCCTCATTTGCGGTACGACATAGGATGGCCGTTGCATCTTTTTCACAGTAGTAAACAGTACGCATTCCATATACTCTGCGCTATATCACAGCTGGTTATTTAATTATACCAGCTACCGCTCTTCCTTTGTCACCTAGTGGTCTGGGCTATCAGCTTCTAAGAGTAGGATCGCAGGTGGCAGCCCCAAAGGGGCTGGATGGGATGTGCACTGCTGTCGACATCCGGAAAGTTGAAACGGCCGTACAGTGCCCTTCTGAGAGTGTAACGGATCTGACTGTGCTTGGTTCTGGACCATCACCTTTGGAACAATTAACAGTTAGGAAAAAGAAATCCAGTGCAAAAGCGCTGTTGACTTCGTTTTCGTCCCATTTGTGGTCCATGGCAAAACTCTAGTTCACCGTCAATCTTGTGCCATGAATGACCGTTAACGGTCATTCTCAAGATTTCTCACACACCCAGAAGTCAATCACAGATCCATTCTGATTGAATGACAGGTCTGATGTTTGCTCACCTACACACCCACATCTACACACGCACCGGATTTTCCTTCCCATAGTACCCTCGGAGGTGAACAATAATTTTCGTTCACTTCTTGATTACACCTTGTCATGTCCACAAGTGCTTACGGTTCTTTTGATTATGGGCCGGATAGGGCGTACCAGCTCGCTACACTTGCACTCAGTATTAGTTCATAAACACTGGAGAACAGTCCAAGTTAACGAACAGAACGCACAGTGGAACAATAGTTTATGCCGGAAAACCTCATTGGCATATGTCACGTAGATTGGCAATGGAAGGAACTGCAAATTCGATGATTACACATGCGAACAAAATAGTGTGCATTGGCGAAGCGATAGGGCAGTGGCATCTATACCATTTCCCGGCCAAGTTGTCCTCTTGGGCAATAGAAATAATTTGAGGGGGCATTCAACATGAGTCTACTCAATTAATTTGTTCCGTGCATACGCCAGTCACTTGTGCAGGTGTGTAGGTGTGCGTGTATAGCCCGTCGCCTTCAGCCAGTTGGACCTCAGACGCACTAAGTCATAGGGGTGCAGGTTGGACGCTTCAGCACTGAACAAAGTAATTGAGTAGACTCATGTTGAATGCCTCCTCAGATTATTTCTGTTGCCCAAGAGGACAACTTGGCCTGGAAATGGTGTAGAAGTAAGGTTGTAGGAGTAAGATGGTACCATTCAATAAGCAATGACGAGGTGTTGTGTTTAATGCCCACTGTAAATGACGATTGGATTGGTTATCCGTCTGCACAGATGTATGTGTGCCACTGAGCTTATAATACCAAAGAAGCTAGATGGCCTGAATGTATCCCCAGAATATCCGTTCATGTGACAAAATGTAGTGAGTTCAGTGCAATATCCAACCGTTTTTTAAAACGTGTGGGCATGGACATCATCATCAATATACGTTATCTGAGGATGAGAAAAGCATCTCAGCTAATGGGCCGTGATATAAAAATATAGGATACTAAACATTAAAGACTACAAAAACATCAAAAAGCAAGTAATATAATGCCAAATGTCATAGTATGCACTCATTATGAAGTCATGTTTGGAGGGGGCATCTAAAGCGGAGGGGTATGGACAAAGAAACGCGCTACACACACGTTATTGCAGTCGGCTCTTCGCCATTTCAACTAGTGTATCCAATCAAACGCACTCATCGCCCTTGAGATCCATGCCCTGCAGTCGGGATGCACCAATCGACGCCAACTTCGAAGTGAGGGTTGTCATTTCTCCCGACCAAGTCATCGTTTGGCATCCCCTCCTGCTCTTGCAACCTCACCCCCGGTACGCAAACAATGCATGTCGCAGGACTCGGTGTGCTGGCATGCGCAACATGTCGCCCAGCCATCGAAGCCTGGTGAGTGATATAATGGGGCTGAGTGGTTCACTCCATCTTCCTGCGTCAAATACGCAACGCCGAACACCCTCATTGTGCACGCGGTGCTCCCAGCAGACATGATCTCGGCTGAGAAGGCAGCGATGATCCAACTTAGCAGGCCTCTTTATGTCTGCTGACCTGATAGGTCAGGTTTCACAACTGTATAGGAGGGTCGAACGGACGACTACATTATAAACTCGGACGTCCAGGGCGTGCTTGATAACGGGTCGGCTCCACAGGTGGCAAAGATTGGCAAATGCGCCTCGGTTCGTGACCTCATCTTTTATTCCACAGGTGCTAATGCAGCGGCCCAGCTACTTGAATTTCTCGACGACTTTTAGCCGATCAACACAAAGGGTCAGCGCAGCGATGGGCCTCAGCCAAGTTGGTAGGAGAACTGTACATTTTGTAGGAGCAAAGCACAGCCCCAAACGATCGACAGCCAGTGACCAGATAGTGACCAGCGAACTCTGTTTCCATGACTACGTCAATAGCGAAGTTATAGAGAAAGGGTAAGAGCAAGCATCCTTGTCTCACACTGTTGAAAATATTAAAGAGTGGGGATAGTTTGCCATAAACCATTGCTCTGCCTGAAGCATGCTGATAACGTCTACTTATTTTTCGTGAACATGTCTTCTTAGCAAACAGTCCCAAAGAGCACATCGATCCACCGAAACGAAAGCACCTTTGCTGTTGAGAAACAAGACTCCGGTGGGTCGCCAATAAAAATGACAGTGTTCCAACAACTGACATTAAACAACTATTTAGTCAATGTAGTCTTAATTTCGAAGCAACCCGACTTGGTACTCATGAATCTGCCTTTCAAGAGTGCCAGCCAGTTTGTGGAGAACGACAAACGTAAGCAATTTGGAACTGATGGGGAGCAGGCTGATTCCATAAATGAGTACGGCATTCAAAACATGAACCGCCTTTGAATATTGGGACTGTACGCGAGCGCCAGCAGTTTGTTGGCACAGACACGTGTTTTTCCTGCTTCACTAGTAAATTGTGCAAAGCTCCCACAAGAACAGGTTCCCGGAATTTGAAGGTGAGTGGGAGAATTCGATCTGCCCCTACGGTCTTACACAAATTCAACAGTCTGACCTCACGTTTGACGCCTGTGCTTGAGGGCTGCTCCAAGGGGATAGCCCAGGAAGAAGGGCAATCAAAGCCCTAAAGATAAGGTGATAACCCACGCTGATTAAACTGCTTTTTAAAATAGTCGTCCCAACGCTCCAAGCAGTCTACTCTCCTCGCGTACGGTCTCGCTAATACCAGGTCTGCTGCTGCCTGTTTTCCGTACCAGACGGCATAACTTACGATGGTTTCTATCTCCGAGGCAAGTTGAGGACACCAGGCTTAGCGGTCTCTATTCAGGCTAGCACGCAGTTTCACCATGAGAATCTTGCAAGTCGCATTGCGTTCGCTTCCAGCTGGAATACGTCGTTGAGCATCTACAGGTTTCAGAGACTGTGCAGAGACCCAATGTCCAGGTTGGCAATTTGTTTTGCTTCCTTCACCAACAGAAGCTTCAAGTACGCGTTAGGAGATCACCCTCTAACCCAATTGAGGTGGAATGGGGTGTCCGACAAGACTCAGTGCTGGGACCGCGCTTATTCCTTGTGTTTATCAACGACCTGGCAAAAGTTATCTCCTCAAATTTGCTGCTTTTCGCCGATGACATCAAAATATGGCGGGCGATTAGTAACTAGCCAGACCACGATCTACTCCAACATGACCTATATTTCATTAATCAATAGTCAAAGATGAACCTGCTTCAGTTGAACATAGCTAAGTGCAAGCTAATCCATCTGCCTCATCAGCCGGTGAGCGTTTACAAGCTTGGAGAACACACCTTGCAGAGGGCCTTTCAGGAGCGTGACGTTGATGTACTGGTACAGGAAGATCTCGGGTGTTCAAAACAAGAAGGCGACGAGAACCGTTAACCAACATTACTGCCTGCTTCGAAGAGCGTTCGGTCGTTTGAACCATCATGCTTTCTCCAAATGCTTAACGTCCACTTGCGACCGCCTGTGGTATATGCTATCCAGGTCTGGCAGCCGTGACAGAAAAAGGATCTCATTGCTCTCGAGACTCCTCAACGAAGGGCAACCAAGAACGTCAGCGGCCTCTATCATCTGCCCTATCATCTTAGATTGAAATCTCTAAGAATGTACAGCAGTCCATATCGGCTTTTACAGGGGGATCTCATAATGGTTTACCAGATTCTGAAGAACCCAAACCACATTTGCCGTGCGCTGCTGGAATTGAACCACAACACTAACCTAATAGGTCATCCTCTGGAACTGACAATGTAGTATATCCGGCTTGAATGCCGTAGACATTTCTTATCCCTCCGCGTGTGTAAGCCTTAGAACGCCCTCCTTAATTAGGTCGCCTCTGCTCCCAATCTGGAGATAGTTAAAAAACTGGTTGACCATGCATTTTCTCATATACATTTCATTTTATGACTTGTTAGCCAGGGGCCACAAAACGCAATAAAATAGTTTCTTACCAAGCTCCCAACCAATGGATTTATGGAATTATATATATAATACGCGAACATCTCCGTTATTCTACATAAGTCTATGGTGAGTCCACCAAAACGCTTTTCACTTTATCATGCAATTCACTTTTTGCAATGATTTCCATCCCACGTAATGCTTTTTTACCCGTAATAAACCATTGTTCTATTGTTCCATAAACACATGCCTGCTGATAGTAACCTTTGGCGAATATGCGACCAGTGATCTACAAAGATGTTCAGTAGACGCTTACTCAGCCCGGATGCCAGCGTAATTTGTTACGCATTCAGAAGACCTGGCTTCGCCAATCGGCTGGTGACTATGCGCTCACAAAGTCGTTGCGGACGTCCGCCGAAACCCATCCGCAAATCGACACACACAAGAATGTGATCGGAGACCATGCCAGTGCTCCAAATCGAGCAATAATTTTCGTCAACGCTTCTCCAGCGGTAATTGATCCCGATGTGATCTACTCGCGTCCTTGGCTGGTTCAAGAATGGTGGGTGCCAAGTCACTCTTCTGTAGGTGCGGTGTCGAAGGTTAGTGCTCGCGAGAAAGAGATCAGCATATTCAGGCAGGTGTAGCAACCGCTCACCGTTATCATCACAGTAGTCTACAGTATGTTGGCCAACCAGATGAACCTCATCAATGGACAGCTTTCCAACTTGGATGGTTAGATCACTAGCAAGATACACAGCTTCCGTTGTAGAAAACATTTCCACATTTTGTCACACAAACATTAGTAAGATCACATCTCTAACCAGCCAACGACTCACCAGCTATACTGACCATCATTTAAAAGCATCATACAACATACCATCGCTCAACTAATTTTGAACAGCCTATCATCTAACGTGCAACATTACCACTAGGCTTTCTTTGTTCTTCCGTGTCTAATTTGTGAGAGCATTGAATTACAGCAATGGGAATACATGCTTTCCCCTCTTTTTGGCATCAAAAATCGACAAGGCAATATTCCCGAGGTCGGCACCTAAGAATCGCTCCTACACCGTACTTTTCGGTAAAGAAAGAGTTGGTTAGGTTGGTGACAGAAAATCTCTTTTATTGAATTAGTGCTACAGTTTGGGGGGCGTAGGCCGCAATGACGAACAAACACCGTATGTCCCCACGCGACTTTGAAACCTGGAACGAGCCATCCAGCCTGACGGCACACATCCGGCTGTTGACAGGGATCCAATCGAGCAAGACAGCTTCAGCCCGGAGGCTTAAAACAATGCCAACTCCAGCTTGACGGACATTTGAAACTGCCTCATCGGACAGGCGCAATGAGAATGTGTCGCCATTGTCGCATGTGAAGGATGGCAGGGTAAGCACGTAGCTCGAATCTTGCAGCCCGGTCTCCGATAAGCAACAACTATCGATCGATAGTGTCTCTAGTGTTGGGGTAAATGCTGCCTGTTGGCCCCTGACAAAGTACGCACGTCGAGGCATGTCAGTCGTAGCGAGGATCGAGCACCCTAGAGAAACGCATGAACTGATGTTGTCCGCTTGGTTGAACATGAACTTGTCGACTGGACTGGAGCGTCGCACTGAGATTTCATGTGATTCTAAACAAGAAGACAAGCAAATATTGAAACAAGATGCAGGAGGACCAAGAATTGGGGCGTTGAAAACAAGGGGATAAAAATACAGTTGGAGCGGGAGGATAATTATGAAAAACCACAAAGGGGGAAGTAAGAAGACAAGTAGCCCTGAGCTGTAGCTTCAAAATGCCTATCCACCCTGCTGATGCAGCAGTTAGGGCGCCGTTGATTATACTGTGCGACGGTCAAAGCATCAAGAAATTGTTTAAGTATTGATTCATTGTATTACTTTTGGAAAAGCGTTCCAGGGCTGGCGGACGCTTTTTTAAAAACGCCTGCATATCTCACTGAGTTCCCTACAATGTTACAAGAACGGATAAGCTGGGATATATTCAGGGAAAATAGCTTTGGAAGTACGACCCACAGTGAGCACTTCTTGTTTCTTTTTAATTTTTGTTAGCTTGGCTGCGCAAGTTTGGCTGCCCAAAACCATGTCGGCTATCGCAAACATTTTCGTCATTTCCGAAAATAATTCCCACTGCATCGCTTGTTCGGTATTGTGTACTAACTTATGGCGATATTTGTTGGAAACTGAACTGATTTTGGAAGCGATGTAGCATCGATCCTTGTTTTGCGTTGCATCAGGGTTAGAAGTTGTGCCTTCGAATGGTTTCAAACTACCGGCTTTGTCCCCCATTTTCCAAATATCGGAGCACAATTCACTTGATGGAACCCACCTGGTACTTTAACTGGGACACATTCGCAGGCATCAAAAACCCGAATGAGGATCACCTACAATAGCTGATAATCGATCTATATATCATCTTTTCGGACTGCAAGGGACTAAAGACGCCAAAGGTTCCTGCGGTAAGCTCTTAACTTAGCTTTGACCTCGAATGACCCCAGAAGAGATAATAGCAGGTGTGGCATACCATGCGAGCTGCAGGGTGGGCCAGTAACTCATACGACCGTTTGAGCTGAAAGGTCGGTGATGCACTTTTCGGATTGAACACTGAACACTGAACAATGATTTTATACGGGTTAAGAAGCGTTACTTTACAAGCCCCGTTGGGTGGTCTGATGGGTTAGCGAAAAACGTTAATGAAAAAAGAGTTGGTAGTCTTGCTGTCGAAATAATAGACTTCTCGTTTTGATTCGGTAGTCCTGCACTCCGAGCCTCTCCATAGCTTCACTTGGCGGAACAAGTAAATCCAAGATATTTCCCTGGAGTAGGATGGAGAGTAGCGTCAAGTAATAAAATGTAAATGGCGGATCGCGTCATCCAACCGACTTTTAAGTATGTCTAGCGTGGGTGCTGAAACAACGGATTCGGGGACAGCGTTCCATGGTTGACGCACTAGAATGGGAAAGAAGTTTCTACGGCACGCCAGACGGCTGTACTGTTCTGCTAATTCAAAGGAGTGGCCTCTAAGTTTGGTGTTATTGCTGAGTTGCAGTAAAGAGCGGTCCACATGATTTGGATTGTGCGAAATCCAGTACGGCATAATCAAGTCGCCACGTAGTCGGCGATACCGCCCGTTAAATACTCCCAAACGTTTCAGCCTCCGCTCGTACGGAAAGTGCCGCATTCCAATGACGTATTTAGAAGCCCGACGTTGAGGTTGGTCCAGTGCAGTAAGGTCGTGTTTCAGCAATGACTGTCAGGCTTGGAATGCGTATTTCACATGGAGACGAACTCAGTATCTGTATGGAAGTAGTGGTGTCCAGTTGTCCAAACACCAGTCGTAGCAAGCCGACTTTCTGGTTACCAGTTTTCGAGGCCTTTACGGATTGCTTGCAACAACCCAAGTTATCCTGAACAAGCACGCCAAGGTCGCGTTCGATGGATGACGGCTGCAGTACTTGCGTTCCTTGCTTGTAGGAATAGGTAATCCGGTGTCGTATGGAAATGACCTTGCATTTGTCTACGTTAAACTCTAACATATTTCGGGTTGACCAATCATCTACCGTATCTAAGTCACACTGAAAGTAATTCTGATCGGCATTCGCCTGAATCTGACGCCATATCTTGATGCCATCAGCAAACAAGAGGAAATTCGAAGTGATCTTCCATGCAAGGTCATTGATGAATACCAAAAACAACCTAGAATTGAGTCAAAGGGTACACCAGACTCGACTGATATGGGTTCAGATAGGGAACTCCGGACTGTCACCACTAATTGTCCTTGGGGCAGAAAGTTGGCGATTCAGCTTAATATAGGGTCACGGATCCCGTAATATTGAAGTTTGGAAAGGAGAACTCGATGATATAAACAATCGAACGCCTTCGGCAAGTAGGTCACATCAACGACCTCTCCAGCGTCAGCTGATGCGGTCCAATTACTCCTTACAATTAATAAATTCGTCGTGCACGGTCGCTGTCGACGAAAATCGTGTTGCTCAAGAGCAATAATGTTACAGTTTTCTAGACAACACACCAACGTATCGGCAACGATGGATTCCATAACCTTGGATAATACAAGGAGAACGGACACTGGGAGGTAGATTAAGGACTAAATCCTGCCTCCGCCTTTGTGAATCGGAATTATTCTTCCAAGTTTCCACATCGTAGGAATCTGGTTCTGGTCTAAGCAGCGCTGGAAGAACCATACCAAAGATTTTGTCAGTTGTCTTGATGTTGCTGTCAGTGCCTCTGAGCGAATAGTGTCGACTCCCGAAGAGCTGTGGTTATGTAGAGACGTCAGCTTCCACAAAACAGCTTCGGCAGTAAAAGAGATGTGGATGAGTCCTGGAGGCGGGAAAACGAAAGTCGGAAGATGACCTGTTGGTAAGGCCCTCTGAAATGTGGGAGCATATTGCCTCCGCAACGCGTTTGCTGCTTCTATGGCTGTTCTGGTTGGACCATCAGCCCTCCGAAGTGGAGGAATTTCTTGTCTCGTCTTACGAAGGTTACTGACATACTTGTACAGCAGTTTGTGGTTAGCGCTGAAAGTTTTTGCTATATTCTGTTGATATCCGACTTTGTCATCTATGAGCAGTTGAGTGCAATGGTTACGATGGTCTACATAGTCGTCCCGATTATCTGGCGTTGGTAATGAGCGTTGCGTATAGCAATCTATTTTCTGGTTCTGCTCCTCACGAAAGGAACGGTTTTTGGCCCATTGAAAACCCTTGTCTCTGAGGTCTCTGTAATCAGTTGATGGAATTTGCTGACGAAGTCAAGCCAAGCGACTTCCGGATGACGTTCAGCTAGGAACGACCAGGTTGTGGCACTGACGAGCTGGGCTAAGCGGTCGTAGCGCGTAACGGTGCGCACCAACTTAGGGTTCTGGTTGCGATATTCCGCGTAGCAGATGCTGTCGAAACTGATGAGTGCATGATCACTGCGACCTAAAGGGCATTCTACGCTCAATACATCAATCATTTGTTTCTCGTTGGGTGAAAAGAAAATTCAGAAAAGTTGGTTTATTACCTGTTCTGAAACCAGTGGGCGTAAGGATGTGATTGTAAGGTGGAACACTTGTCATAAGCTCTTGAAGATCTGCTTTGAATTGCTCTCCACATATAGCAGGAGTTTCTAAACAGTGTAAGTCGAAATCACCCATGACAAGGATGTGGGAATGTTTTCGCTTTAGGCTATATTTTGAAGTTGTCACAAGTTGACAGTCCATTTTCGGTGTAGAGTTTTGGGGGGGCAGTATACCAAAGCTAGAATGCGGGTGTCTCTGCCATGTAACTGCAGGCGGCACCAAAGAGAATCGGCGAACTGTAAGTATGAATCCTCAACGGCCTCGCACTTTAGGTTGCTTCGGTAATATAGAATTATCCCTCCTCCTTTCTTAAGCCTGTCGTTTCGTATGAGTGACATGCCCGGCAGCAACACTTCAGCGTTTATAATCCCAGAGTGCTACCATTTCTCCGTGACACCCATAATATCGCATGGCTTTGAAAGTTGGCGATCCTTCAGTTCGGCCAGCTTATTGAATAGGCCTTGAGCATTTGTGTAAAGGCAGGATAGTTTCTCGGTATTTAGGAGACCACATGGAGGCAAAGGAGTCAAGTTTGGTAGATTGCCGACCGATGCGAGGTCGGTTGTTACTCGTTTTTTGATGTGATGATGATGACACGTCGTTCACAAACCGCTTTGACCACGGTACCTCCCATTCCTCGTCCGGACCTGCTGCAGAATCGTGTGACCGAGCGGTAAAGTGATACGCCTGCGTAATCGCTAGTAGGTTTGCTTTTTCAGGCAAGCTCATGTTTGGTTTTCGCAAGGGTTCACCTGCCTATAACCGAAGTCCAGATGGAAGGCTTTTACGAGGTCTCCGCCAACATTCTAACACTTTCGTTGTTGTTTGCTCTGATTGAACCAGGAGTTTTAGAATTCTTGGTCTGCGTCCTCTATAAGTTGGTGAGAGAGGTAGACTTTTTGTAAGATCGCACCACAACCTTGACCAAGGAAAGTGTTTAATAAATGGACCGCCACTGTTCCAAATGATGATCACTGGCCTCATGACTATCGTGGGAAGCAAGTTCTGGCACGCCAAAAATAAAGATGGTGCTTAGATAATCCAGCTTGCAATGTCCAGCTGTGATGTTTTTTTTCGGTCGTCACGTGCTCCAAGGGACCTCAGGATAGATGCGTACCTTACAAGACCAGTGTTGTAGCGCACTTGCAGAGAGTAAAGCGTTTTCTACCTCAATGGCCGATTTCAGTGTTACCCTAATGATTCTGGGTTCGCCACAGTGTGAAGAGTTCGGGTGAGGAGTAACTCTCATTAGATTTGTGGATTAGGTTTTTAAGTTTATTAAAATGCATAGTGAGTTCCACTGGTCTTGGTCGTCGGATAACTTACCCCGCAATGTGATGGTGGTAGATTTGGGGACGTGGGTGCACACGACAAAAGTAAAAGTTGCGGATGCTTCTTTTCTGCTCATCATAAAGACGTCGCTTTCATAACGAGTGTTCCAGTAAGCCTGGGTGGAGATATGATTCGGTAGGGTTCGCGAAAGGTCACATTCGTCCTCGCAAGTTGCTGAGTTTGTCTATACCACTGCGGTCTTACACTCGCTAGCCCTGATCGGTGGGTTGTCATTACTAGTCCGAGGAATGATGAGGGTAAAAACGATCACGTATTCATCAAAACCGGTTCTGGACCGTATGGTATATAAGAAAAAGCCGATTCACAGTGAGTGTCTAGTGGAAACTTACTAAACAGACTCACCGGCTTGACTCCTGTCACACTGTAGGCATGACCAGCTATCAATCCATTGTCCAACTTCGCTTCGATTTCCGTGGACTGTCAGGGGAGGAACAGATTGTGCATGGCGAATAAGTTCACATGGGCAGCTTAACTAAATGAACACTATTAACAATTTTCATAAGAGACATAACATTGCGATCATTCCCCGGGGCTTTAGCATTAGTTTAAGAAAGAAAACCCCGCAACAACGGATATCTGGCACCACAGTGCCAGTACATGAGTACGTGACTCGTGGTAGTCCGCACGCGCGATTGGTGAATGCTTACATTCGAGTTGGACTTAACGATCCAAGCATTTAGTGAATGCCAAGTGGATTTAAATGGGCCGCGCTGACTTCAGGACTGTATGTTTCATTGCATGATCAATAAGGCTAGGCAACATGGCTAGCTCAACCTAGAATGGTAACGCAGTTTGTTTCCAAAATACCCAGCTCGGGTGACAACCGAACACCCTCACTAGTACGCCGAGCTACAAGCATTCGCAAAAATTGCGAATCATAACATAGAAGTAAACTGAATAACCAAAGATTCTCGGTGTCGCTGAACTGCAGTCACCGATGAGCTTATGCTTATGGCTGGGAGGAGCGGTGCTGCATCCGTGGATCACTTTCCGTCGACAATACGAATGTCAAATAAACTTCAAGACAAACTTACCTTCCAACTACTAAGAACATGGTCCAAGGGTGTTGAAGAGGATACAAACTTAAATATGGGGCAAATGGAGAAACAAGGTACCTTCTAATTCACATTTAAAGTTTATCAACACCAAGCCACAACTGTCCAAAAAGTGCTGAATTGAAGGAGTTTAAGTGTGACCTAAATAAACCTTACATCCATAAATAAATATACTAAGGCAATACTATTTATTAGAAGAGCAACGACTTGCTCAGCACTCACTGGAACTGGAACTTTGACTTATGTGTTATATACCTATCAGTCTGCCATCACATTGATTTTGATTTCAACCCTACGCTAAAAGCAAGCACTTGCTGACCCCACAACTACCGAGTATAGCTCGCACCTGATATCCGTACGCACGGATAGGTTTTCAATTTCTGTACTGCTCTCTTGTGTGTATACCAAAGTGCCAAGCTTTCTCAGTAAACTACTTCAGCTGTAAGCTCGTCAAACCACGAGGTTCACGCACCTCATCAATATAACCGAGAACCGGTTAAACGAAGAACATATTGGTGCTGAGGTCACCCCAAATAGCATGACCGTCCTAGGTTAAGATTGGCCTACTAGTGCAGGTGATGTACCCTTAGCATCACAGGGACTTACATTACGCGCTCGTTGACGACTGGAAGATTCAAGGTGCCAGCTCATTTTGTTGTTTCTGCAACTAAAACTTAGTGACAGAGGTTTATTGGCTGTTGTGCAACGCTCTTCGATGTATACTTTACGAATAGACTGTTGTCTAGTCTCTGCTTTTGGGAACACAGTCCTAAATACACGTTTGACTCGTAATGCCTTCGATCTACACACTGTGAAAGCCCCAATTTTCATCCGGAAACAGTTTGAAGTTGAATAGTAAAAGTTAACCCTTGGTCTATTTTCTAGCAACCCCGTTACTAGCCTCAGGAGCTACAGGATAGAGAACAAACCGGTCATCTTGGATCGCGTTGTCACTAATGAATAGCAGATAAGGGACACATAGAGGATGAACAGCCCTCTGGGCCAGAATGTACGTGAAAAGTGGCTGTTCCGCTACGTCTGCTATGCAGCAAATTTCCGAGTCGGGGCCCGCGTCATCACACATTGCAGTACCCAATCTGTTCTCACCAAAGCCAAAATTTCATTGTGCTTATAAACCTAACACCCCGACGTAATCTAGGGCAAGTACTCCAGACGGGGGAGCCCTCGATCGCTGCGTTACATTCGTTTTCACACACTATAGCTAATTGGTCTACATGAGGGCTGCAGCCCCCAAGTTTGATGTCTAGCCCAGGAAATCCATCAAATAGGTTATCACACCAGTGAAAAACGTATAAGAAACTAAGATCCCCTGATTGATAAAGGTTAAGTCCTTCGTAAAGAGAAGGACAAAGAAAAGTATAAATCTGAGGGATCATTTTTGTTGAGTTTAAGTCTGCTCGGGTATCGAAGTTGGAAATTGGCATTCCCTAGAGGAACCATTGCTTCAGAGTGGCCAGTAAGAAGAGCTGGAAACACCAGCCAATACTATCATTCCAACGTCAGCCCTTGTTACCGGCGCATAGATCTACCCCAAAAATTAATGCAGAATCCCAGAACTAAACACCGTATGCGGTAAAGCATAATCTGCACACTAAGAAGCAAGAAAGCCCGTGACAGTGTGTGACTGCATCCCAGAGCACAATACCGCCTGATTTCGTTTTCATACAGACCTATCTCACAAAACGGTTTAGCTAGGTCTCTTACACAGCAACTGGACTAATGAAGTGACTGATATCTGCACGTGCACAGTACTCCCGCCGCGGAGGATATTCACATCAAGTTGTTGAAGTCAGACGCCATAACGCCGGTCAAAGTCACGTCACGCTGTTTAGAGCCAAGTTTCTGCGGATTTCAAGCCCACACTATGCAGAAAATTTAGTACTTGCTAGCATTTACGCGGGAGGAATCCGTGCGGTACTAGTGAACTACAACCAGTCAGCTGTCTTTCCAGTGTGTCCGAAATCATTAAGGTTACTATAGAATAAGCAATCACTGAGCATTTGGTGAGATGCCAAATCACTTTACCGGGCTGGTACAGCTTCCACAGAAACAGGTCATGCACTATCAACCTTCCGATGGCACAAAGAGGACGGAGGCTAAGGAAGAAGTCGATATTATGTACGTAGACTTATAGAAGACCTTAAACACTTTGGGTCATCTGTTGCTTCTTGACGACTTTCAGCACTACGGAGTCGACAATCCTGTGGCGGGTTGTACACTTCTCCTAGTCTTTCAAGGTTAGCTAGATATGAAAACCCATATCGCTTAGTCTGACCCAACAGAACTGCATTAGGATGTTCCACAACGCACGGTACTATGTTCACACCTGTTTCTAGTTTTCACTAATAAAGTGCTGAAAATGTGCTCAGTCAGGTACATAATGCTTATTTTGACTTGACTTGAACTAGCCTCGCACGGCAGCCACATGCACATGAACAACAGTAGAGCAATGGGTGAGAATGGAGTTCACGGTCAGAGGTGTGGGACAACGTTTTTCTTAAGACGCCGGATCACCTGGAGTAACATTTTACCATAGCAGTTTTATACACTTCGTGAATGATTTCTTGATGCGGCGGAATGTCAAGTCAGTAGATAGCCACATAGCACATTACGATTTTGACCGGGTCTGCCAGTATTCAACCAATAAATGCTCTATTTTGATGGGGCAACAAGACGGTTTGCTTACATCTTTGACTGAAGGGGCGCCCCAGACCATTTAAAGCTACTCCTACTAGGTAGTTCAATAGCGTGCTGGGCAGCCAGGTTAGGAGTTCGAAATGGGATGTCTATTTCTGTAAAAACGTATCACTGCCACCTCGCTACCATGCGGATAGGCTTTTGAGCCAAAGGCCATGTCTGAGAATAATAATCGTCCCGCTCTCTAGATCCGGGCGTCGTGACAGTACCTTAGCCCGCGTAGAAGCAAGACAATTTCTTCAAAACGCAACCAAATTCTGCATCGGCAGTCGCACAGCTTTCCAAGGGTCGCCTTATCATCTTCATACTGCAGAGCGGATAAGCGAAAACGGGATACCGCCGGTGTCTCCCTTCTTTCTTTTCCACCTATTTCTCTTACTACCCTTCGCATTCCCCAGTACTAACACTCTCTCCGTAATTTCCAGTTAATTAACAGCAGCCGCAATGTCACTGGAGTCATGCCGTCTGCTTCAACGTTCAAGCAACACCCACTGGACGCTTATCGGCAACAACCCACAAGAGGCAACGCCGTCCCGATTCCTGGTGACGTTCAGAGTTTGCATTCCAAGCCAAATAGGTTAACAGCATGCATTCGTACGCAGCTTGGACACAATGCGTATTGTCCTGTGTTGTATGTCCGAAACTAGGACCAATGACATTCAGGGGGTTGTGGAATTAACTGCGTCCGGCTTGTCCTCCTCCCACTGGCTGCACACATGCGGAGACGCTGATGCGGTAATCACTGGTCAACCTGGGTGGGCAGTGTTCTCAGCTCCAAGACTGTATTACTTATTAATTGTTTTCCCGTGTGCAACGATGACATCAAATAAGGTTGATTCACGAAGTAGTCTTTGCATATGCCTGCACCGACAAGAGTTCCGATGCTACCAATGACAACTTCTACCACAAAATGAATACGCTGCTACCAAGTGTTACCAGTTATGACGTCGTTGTTGGTGCAGGGGGTTTGAATATGCAAGTACGTCGTCTGAGCACTTCAGAAGCTGAGCTAGGCGGTAAAGATGGACCTAATCACGATGGTAGGGAAAAGTACAAGCGTCTGTTGCAACTGTGCTTGGAACACAGGCTGTTTCTTAGTAGTACCGCATTTAGATCCAGTGGGCACTAAAGTGGCCCTTGGCGTCCACCTATAGCTGACCATCGATGAGCCCAAACTGATCACGTTGCCATAAGTTATGGGTGGCGTGGTTCCATGCTGAACTGTCGCTCGTTATGGAAATCCTACGTCGACTCTGATCATGTATTGTTACGCTGTCGTTTTTCCAGGAAGTTTACCGGGAGTCGCACCAAGTGTCGCCCCGGATTGACAACTGAGGCGTTATCTCAGTCGTCGGTCCGGCAAGCCTACCAGGATGCTCTCCGTACCGAACTTTCGCTCTGTCGTCTTAAAGAGAGTAAGTTTTAATGGTATAGGATCTCGGTCGCCATGCACAATGGGGGGAGCCTTTGCTTGCAGCACTATCAATCGGCTCCGCATTAGTCACTTAATATCCGACAGGTCGGTGAACCTGTTGGAGTCCAAAAGAAAACTCCCAGAGCACAATATAACCAGACGGACTATAAGGTATGAACAAAAGCGGAGGGTGTACGCGGACAAGGAAGCCTGGTGGAGTAACAGGGCCCCAGAGTTGGAGTTGGTGAAGCAATATGCAATCATCACAAGCTCTTCCAGCTGATCCGCACCACTGATCCCAGAAAACCAGGTGTCAGCGTGATAATCAGAGACAGTGCAGATGCACTGATTCACAATAACCTGCGCCGTATGACTCGACGAAATTTCGAGAGTCGTTCAGTTGACTCCCTGCTTCTGGACCGCACTCTGTATCGCCCGTTTTGACCCTTCTAACCTGGAAACAATCGCGCGTCACCTTGCCTTGTAGTCTGACCAAGGCTGAACTACTAGTTTGCAATCGACTCCATAACACGACCCGGTGAACGACTGCCTGACGATAGCCACGGGAGCCGATAGAGGCGTCATCTGGTTGCAGTGACTAATGCCTGGTCATTGATGGCTAATCCAACGTGTTTTGATACGGACCATTTTTTTAGCTACCGATTGATGACCCAGTCCTCGTACTATTAGTTACCCTCCACAAAATGTCATTGTACCCCAGGTTGGGAACCCCAAGTTTAGAGGCTACGTCAGAGGCTGATGTCGGAAACGCAATCACAACTCTTTTTCGCTTTCGCGCTGCTGGCTCGGATTTTCTGGAACCGCACCATATATGGATGGTAGTAAGGCCATCTGCAAAGCATTGACCTCGCTGTTTGATCAGAGCTGGAAGATATATATATATATATATATATATATATATATATATATATACATATATACATATATATATATATATAGAGAGAGAGAGAGAGAGAACACAGTCAACAGTACAGTTGACAGGGTGCCACATTGTATGGACAAACGCAATAATACAACAACAACAAGGAAATAGGGAGGGCAAGAATGTTCAAAACTGGAGTCATGGGGGCAGAGTCTCACAATATGTTCGCCACTGCTCACGGTTTCTTGACATGTCCGATAGGGTTTCAAGCCAAATGTGCTCATGGTCCTTGGACCCCCAAACGAGGAGTCGAGATCGCCCGACCGCGGCCTGGAAGGAAGAGTCTATCCCAGTTAATGGAAGTGAAGCAGTTGTAGCGGTAATATACAAGTAGGGCAGTACCACCGTCGGGGCTAACCACAGTGTATTAGCCTAACTCCGGTGGTGACAAAATTGCTGGCCTCACTGCTGAACGAGCATCTTGGATTAGGGAATAGCAGGCAGATTTCCATCCAGGATGTGGTTTTATTGACCACATATTCACTCTGAGCAGATGCTCGAGCAACGCTACACGCCCAGCAGACAGACAATAGCTGTTTTCCTCGACTTCAAGAATGTGTTAGACCCAGACAACCGATTAATTCTGTTCGAAATCCTCGTGCGGAATTGTGTTTCCAAGAGTTATCTGATCAATTTACGTGCCCTGCACTAGAAAATAACAGGCGGCGTCAGGGTCTACGGTGACCTGTCGGATATCTTTCCTACAACAAGTAGCGTTCGTCAGCGTTGCTCAATTTCCCCGTTTTTGTTTAGGTCGGGCATGAACTCAATCACAGAGTGTTCCGCTGCGGAATCGCACGATGCAGGCTTTGAGGTGCTGCCTAGTGAAAAGCTAAGTAATCTTGATTATGCGGTCGATGTTTTCTTGTTGTTTTACGATGTTGGGGCAGCTGAGTCAGCCCTGACTAACCTGTCTAGCGTGGTCTCATCATTTGACATGCACTTCGCACTTTCAAAGTGCCAATTTTTACTGCTGGACCACCAGCCACGCTGAACCCTTGACCCTTGATAGTGAGGAATTTAAGGTAGTCGATCAGTTCACATTTGCAGCTGCATCAACGAAGGTGGGCACAGTACAACTGCAGTCATTACATGTTTTGCAAAAACCATGAGTGCCCATGAATCTGCGACATCTGTGGCATCATAACAGGTCCTGTCGCTCTGAAAGTGGTATTTACAAGGCGACAGTGAGGGCTGTAATCCACGTAACCCGCCTTTGCTTGGCTCGAGAAGTTACTGGACGTGGCTCGCAGTCGGCACGAGTGGCGAGTCTACTGTCGTCCCTTAGCCTGAATACCTGTTTAAAGCGGGTTTGGGGATGAGTTATTTTTGAAGTATTGGCTGATTATGACACGTGACAGTGAAGGCCCCGAGGACGTTTTCTCGCCGATGCCGCCTTGTCTCTGCACAACAGCCAGCGTTTTGTGACGGCACGTAGTTGCCAAATTGTAGACGTCCTGACTCTGAAATTTTGTTCACAGTATTGAGATTTTACGTCAAGGCACCATTCCCTTCCTGTTATTATTCTTCATTCCGTAGGTTATCGTCGTTGTACGGCATCGAAGCAGCATTTCAATTGGCTAATCTATTGCTGTTGACGATGATGACGACAGGAACAGGTGTAATGTGTTGGTCCTACGGCAGTACGGTATCTAGAATCCTAGGATAGGAGCCTATATTGTGTAGCATATTTTCCATGAAAGCGATTTTGGAGCACTCTTGTGGAGTAACGTACATTGTTCAGAACGTGCCCTAGTATTATTACATGTAGCTATTCATTGTTTGCTTTCCCTATAGATAACATTCGTTCTGGATATGGGGAACACTTATTTAAAGCCTGATGTGAGGTACACGACTCGATTCTAATAGCCCTGCTGAAAACATGAAATCACTGCTATCGTTACTCCACAAAGAAGGGATATCACATCTGTTAAGAGATTGTCCTATCTTCCTCATCAACTTAGGATGGGATGCGTAGAAATTTACAGCTAATAATATCGGCACCCACGGCGTGACCAAGCAGTGGCTTATGATTTAGGCATTCGATAAAGCTTTATGATAGGTGAAAAGTCTCTCCCTGACATTGTAAATGGAAAAATCCTTACATGATAACTCTCGCATTATGGTTAACCATGACAAGCAATAGTCGACGTCCAAGTACCGAACCTTGCGGGTCAACGCAGCCTGCTTTGGGGAGCGCAAGAAGAAGCGTTACCGGGCGGTAATTAGCATTCTCAACTAACCTATTGACACCATGGTAATAGTCAGTTCCCAACGATCAAATAGTCCGGCCAGCACTTCAGTTGGATGCATGACAGCTGGCTGGAGCGCCTTTGGGTGAATACTGACCTCTCCAGCAGAGAGGTTTATACGCAAGGATAAAACAATTTTCAGCTGTGTTTCTGCAGGGAATGTTACGTTGACTACACCGGATACTGGAATAAAATAAACAGAAAGTGCGTTCTAAACTGGAGTCTCCTAGAAGGTAGATGAGCACTGGACCCCTAAGGTGTTGACCGCCTTTCTTGCGGTATGTAGAGACGGACCAACTATAGCTGGTGCCGGGAATCTGCTGCTACACTTTACGAAGGTTAATGCCACGTCTGTGAATAATTTGTGTTTGGGACAGAAACGATTCATCAGGTCTTACCTGTGCGGCAATTTGTCTTCGCGAACCAATCGCATACTGTAGCTGTGCTGAGTCAAGTACGAGGTCTATCTTTCTGCCCTGGGAGAACTCTTGTAAACCCGTCATGTCAAATCCCTTGGGGTCATTGACTTCCGTGTTCTTCTTCCAAAAAGGCTCTGGTTTGAAGGAGCACAGAAAATACCCTTGATGCTAATGCCTTCAGAACTAGTGGACTGAAGGACTGTAGGCAGATTTTCCAGTTCATTTCTAGGGTGCACTCAGTCATGGACGTTCATCTCATTCCTTTAGTGAATGAGGACGGCAGGTTGTAATTTGTAATAGTATACACATGTTCCGACTTTCTACCGGCTTAATCATTGTGACAAATATACTCAAATAATAAAGTCAACTGGTCGCTTCCACCGAAAAAGCAGTACCTAGTCCAGCAATCATGAGCTTCTGTTTGGTGAACATCATGCCTGGTATCGATGGATTACTCTCAGTTCTGAAGTTAGTAAGATCGGTGAGGTATTTGTGCAAGGAAGTAATCAAGATTAACTCTTGTAGTTAAGCTTTGAACGGTTAACCATAGGTTGCTGGAGTTTCCAGATTACGCATAATGAAAACAATTGTAAGGAGAATACGGTTGTAATTCCAAGTCATCGCCATAAGCAAACCCAGTATTAATCTGTGATCTATTTCCGAAGTGCGTTTGTGAGACCGGTCAATTTTAGACACAAGGTATGTGTCACCATTCTCTGACCACAGCCGGCAACAGGCGTTTGTAGGTAATCTAGAGAATTAACAGAGGACTTTTCGTGGTAAATTCTTACTCCTGCTCCTCCTCCTTTCCCAATGGTCCCGTACGAAGGTATGACGTACCAGTTGGAATGACATCAAAATAGGAAATGTTGGTTCAGCGGAATGTAAACCAATTTTCCAAAAACGAACGGTGTTATCAGATCAGACCGAGACACTAATTTCTCAAACCTGGGATCGCGCCCCTTGTGGTTGAGTAAAAGGGAATTCACTGTCAATCATTCGGGAAGGATGTTGTCGAGGGACAGAGCTTCGCGAAAGTAGCATCATTGCTCCAATGTGTGTGCATCCGCTACCTCGGAGGAAGAAACCTGAGACTCTAAACCTCCGCAAAAAGGACAAATAGCCAGTCGCCAGATTTCCTAATATTTTCTCTGGAGCTGCACTGTTTTGAATGTTCAGTCCCAGGAATGTCTGGGAATTTGCGCACAATACGTACTGAGCTAGGGAGCCAATGGAGCAATAGCAGAACGGCCTCCTTGTTGTCTGTGGAACTCAGTTTCACCCAAAATGTCTGGAATCGCCGAAAAACACTTAAGTTGAATAAAGATTGGTTTATTTCCGCATTGCGAGCTCAGAAGAAATGCAGCTAGCATAGATGAAATTCACGGTTTCTATCATCAAACAACTTTCGGTTCATTGCACAGGGCGATGCTTCTGGATCATTAGTGCACACAACAGCTAACGTCCCGTGGTATATTATGGCAGCCTTCCGTTTAACGGAGTTAAATTGTTACAGCCTTTACCAGTTTGGTGGGTTTTGAAAGCGGTGATAACACAGTTTTGCTGCATGCTGTTGACGAAGTCAGAGGCCCACTAAGATTTTTGTTTGGTAGCAATTGCTGTGTGCGATATCCAGTTTTTTAATGATTGATTGGAAATGACATGAGACGGCTATCATCGCCACCGACTTCGTATTCTCTGCATGCCTAAAAGGAGGAACCGCAGGTGCGCTTGACAGGTGTCCAGTTAGAAGCTTGAGTTGTGTCAGTGAAAATAGAAACATAGACGCTGGATTGTAATTGGCACGTTTGGTCTTAAGACGGATGTTGTCGTAGCTATTTGAAGTACCAAAATAACCATCTTTGTTGCCAAGTGTGACCCTAATGTTCGCCAAGTTCACGGTCACCTAAGTCAGCCTGTCGCATTTCACATGAGCAGACGCAAGCACTTGTTAACTGGACAAAATTAGTGAGTATCGGTAATACAGTTATTTTGTTCCTTTTCTCGTGGTTATAGTCCAGAAAATATAAGGTGAAGTGTTTTTATACAGTTTAAGAACGTCAGACACATTTTGTCTAAAGGGCACACGCTACCTAGTTGAGGCGAGCTGTTGCGAGTATGGACATCTCCGATCCAGTGATGATTGTGTAAGTTAACGTAATGCCCTGGCTCAACGGCTAAGACGACGCTTGGGGTCGGTCACTGACTGGCTGTGCCTATCTGCTTAGGATATGGCTGTCATCGAAACGAGGGCAAGTACATGAGTTTGGCCGGGTGCTCGATTGTGTAGGCATAGGGATAGTGTAACTTTAGGAAATGAGCTTGGGTGCGATGGATGGGTAAATCATAGATCACAAGTTATTTCGCAGCCTCCTTGGAAAGTATCGCATGCCATCAAGTAAAAGCTCATTGGATAGCTCCGAGAGTGTGCTATCTAACTACGCAACACAGCCAGGTGTGCAACCCAAAACCGACAGAAGTGTATGGGTGAGTTAGATCACTAAAGCCATCGGAGTAGCTAAGGTTGCTAGAGTCGTGATCCAAAGGATATAACTCCGGACAACCGGCTTGGTGAATAGTGGTATGTAATGCAAAACAACTGCCTCTTTGCTGATTACGCTATCCGAAGATAGGGAAGAGAAAGTCCGTTAGAAGTATCAGCGTAAAAGCGTAAAAGCAAGATGAACTCATAACACGTTAGCTGATAGGGGCCACCCGTATACCAGACACTTCATGGCTTTGACCAACCATGTGATACATTTTAGCTACGTCACAAACCCAGCCCGAGATTCCACTAGTTAAAGCTGGTCACATAGTAGAGACGGTTGGCATATCACAGGGACCCTTTCTCTCTCATGGTGTGCACATCGTGAAACGAGCTTCTACCTCCCGTTATTGCAACACCTACATTATCCGAAATCTAAAAGCAAGTGGTAATGCAGTGAATTCCCTACATTAGTTGAGTTATCACTACAGTGCGTCCGATATGTTAGGACCATTCGCCGTAATGCAGCCATAACTCGCCCCAAGTACTCACGCGTTTTACGTGCCTAAACGATACCCAGGGCATTTACAACACTTATCCGACTCTCAAGTCGCAATTTGTGTTAGACAGCAAATGCTCGTATCTGCCTTTGCGGTGCGCATAATCGCGTGCGGAGTCATGAATTTCGATAAACCCTTTAGTGCGTTGGCAAAGGACATCCTGCACAGCCCTGCAACTGAGTATTGAGACCACAGATTCCACTGCTTGTCAGTCTGTCGAGGAATGAGGGGAGTGCCGAAGCAAATCCTTTGGTCGTCCGGGTCGGTGGTAACATTTTCGCCCTGGCTGAGGGCAGAATGGGCGTGTGAATGTTACACACTCAGCTCAGGATAAAGTGTACATTAGTTTTCGATGAAATGAATGATCATTTGGGACACAAAATGTGGTGTGAAATTGACTATAATGGAACAAGTAAGGGGATCGATGGGAGGAAGAACGTTTGCACACAGGTGTGACACATGGCGCAAAGGTGGTCATGCGAAGTAACATTAAGATATACGACAGTCAGCTTATCTGGAAATCTTCGCTTTTTATATTTAGTATAGAGCAACCATGGATACTAAGAATACCGCCTCCTGTCACATGCCGCTCGGTGCGGACCCCCTGCCCCCTCTAGCTACGCCTCTGAATGAGCCGCAGACAGACTACTTGAGCCAGTCAGACAATCGATAGCTCCAGGTCGAACAGCCGCATTATGGCTATTTTGTCAGTGCAATGCATGTCATTTTATTATTTGATCAATGTGTTAGCAATAGAGAATATGCATAAACTCCTGTCGGAGCTTTATATTCAACCTAAATTACGTTGTTTGGCTAATGCTCAACGCGTGTTTGAGCTTCGGCAGTATGGTGAGTGCTGAGAGAAGACCGCACTAACCGTGCGACTATACGACACTCTGCACGTGCGAGTGCGGACTGTCAACGGCAGTTATGTGCTTAAACTGGGAGAAAGTTCGATAAACTGGGAGTACTGCATGTAACCACACATTACCAATGATCATCCAGTGTGTGAGCTTGTGGATGGGCGCTGGTTGCGTGCTCGGTTCCATCGTATCAAACGCGGCCTGCGCATAAAAATTGCTGTAATCTATTCCACAGTAGAATATCGCTGTGACGTGACAACAAAGGTTCGTGTGGTTGAGGAATTTGGCCATCGTGTGCTAAGTTGAGGCGAACAAGAGGTTGACATTTGAATAAGCTAGCCGGCAGCCCTTTATCTTTAGGCGTCATAGGTTTACAAGGAAAGAGGAGTTCCCGGTGGGATAACTTACTACGCATCAACTTTTGCTTAGTTAAAATGAATGCAAAATAAAGAAAGGGAACAAATACTCATCTATCAATCAGCTAACATTCCTAATATGAAACGCCTAGTAGAACGTACTGCCTGGTTGCTAAAATGCTTTGTTGAAAGCTGGTTTTCAGGCTACAACAGCTTTGACCATAGTAGCGATTTGTCATTAACTTTTATGAAAGTAAGGGTCAATTGAACATTCATTGCTTTAATCTAGGTTACTCTGTCTACTTAGATGGGAACATAGCTTTTGGTGCGGCACGAAAGTCAGACACCTAACTTCAGGGCTGCTTTCGTTTCACACACACGGCCCAACGACCGCCATCAATCGTTCCACTGGCGAGTCGCTTACGTTTAGACAAAGTTTCCCTGCCCCTCTGCACTCACTGCCAAATAAGCTTATCGTGTGCTCTGGCTTACCTGACTCAAACGAACGATAGTCACACTGCCGCTGTTCAACCCGAAGCTATCGACCATTCGACTGGCTCATGTGGTCTGTCTGCGCCTCTTCCTTGACCAACTGTCAAGCAGTGGAATTTGGGATCGGCATATTCCGTTGCAAGCATGCTCAGCATGTCCTATGCCCACACACTAAATTGTGTAGCGAAATTCGTGGCTCCGCACGCAATTATGCGCACCCAAATGCAAGTACAAGCCTGCACGCATTTGCTGTCCAACATACATTGCGACTGGAGAGCCGGACAAGTGTTATATATGCCCTGGGTATCGTACAGCCACGCAAAATAGCTCATTGAAAGATGCGTATCATGGCTGCATTACGGCCATCGGTCCGAACATAATGTACACACTGTAGTTCAATTGACAGTGACATGACCTGGCTATCCGGACAACCTCCTCGTGGTGCCAGTTGAGTGGTTCAGGTCTAACAAGTTGCAGCAAATAGTTCGGTGGCATTATTCCAGAACGTGGTGGGTTTCTGCCTCGCAAGCGTTCTCCCTTTAAAAACCACAAGTGTCTGCTTAGCAACACTGCAACATGGCGGATGTGACTCGCCACAAACTAAAGTCACTGACCCGTGAATAGCCGAAAAATGCTATCCAAACCATGGACATCAATCGCTTATTCTCATATTCCTGACGATAACAAACAGTTAAAAACGCAGCGGCACATTCACAAACACAAGCTACAAGCTACATTCATACACAATTTGTTGGCGGCATCCGGTTTCGGATTTGCCTGTCACTGTGGCCAGCCACACAATTGCATACGTATATACACCCATACACATACATTCACTGTCATGCCAAACATGTCTTTTTGTACTTTTGAATAACACTATTTTAGCTTAACATAATCATGCCTGTAAAGGTGTGCATCGAAATGTTGGAAATAAAAGATTTTATTTATCGTACGGTGATTACACCGGCGTGTCTTATTCTTCCGCACATGGTCTAGCATGCTTTCATTCACGAGACCTGTTATGCATCTAATCTTTATCCCTAATACATGTTTTGTTTCTTGTTCCATACCAGACCATGTTAAAGTGTAAAATTATGTGGTAGGCACCCGTCGGAAATGCTCTGCCGAAGTTGGTTTGCGTCCAGTAAACTTTCGAGATGTTGACGTGTTTGACGTACAAACAACACTCCAAGACTGTGTAGGTGATTTTGCACAGTGTAACTAGCAGTACTACGTCGTGAGAACATTTTGTTCCTAGAAAGGCAACGGTTCACCACATCGAAGTCCGAAACAAAATGAGTGACTTTCCGTTTGAGAATGGTTATCTATTTCTTTTTTTAACACTGTCTCAATCAACTGTAAATTTGCTAATGTCCCATCGGTGAGTTGATAGTTGGCGATATACGCGGAGCTAGATCCCACAATTAACCTGGGGCAGAGAAGTCATCAATCTCAGAGTCAAGCTATAACAGTTGCCATCCCTAAAGCTATCGTTGTGGGTAGCAGTGATGTATCCATGGTCAGAAATACCCTCTAATTTTACCTTGGCTTTTAGGCTAATACTCCGGTTCCCTAAAGTCAAATGCCTCCATCGAATTTTTCAGGGAACTTTAACTGTGTATTCACATTGTTGCCGTTTAACAGCCATTGTTGGCAGAGGAAATTCATGTCTATTTATATGGTGTTTGTATTACTAATAACCTGAAGCATAGTGCCCGGGATGGCAGCCTAGGTGGTCTCCATATAAGTTACGGATGTTAGAATTGTGTGCCGAAGTCGAACTCTCTGCATATGTTTAAACTGTGAGTACGCGGTACGTGGCACGCGGCCACTCTCCTCGTGCGTATAGGTAAGTGAGCTTTGCATTGAGACTATTTTGCCACTACTACCTTTCCTGTACCACTGTCTTATGGATGGCATGCGTGTTGCGACTGAACACCCAATCTTCCAGGGTGTGTAAAAGCGTAATCATGAAGTGACTTCAAATGCAATGATTTTGGATTTATGTATCATGTAAATCCAAAGTTTCCTACTTCGACTCCAGACTGCTATTTAAGAAGACTAAGTTATCATCACAACACCAAAAGAATTCCAAACTCGCATTATTCCATAAATGTTGCAATGTTAGTTTACACCAATGGAGACCGCGCTGAACTCAATGTCGTGTTTGCTCGAACGCTACTTGTCGTGACTGGTTTCTAAAATGTACAGTTCTCAAGAAGATACTCACATCTACTGAACACCCCATCAGGCAGCACCGTTTGGTGTAGATAACCATCTGTTTGAGTAAATCACTTGGCCGATTTTTCGGATCCAACCGAATAGTTTCACAAATCCCTCCAGTGACATCTTCCATGGCTTCAGCTTGGGTGCCTCCAGACAGATTGTTGTAGCAACCACACAGCCTAGGGGATGATGATGATGGAAGAAATAGTTAAAACAATGTTGACATGATACTCGTTTTGCTATAAACGGTTGTGATTTCCAAGGTAATAGTAGAAAATATTAAGCAGATCTCTGTGGAGATGCAAGAATGTACTGGAACATCAACTTCACAAGATAGTCAACGGGCACAAACTACATGGTTGGTGGCACCGGGTTCCGACTTTGCCTCTTAATGTGGCTTCCATAGAACAGCCACAGGACTCCTGCGTCTACAAAGGGACCGTGGGTGGCTCGCGCTGCACCACCAACGGCTCCATCCACACACCCCATATCCGGGTAAACTCGAAAAATAAGACCGGGAGGCATGCGGACAGCAGCCACGATTCATCCACGGAGCCGGCCCACACTACTTCAACATGCACGGCGGCAGCATTCCGGTCTATCTTAACAGGGAATCATGCGTACCAAAAGTATACAAGGCGGTGACTGGACCGTAGTCCGCTCCAGACTGGATGGAACCATTCTTTGCACTTATCGTCGCCACGAGCATCGTGCACCTCGTCCATCCGACAACTATTCAGTCTTCTGTAGTCAGTATGGACGAGGTGCAGTGTGTTAGACAGGTACGCACCCCGTCAAAATTCACATCAATCGCAGCCACACCAGGGATATCAAACAACCAATACATAATTCGAACGAAAATAAAAACCCAAATTTGACACGGAATATGCCGCAGAATAACAAAACAGAGCAAATCACATAAAGTGAAATACATTTTATCCAGGTTGAGGTGATCTAGTTTACTTGTAAGTTTGTGTAACCCAACTGCGGGGAAGAAGCATCATGTATGCAACCTCAACCTTTAGTATGGAGCACAAGATACATAGTTCACTGCATCACGTTCCGGAGTTGCCCGTCACTGTGGCCTCCATAGGACAGTCACAGAACGTCTGCGTTCACAGAGGGACATGGGTGCCTGCGCTACACCACCCATAGCTCCATCCACACTCCACATCCCGTGTAAACCGGAAGGAATAAGACTCGCATACATGTGGATGGGAGCCAGATTCCATCCATGGAGCCGGCCCACACTACTTCAACAAACAGAGCAGAAGCATTCATGCCAAATTTGGAAGCCATGTATACCAGACATACACATGACCGTGGTTGAGTCTAAGTCCGCTCCACTTTCGAAGGAACCGCTGATTTTCCTAGTAAGTTCACAACGACCGTGCACCCAGCCCCCAGGCAATGGTTTACAGTCTCCTGGAGTCAGTAATCGAGGCGGAGAGTGTTAGAGTGGTAGGCAACCTGTCAACTTTCTCGTCAAGCGTAGCCACACCGGGGCTGTCAAGCCACAGCCCATAACTAGAAACGACAATATCAAATAAAATGCATCGAATAAAGCATACGGATACGCCGATATAGGGGTGTTCAGGGTGCCAAGGAGGAGTAGCACCTCTGGCAGGGGGTGGTGCGACTATCTCGGTCTCCACTTGTCAGTCAGCTCTCCACTGTGACTCCAAGTAGCTACTTGCACGTAGCAGCGGGCACATCGCGTTCAACCGTCAGGCAGACGGTCGAAACCAGGTGAGGATAGCCGGGAACACTATTCTGGGTGAGTTCGAACGCGCATGCAACATCAGTCCCGTTGCAACGAGACTGGACCTTAACGTGGTGCGACGGTTTGCGTACCAAATTGACCCATTGAGCAATACTGGGTGATGCCTACGGGCACCTTGGGAGCTACTCCCACCAGGTTGGTCAATGGTGAGAGGTCAGACAAACTCAGTCTCCTGGTCCTCCAGCTGGGGGGTTTAAAATGGGATGGCGTCCATTTCTGTAAAGCTAAATAATTGCCACCTTCCCGCTGCCTTGCCGACAGGCTTTTGAGCCAAAGGCTTTGGATGAGGACCCTAATCGTCCTCCTGTCTAGGTCTGGGCGCCCTGGCAGCATCTCAGCCCACATACAACCATGACATTTTCTTCAAACATTAACTTCATCCTGCATCGGCCGTCGCGCAGATTATCAACGGTCGTCTTCGCTGCTGCATACAGCAGGGCGGATAAGCGAAAACATGCTACTACTGGCGCCTCCCTTCTTTTTTTCCACTTGTTTCTCTTACTCCCATCCCGACCCCCATTACCAACCTTCTTTCTATAATTCCCAGCTTAATTGACAGCAACCGAAGTGCCACTGGAGTAGAACCACCTGCAGCCACCATCCCACCGCACCTATCGGATGCCTATCGACAAAAGTCCCTTATAAGGTCACGCTATCCTGTTTCCATGGCTACATTCAACGTTTGCGCTCTAAGACAAGCAGGTCAACAGGCTGCACTCGCAAACACCTTGGACACACTGGGTATTGATGTGTACTGGGTGTCCGAAACTAGGATCAATGACCCTACCGGGGTTATTGAATTAACTGCACCAGGCTTGTCCTCTCGTTATTGGTAGCACGCATCCAGAGGCGCCGATGCGGCACTCACGGGTCAAGCTGGTGTAGGTGTCATTCTCAGCTCCAAGGCTGAGTCATCGTTGGTTGATTGGATTCCGGTGAACAGCCGTGTATGTGCAGCCCGTTTGACGACATCAGCTAAGGTGGATTCACGAAGTAGTACAAAACGCTGTTTGTTTGTGATTTCCGTTTATGCTTCTACCGACTGCAGTTCAGGTGTTGTCAAGGACACATTCTATGACGGACTGAACGCGCTACTACGCAGTGCTACTAATTCAGATATTATAGTACTTGCAGGGGATATGACCGCACAAGTATGGCGTCTGAGCTATTCAGAAGCTCAGCTTGGTGGTAACTGTGGACTTAACTCCGAACGGACTGACAACGGTGAGCGTCTGCTGCAACTGTGTGCGGATCGCCAATTGTTTGTAAGTAGCACTGCTTTTAGGCACAGTGGCGCCGAAGTGCCACTTGGCGTCCTCCTGCAGCTGATCAGCGATGGACCCAAATTGACCATATTGCCCTAAGTCACAGGTGGCGTGGTTCCATCCTGCTTTGCTATTACTTCTAGAGTACGTGCGTCGACACTGATCATGTCTTGGTACGCTGTCGCTTTTCCATGAAATTTACGGGGAGGCGCACCAAGCGTCTCCTCCGATTGGCAGCTGAGAAATTATCTTAGCCCTCGGTCAGGCAAGCCTATCAAGAAGCACTGCATATCGAACTCTCGCTGTCTTGTCCTAATGACACTGAACTTCAGTGTAATAACATCTCGGCCGCCATGCACGACGCAGGAGCATCTGCTTGTGGCACTATCCATCGTCACCGCACCAGTCACTAGATATCCGAGAGGTCGGTGAACCTGTTGGAATCTAGAAGACACCTCCCGGCTGGCTCTGAACACAATGTTACCAGACGGGCTATTAGGCGTGAACTAAAGCGGAGCCTACGTGCTGACAACGAAGCCTGGTGGACCAGTAGGGCTCAAGAAATGGCGGAGTCAAGAGCAGTAGGCAATTACCGTAAGCTCTTCCAGCTAATCCGCATCACCGGTCCCAGATAACCAGGCGTCGGTGAGACAATCAGAGACAGCGTGCGTGCGCAGATACAAAATAAGTAGCGCCGTATGGCTCGTTGGGCGGAACACTTTCCAGATCAGTTCAACTGGCCCCCTGATCCCGGACCTCTTCCTACTCAGGTGATGCAGGACGAGCCATGGATGGTTAGTTTAGAGCCTCCGTCGCGGAAGCCGAGGTCAGAAACGCGATCACAGCCCTCAATCGTTTTCTTGCCGCTGGCCCGGATTCCCTCCCACCTGCACTATTTAAGGATGAAGGTGAGGTCCTCTGCAAAGCACTGACCTCCTTATTCGAATGTATCTGGAAGGAAGTGAGTATCCCGGCTACTTGGAGCGAATCGATTATAGTGGCAATATACAAGAAGGGCAGTCGCACAGACTGTTCTAACCACAGGGGTATTTGCCTAACGCCAGTTGTGACAAAATTACTGGCCTCGATTATCTTTCGTCGCCTCAGTGGTGAACGGGAATCCCGGATTAGGGAAGAGCAGGCCGGTTTCCGCTCAGCATGTGGCTGTATAGACCATATATGCACCGCGGCAGGTGCTAGAGCAGTGTCACGCATACCGCAGACCGACAATAGCTGTGTTCCTCGATTTCAAGAGTGCGTTTGATTCAGTCGATCGATTGACTCTGTTCGAAATACTTACGCGGAAAGGTGTTCCCACGAAATTTGTGGATATCCTTCGTGCTTTATACTCGAACACTACGGGCCGCATCAGGGTCTATGGTGTCCTATCGGATAGCTTTCCGACCACAAGTGGTGTTCGTCAGGGTTGTCCGATTTCCCCGTTTTTTTCAATTTCGTCGTGGATTCTATCATAGAGTGTTCCCTTGCGGAATCTCACGATGTAGGCGTTGAAGTGCTGCCTGATGAAAGGTTAGTTGATCTAGATTATGCGGACGATATCGTCTTGCTTTTCGACGATGTTGAGGCGGCACAATCAACCCTGAATAGCCTGTGCAGAGTGGTCCCATTATTTGGTGTGCACTTCCCACCTTCAAAGTGCAAAGTGTTGCTGCAGGACCACCAGCCACTTGATGACCCCTTGACGCTTGCTAACGAGGAACTCGAGGTGGCTGATCAATTCACTTATCTTGGCAGCTGCATCAGCAATGATGGACGCATAGAAACTGACGTGAGCTCACGCATTGCAAAGGCCAGAGCTGTCTTCTTGAACTTGCGGCATCTTTGGCGACAGAAGGGAATTTCCCTCCGTCTGAAAGGCCGTGTATGCAAGCCACAGTGACGGCCGTTCTGCTGTATGGTAGTGAGACTTCGCCCCTTCGGTCTGAAGATTTGAGGCACCCTCAAGTCTTTGATCATCATTGTCTGCGATGCATTGCTGGTGTCGGATGAAACCAGCGTGTCGGCAACGATGATGTGCGTAGGCGAGTACTAGGTGGTGATAATCAAGCTAGCTTCCTCGAACAACAGATAGCACTGAATAAGTTGCGTTGGCTCGGGCACGTGCTACGTATGCCTGGGCCTTGTTCAGTCTACAAAGTGTAGGGTGGCGCAAGGCTCGATGTGGACAGAAGTTGACTTGGCAGCGGGAAATGAAGTCACTGACAACCAAACTTGGTGCCGTTGATCCGTCTCGCCTTCCGGGCTGGAGTCCACGTGATTCGGCTTGTGCTTTGCTCGAGACTTTACAAGACATGGCTCGCAACCGACACCAGTGGCGCGTCTGCTGCCGTCTCCTAATCGGATTGCCTGTTTAAAGTGTGTTTGGTGCTGAGTTATCTGCGGGGTAAAGGCTGATTATGACGCGTGGCAGTGAAAGCCGCAAGAAAGCTGTCTCGCCGATGCCGCCTTATCTTTGCACAATAGCCAGATGTTTGTGACGGTATGTTGTCTACACAAAGTGTAGGCGCGTTGACACTAAATGTTTGCTTAGGGCATTAAGGCTTTTCAGGTAAGTCCCTCTTCTCTCCCTCTTCTTATCCTTTATTTCATAGGTCCTCATGGTTGCATGGCAACGAAGCAACAGTCCAAATGGCTGATGTACTGCTGTTGTTGTTATTGTTGTTGTTGATGATGACGATGTGTGTCGGTAGTCAAGCCTTGACCATGCACACATTACATGGCTATCAAATCGATATAGAATACCTGTCAGCATCTGGAATACCTGTTTTGGCTCTCGACAAATCAAATTCCTTGGTGCAGACACCGCATTTTGGCTTTACCACAGTGTTCCGGTAGATAATTCTGGCAATCAAGGAGTCGCCATGGTTCTCGGTTGCCAGACAGACAACGCTCTGCTTTCATAGAAGACAGCATCAGCTAGAATAGCAGTTGTTCGGTTTAAATGTGACTACGTGGATATGCTCATATTCTCTGTCTACGAACCAACCATATGCTCAGCGGAATGAAGGAAAGACGAATCTTAAGAGCATCTACAGGCGGGGGTGAATCATGTTTCAAAACGCGCCATCCTCATTATTGCTGAAGACTGGAATGCACGAACCGGGCCGAGGAACGATCAAACCCGCCATTTACTGGCTGACTAGCCGAACAACCTCCTCCTGGTGCCAGTTGGGTGGCTCACGTATAGCTCGTTGCAGCAAACAGTTCAGCGGCAGTGTTCCAGCACGTGGTGGGTGGGCTTTCGCATGGCAAGCGATCTCATTAAAAAAGGCACCAATGTCTGCTTATCAACACTGAGACGTGGCAGCTGTGACTCATCACAAACTAAAGCCACTGCTCCATGACTATCCGGACACTTTTATCCAACCTACGGACATCAATAATCTATACTTACACTACCAAGGATATCAAACAGTTAAAAATACAGCGGCACACTTACTAGCACTAGGCACACAGCTACGCACATGGCTGACGGCATCCGATTTCGGATTTGCCTGTCACTATGGCCAGCCACAGGACGCCTGCGTCTACAGAGGGACCATGGGTGCCTTGCGCTGCACCACCCACAGCTCCAACCATTACCCCATATCTAGTGTAAACCCGAAGGAATAAGACCGGGAGGCATGTGGATGGGAGCCACATTTCATCAACGAAGCCGGCCCACACTCCTTCACAAGCAAACACAAGCAAGCTGTATTTGGGAATCAATCACACACAATGCGGTGGTTGGACCGTAGTCCGCTCCGCACTGAGTGCATGGAACAGCTGCACACATATACAGTTACATAGGTATGTACACCAATACACGTACCCACAATGGTATGGCAACATGCATTTTGTACAATTTTGGTCACACTTTACTATCACGAGATGATCATACCTGTAAAAGCATTCTTCGCGTTGTCGAGAATAAAACATTTATTTATTTGTATACCTTCGGAGAGCACTCTAATAGTGGAGACAGCTTGCTCAACTTCACCGACCTTACTCGGTTGTGCATTACCAATACTCGCTTCCAGCATCCCAGGAAGCATTTGCTGACTGCTACTTTAATAATGGCCGTACAGCCAGCCATATAGATTAGATCTTAATCCGATCCCGCTGGATGTCCTCCATCGATGACTTTTGAGCGTACAGAGGCGCTGAAACGGGCACTAAACGTGGTTCGGACCACGTACTCCTGCGCTGCAAATTCAGACTCTGCCTGACAACGCGCTGGACGACCCGTCCATCAAAGCGTGTCAACACTGGCCAACTGGACACGAAGGACTGTTGCTGATCCCTTGAGGCCGTAATAGTAGCGGAAATTTCTGCCAGCGCACTACGCCTCGTAATTTCGGAAGACGAATCGGTCGAAACTCATTGGTCAAGGCTAAAATCGTCAGTTCAACGTACGGCTTTCTCTACCCTGGGCTCTATCTCTAATTCTGTGAAGGCCTGGATCCCTGAAGATACTATCCGCTTGTCCGCTAAAGCGAGAAAAGCACGTCTCACAAATTACCCAGACTACTGTCGCTTTGGACGTGAGGCAACCCGTTTAGAACGGAAGGATCGCAATCGCTACTGGTCTGTTATCGCAGGCAACATGGAAGCTGCATCAACTTATGGCAATCTGGACCATTTCTTTTGTCTCATCCGTGTAGCACCTGGCAAACACTATTCAACACAGCGATATTACGCGATTCGGATGGCCAAATCATCCCTGATACGGTTGAGTATTTTACAACCTCTTAAACAGCTAACTGCAAACAACCCCACTTATTTCAGCATTAGACCAGTCAGGAAATGACGCGGATTTCTCACCACCATCTCCCATAAAACTTGCAGACATCGTTTGTCGCCTGGATTCAAAGAAGCTCCTGGAGCGAACGAGATTCCTGCCGAAACCTATAAGTCTTTTCTACCAGCTCTCCTCGGACATTTGCATGAGCTTTTCTGCTCGCTATGGGAAACCGGAGTCTATCATTCTTCTTGGAGTATCTCAGTATTAATGCCGTTTCCCAAGAAAGGTGACCGAAATGTATACAGTAATTATCGCGGGATTCGCCTAATCTATGTGGCTGCTAAAACCTTCGCACGAATCTTGCTTTCCCGCTATGCCAGTGAGAGGAACAGGTGAACTCGCCATAACCGAGGTGGCTTTCGTCCGGGCAGTGGCTGTAATGACCAAGTATTCACTCTAGGTCGGGTACTCGAACACCTCTAACAGTTCCAACAGCCGAGGTTAGTGTGCTTCGTTGAGTTTCGTGCTGCCTTTGATCTGGTTGGCCGTGAAACATTTTGAAGAATACTACTTGCCGATAGTATTCCGGTTAAACTCGTTACCTTGATGAGATCATACTGCCGTTTTCCCCATCCTTTTCCTTTGCAGATTGTCTGCAAGTTCGCTGTTCTCTTCTCATGACTACATTTAGTTGTAAAGCAAGATTGTAATGATTTTACGATTTGCAAAACTGGTATCATCCTATTTTGCTGTCCGAATAATAGTTGCTTAACATGATGGAAGGAGTGAATAAGACAAGAAGGAGCAAAAGTAGCCATATGAACTACGGAACGTCCGATGTCTGCAAAGGGGGTGAAACTTCTCCACAACGCCTGAGCCAGACAGCACAACATTTGCCGGTGTCATAAGCGGCCTCCAGCTACATTTGTTCAACAGGCCTGGAGTATCCGCCTACAAAGTGACGAGCAAGAATCGAGAAACGCCTCACGGGTACAACATTTATACCGTACTTCCACATTTGCAAGCAGGTAAATTTATTCGTCATATTGCGGTGGGAACGATAAAAAGGATAGAAAGCAGAGGTAGTAACATGAGTAACGCATGAGAGCTCAGTCAAATCCTCGCATGTAAAATGTTGATAACCAACGGCTCACCTAACCGAGTGGGTTTAACAGGTGTGTCAACCAATTTGGTCATCTCCTACACGACGTTTCCAGAGAGTAGGAACCGATCACATAAATGAATGTCTCTTAAGTAGATAGGAAAATTTAACAACCGCATAGCATTGTCAAGCGAACAACAGAACTCTATTCATTAAAGGTGTGTTGAGGCTGCTTCGTGCCGAATACGATAAAGGATGAGATTAGGGAAATACTCGGTTCACCTGTTGTGTTATTCTGAGAACCGTAAGTTAAATGTATAGACTACGCAGCTACCGTCAGTGAAACCTCATGAAGAAGTGAAATTAGCACAAATCCCTGTCGGCATTGAAATGAATTATTGCTTTATGAGAAGGTAAAGGTGATTACGTGAGGCCACTGACCTTCGTAAAATTGTGTAAATAAAAACCGGAACTACTACTAGACGTGTATGAACTAAGGACACCAGGATACCGAGAATAGAAGGAAGTGACTATCAATGACCAAACATAACACAAGTTGATGGAAGTTAGGCTAATCCACTAAGAACTGTGAATGCTGAGTCGGGTTATTGGGGACTTGTCTATTCTCACCACAAGTGGCTAACACACGGTGCACAATCCCTTGGACTAACGAAATACCAACGATAACACCCAATGACAAGAGTAAAAAAGTATAAACCAGTTGGAAATCAGGGTTTGCTGGCCCTATGCATCACCAAGTCAGTTTAAAGTCTCAAAGCTTCACATGTGAGTGAGTAAAGCCGGAGCTGCGGTTGAACAACTGAGCAAAAAGTGGTAGGTATCGCTGCACAACTTGTCCCTCACACTGTAGAGTTTGCTGACGTAAAAAATTCGAATGCATAGAAACCAAGGTGGCCAGGTGGTAACATGTATCAGCCGGTCTAAGTAACTTTTTCCCAACAAAAGCGGAGGTATCTAGGCCCAGTTTGTCAGAGCACGTATCTTGGCGGCCACATTGACGGCAACAGCATCTGACTGCTGACATTAGCTGGCGTGTTGGATAAACCAGAATTATCTTCATAAATCTGTGCTGTCATTGGTGGCAGAAAGGGGTCTGCGTAACCCTTATACGTAATATATGTGGGACCATTACGTGTGGCTCTGATCCACAGCAATGAGACATGTCATCATCAGCCTGAGGAGTCGACGAACCTTAAAGACTTTGATCATCGTTATTTGTTAAGGACTGATAAGTTAGAGTGGCCGTAGTGTGTCTGCAACGATGCAGTGAACAAAGAAACCCACAGCGGCGGTGGTCAGGCTGACTTGAGTAATTTCCAGGTATGCCCGGTCACTGCGTATACCTAGAGGGCCTTAACTTAGCTGCCGGTTCTTGGGTAGCGCAAGACTCGGGGGACGAAGTCGGTTTGACATCTGGAATTAAAGCAACTGACGGCTAAACTGAGTGCTGCTCGTTCCTATCGGTTTGCGCGTGACCAACCATGTGAGTAGCTCGTGACCAGTACCATTGGCGCTGTTGATGTCGTCTAGAATCTGGATCGCGTGCTTAAAGTTTTGTGATGGTGCTACGTTGGACTATGGTTTGTTATGAAGCAGAACAGTGCCGGCCGTAAGGAGGATGTTTTGGTGATGTCAAGTATCCTTATATCACAGTCAGCTGCTTGTGACCATCAAGTAAAATTGCAACAACAAGCGGTTTACTCAGGGCGGTTAGCATCGCATTTGATGTCTCCCATCTCCCCTCTTCTTACCCAAAGTTGCTTTGAGTAATACTTGCATGGTAGAAATTAAGAGAAAGGTTACTGATGCACTGCATAAATATTAAACAATGCGGGCTAAATACTTCCAGATTCCTTTGGAAACAGGCGTCCAATTGGATACCAACAACATTACTGTGCCCAGTCGTGCAGACTCTAATTACGACTTGCAAATGACCAAGAAGAAAAACCAAGTGGTGGAGGAAAACCCATGTCTAGTGCATCTACAAAGCGAATAGAAGCACTTACAACGAGACCAGACTTAAACGTGGTGCGACGGTTTGCGTACCTCGTCCACCCAATGAGCTATACTGTAAGGGCCTGCCGGGTCCCTTGAGAGCTAAGCCTACCAAGTTGGTCAATAGTTAGAGGTCAGACAAACGCAGTCTGCTGGGCCGCCAGGTTAGGGGTTCGAAATAGGAGGAGGTCCATTTCAGTAAAACTAAATCACTGCCATCTTCATGCAGCCTTGCAGACAGGCTTTTCAGCCAAAGGCTTTAGTTGAGGACTCTAAAAATCTTCCTCTGTAGGTCTGGGCACCGTGGCATTATCTCAGCCCACGTACAACCGTGACTAGTTCTACAAAATTCAACTACATCCTTCATCGGTCGTCGCACAGGTTATCAAAGGTCGTCTTATCAGTTGCGTAGAGCAGGGTGGATAAGCGAACACTTGCTACTGCTAGCGTCTCGCTTCTTTCCTTCGCACCTATTTTGCTCTCATCCCAACACCCATTACAAACCCTTCTACTATAATTCCTACGTTATCTGAAATCAGCCGTATTGCCATTGGAGTCGAATCATCTGCAGCTACTTTACCGCAGCACCCAATGGACGCCTATCGGCAACAGCTGTTGTCCCGTTCTCCTGGTGGCGTTCAACGTCCGCACTCTTAGACAAATAGGCCAACAGTCAGCACTCTCACGCACGCTAGATCCGCTGGGTATTGGCGTGTGTTGCGTATTCGAAACTAGGACAATGCCCCTAGTGGGGTTGTTGAATTAAGTGCGCCCGGCTTGTCCTCCAGCTATTGGTTGCATGCATTCGGAGACGCTTTTGTGGCATTCATGGGTCAAGCTGAGGTAGGCATGGTTCTCAGCTCCAAGGCTGAATCATCGTCACTTAATTGGATTCCCGTGAGCAGCCGTCTGTGTGCAGTCAGTTTGACGACATATATTAATGATAATTCACGAAGCAGTACTAGACGCTGTTTGTCTGTGGCTTCCACTTCCGCTCCCACCAACTGCAGTTTTGATGTTGCCAACGATACATCCTACCACGAACTGAACACGCTACTACGCAGTGCTACCAGTTCAGAGATCATAGTTATTTCAGGGGATATGGATGCAAAAGTAGGTCACATGCACTTTTCAGAAGCTCAGCTGGGTGACACATATGGGCTTAATTCCGAACTGACAAACAATGGCGAGTCTCGGTTACAACTGTGCGGAGCAACGGCTATTTCTTAAAAGCACCGCCCTTAGACATAGTGGGCGCCGAGATGCCACTTGGCTTCCTCCTGTGGCTGGCCAGCGATAAACCCTGATAGATCACACTGCGATAAGCTACAAGTGGCATGGTCCCATCCTGGATGGACGCTTCTACTGGAGTACTGACGCCGACTCTGATCATGCTTTGGTACGCTTTCATTTTTCCATAAACTTTACCGGGAGGTGTACCAAGCGTATCCCATGATTAACACCTGAGAAATTATCTACGCCCACGGTGACGCAAGCTTATCAAAATGCACTGTGTACAGAAGTTTCTCTCTTTTGTCTTAATGGACCTTAGCTTCGATGGAATAGGATCTCTGCTGCTATGCAGGATGCAGGAGCATCTGCTTGTGGCACTATCAATCGTTACCGAACCAGTCACTGGATATCCGAGAGGTCGGTGAACCTGCTGGAATCCAGAAGAAACCTCCCCGCTGGGGCTGAGCACCATGTGACCAGACTTATTACTACGTGCGAACTAAAGCGGAACCTACGCGCTGACAAGGAAACCTGGTAGACCAATCGGGCTCTTGGAATGGATGAGATAGGAGCAGTAGACAGTTAACTCAAGTTCTTACAACTGATCCGAACCACTGGTTCCAGAGAACCAGGCGTCAACTAGAAAGCCACACACAGCGCAGGTGCACTGATACAAAATAAAGTGTACCGTTTGGCTCGTTGGGCGGAGCACATTCAAAATCGATTCAGTTGGCTTCCTGCTTCTGGATATATTTTTTCTCAAATGATACAGGCTGAGTCATGGACTGTTAGTTTAGAGGCGCCATCAGAGGCTGAGGTCGAAAACGTGATCACACCCCTCAATGGTTTCCGTACTGCTAGCCCGGATTTCCTCCCGCCTTCATTATTTAAGAATGGAGGTGAGGTCCTCTGCAAAGCCCTGACCTCCATGTTGGAACATGTCTGCAATGAAGAGGCAGCCCTGGCCAACTGGGGTGGCCATATACGAGAAGGGCAGTCGCATCGACTGCGCTAGCCACAGGGGGTATTAGTTAAACATCAGTTGTGACAAAGTACTAGCCTTCATTTTCTTTCATCGCCTCACTGCGGAAGGGGAAACCCGGATTAGGGAACAGTAGGCAGGTTTCCGCCGAAGACGGGGCTCTATCGGCCATATATTCACACTGCGACAGTTGCTACAGCAGCGCCACGCGTACCGCAGGCCGACAATAGCTGCGTTCCTCGACTTCAAGAGTACGGTCGATTCAGTTGACCGATGCATTCTGTTCGTAATACTTGCGCGGAAAGCCGTTCCCTTGAAATAAGTGAACATTTTGCATGATCTATACTCGAACAGGACAGGTCGCGTCAGGGTCTAGGTTGATTTATGGGATGCACTTCCAATAATAAGTGGCCTTCGGCAAGGATGCCCAGTTTTCCCCCTTTTTGTTCAGTTTCCTTCTCTACTCCGTCATGGAGTGCTCCCTTGCGGAATCTCACAATGCATGCTTTAAGGTGTTGCCTAGTGAAATGCTACTTGATGTTGAGTATGGGGCAATATCACCTAGCTGTTTAACGATATTGTGGCAGCCGAGTCAGCCCTAAATAACCTGTTTAAAGTGCCCATGATTTGATTTGCGCTCCGCACCTTCAAAGTGCAAAGTGTCGCTGCAGGAACACCAGCCATTTGATGACTCGTTCACACCTTCTAACGAGCAACTAGAGGTAGTTCACCAACTCACTTGCCTTGGCAGCTGCATAAGCAACGATGGACCCATAGCAACTGAAGTCGTTTCACGTAGTCCGAAGGCCAGAACGGCCTTCTTGTATCTACAACATCTTTGGCAACAGAAAAGCGTATTTATTCATCTGAAAGGACGTGTATACAAGGCCACAGTGAGGGCTGTTCTAGTCTATGGTAGTGAGACATGGCTCCTTCGATCTGAGGCGCCTTCAAGTCTTTTATCATCACTCTCTGCGAAGCATTGCTGGTGCCACGTGGCACCAGCGTGACCGCAACGTGGATGTGGTTAGGTGTCCTAAGCAGTGATAGCCAAGCTAGTTCCTTAGAACAACAGATCCTAATGAATAAGTTGCGTTGGCTTGGCCCCATACTAGGTATACTCCGTCAGTGCTTTCTCATCCAGATGTAGAGTGGGGAAATGCTTGAGGTGGACAAAAGTTGACTTGGCAGTGTGAAATGAAGTCACTGACGACCCGACTCGGTATTATCGGTCCGTCTCACCTACCAGGCGTGACTCGCCTTGTGCTTGGCTTGTGACGTTACGGAACATGACTAGCAGTCCGCACCAGTGGTGCAGGGGCCGCCGTTTCGTAGTCCGAGTGCCCGTTTAAAGTGTGTTTGGTGCTGGTTTATCTGTGGGGTAATGGTTGATTGTGACGTGTGGCAGTGAAATCCGTAAGGATGCTGTGTCGCTGATGCCGCCTTATCCTTTACGATAGCCAACTGTTTGTGACCGAATGGCCACAGTAAGCTTTTCCGGTAAGTCTCCCATCTCTACCTCTTACTTTTCTTTGTTCAATAGGTCATTGTGACTGTAAGGCGGCGAGGCGTCAGTTCAAATGGCTGATCTAATGCTGTAGGAGATGATAATGATTTTCTTGATGATTGATCAAACGAATCTGGCGAGAGTATCGCTAATCCGTAAGTCGGAGTCTGTTGCGACGAACAAGGTGCAACGACAAGGAGGTTGCACATTTTCCAGAACACTGTCCAGGATCCCAAATGGGAGATAGCAGTGGCTCGAATACGGAACTCACGTTATGCAGTTCAGACGATTGAAGTGCTACAACACAGCTCAGCTTCAAAGCTTCAGTGACGTGCGTCTTATAATAAGACCATTGGAAATTAGCGCACATGAGAACAGGCCCAGACACTAGTCCTGAGTACATTAAAGAAGCTTGTAAATTTAAAGCAGTTTGTCATTGTCAGTGGATAGTTATGTAGACCAGTGGGCAAAAAGGAGCTTGCAATGCACTGAGCCAGTATTGGCAAGACAGCAGACTAGGAAACTTCAAACATGTGTGGAAGGCATTCTTCACCGTAGACTCGATTTAATCCTAGCTGTGTGAAAGGAAATCGGCTCTAACAGTCGGCAACAATATTGCTGGACATTGTAGCATGTGAACAAGTTCGGTGGCAGGAGAAACCACTATTTAAAAGTGCGTGCCGAAGCATCGCGGAGCCAGGTTAAAGGAACACATAGGGTGAGTGTGGAAATATGACTGTGGGGACAGATTTCCGAATCAGTGACACAATTAATACACGTCTCCAGCATCAGAAAGCACTGCAGACGGTCCACCTGTGGCTAGACAGGCCTATTTGTTCAAGTCAAGCCAAATCAGTATAAGCTTTATGTATCCAGATGGATGCATTTTCAGCGGTTTACATTATCAACTGTAAATGTACCAAAGAGTTACCATAAAAAATGCCAAGTTTAAAAATGAGTAGAAAAATGAGGAGGATGCACTGTCATAGATTGATCGAGTAACTATCCAAAAAAACTGAACGAACTCTTCTGGATTTATATCTGTTCAAAGCGGAAAAGCTTTCATTAACATTTTTCTTCAGAATTCGTTTCAATTGACACAAAATGTTTTGTCCATAGACAGTAGATAAAGAATCGTGCGCACTATTTCACTTATATATCCGAAAGTGGATGTACTAGAGGGTCTCATTGACCTTAGAAGTTGATTGAACAAAATATCTGTCAGCTTGGTCTTGCAAAACTGAGATGTATACGGAAGATAATGTGAAAAACGATGTTCAGCGGAAAGGCAACTGCCAATTCAAGGGACTCGCCAGGAAAAGGTGGTGTTCAAAGGGAGGCAAACGTAATGCGGGCTCTGTGTTAGTACGGCAGGAAGAACGATCTGGCAATAACAAATTTCTGAGCTCAACAAAATGTAGTAGAACCGGGTATGATCCGGTTCGCTGGACGGTGTCTAGACGCTACCGAGTAACTTATTACTATCATTATTCTTATGATGTGCGGTTAAGCAAAGGAGTTTTGGGGCGTATGTACGCCGAGTGTAATTAAACTTGGAGCAGTCAGCCAACAAAAAGCGGAAAATTACAGCAAATGTATATAAGAGGAACCCAGTCGCTTGGGCGCAATGCTATCAGCAATGAATATTTGGAGCTAAGGAACGAAAAATTAATGGTAGACATGGGGTTTAGAACGAACAATGTCTTTACCACAGTAGCTCACAAGCCATTTAGTCTGACCACCAAACCTAGAAGCCAATCACAATGTGAATAACCCTCAAATACTGTGTACAAATCTACTATGTACTGCAAGTAGTGACCTCATGGTCAGCCACTGTCCACAAGTTTAATAACCTACATGACGGGGGAAGTTTATGTTTAACGCCTAGTTGCTTAACTCCCAGTCGGAACAAATGAAACGCTTTTCACTGATAGTGACCCACGTCCACAGTAGCCAAATAACTTCTGACCTAATCGCCAAACGCACATGCGAGCTAAGACTGGAGATAGATAGCATAACTTCGCACGACTGCGCCCGATGCAGTAAAGAAACAGTGACCATAACAAGAGTTTGTTTACTGACTCGCCCAAAGATAAACATACATTTTACATTTTCGTATTTATACCCCAATAACACAGCAGCTTTGTACATAAGCTATAGATATATGTGAATGTTGATTTGGTTGGCGGCATCGAGTTCCGGATTTGCCTGTCACTGGGGCCTCCATTGGAAAGCCACAGGACGCCTGCAACTGACAGAGAGAGCATGAGTGGCTTTCGCTTCACAGCCCACAACTCCAACCACACACCCCATATCCAGTGTAACCCGAAGAAATAAGACTGGGAGGTAGGTGGATGAGAGCCACGTTTCATCAACGGAGCCGGCCCACACTCCTTCACAAGGGGATCAAGCGCTTACAAGACGGTGGCTGGACTGTAGTCCGCTTCACACTAAATGGAATCACTATCCGAACCTAGCACAGCTCTGAGGACCGTGCAACCCGTCCCCTCCAGCAATGACCAACAGTCTCCAGGAGCCAGTATAAACCAGGTGGAGGGTATTAGACAAGTAGGCACCTTGGCAACATGCACATCATGCGCAGCCACACCAGGGATGTCAAGCAGCAGCCAATCACTTGAAGTGACATTCTCAAATAAAATGGATCGAAACCACAATACGGATATACCGACATAACTCTCCGCTAAATCAGCATCTGAAATAAATTTTGAGAAGACGCATACATACAATATACATATTTGCAATCAGAAGACAAGCTAACACATTGAAGGTTCAGCATTAGTATCACAACCCTTGTCCATTGCCCGATTGCACAGCATGAGCACAAGTGTGCTCGTGAAGATTATCTATGAAATCATTATAAGATCCTTGGTTTTCATGTGTTCATCACGGTTAATTTACTGATGCACGGCGTATTTTGCTGTCCATTTTGATTAATTTTGCTTTTCTCATTCCAATCAACCTACGGCACTTGATAATCAGTGATAGATTTAACCGTAGCAACCCATTGTTCCATTTTCTTATTGGTGGGTGATATTAAGGCACTTATATTTATGCTGTTAAACGCTGCACAACAAGATGTACACACATACGAGCATTGTCGGAAATCGGCAAACAAGTTCTGCAATCGTTTTGTTCTCCTTTCCCGCATCCATATGTATTTGACCCACGTAGGCTTTCAGCTGCAAATGATATTTATGTGACCGTCTTCCGCAGTACACATGCAGTACGAGATTGGAGAAAACGTTTGTTCCAAGTAGCACTACATGAAGCGCCAGAAGTAATTTAGTGTAAACATATGCTTTGCAGATGAGAAGATGAGGCCTCACACAAGACAGGTAATGTTATAGACTGAAAAACAGCGCAACACATACTAGTTGCAAAGCTGATTTACAGTCAAAACCCGTCGTTCATTGCGAGTACAGTCCAAGTGGCTCAATAAGGTGCACAGTTAAGAGCATAAAAAGAAAAGCATTCAGGTCCAACGTGTCCGTGTTTTGAGTGAACATGACTTAAACAAGGGATTTCCATCAGTTACTCACTTTGCATACGCTTTCTCGAGGAGTGGGGACCAAAATTCACTGTCATCCGCCGATTGCATAAAGGCGAGCCTAGTAGTGCCCCGGTAGACGGGGAGGCGATCATCCACTAACACTTCCACCCACTGACCGAAGCGCCAAAATCGCGCACGGAAAAGTCCGACATAGCCAGCTCCCTGCATGTCTTGATTTGGTGGGACGACTTGATAGAATAGTTGCGGATAGCTTGAAATTGAAGAAATCACGGCGAGAAGCCAACAGTCACCTGTAAACACGAAACGTAACACAGTCTTTTTTGACTGTCGCGTGGCCGACGAAGTGCGTGTAGGGTTACAAATCATGAAATAATACAAAAAATGTCATCAGATAATACGTAACAGCGTTCCATCGCATATGGGCTAATGCAGTGAAGTGCCATTTTTAACTACCTCGATCAATATACCATAAGGAAAGTTGTGGTATTAAGACCAGGTAGAACCGTACGATTGACGGCGTGGGTGCAGGTGAAGGAATTGGTTCAAACCACTGTAAACCTACTACATTGGAAGTGGACTTCAAAAGAAGTGCCCAAGTGCACCACCGTCAGATCAGCAAGTCACATGTCACTTGCTGGACTTTGGAAGCGCACCTGCGGTCTACACAAATAATCATTATGTTTACGTAATGTCCTAAACTAGAATTGCACAGCCAGTTCTGCCAGGAATAGCAGCCATTAATATTAAGAAGGCATCGAACCTCTAGAGAAAAGGTTACAAAGTAGTGGGTCACCATAAAAAATATTTTTCCTCTGAACCTTTCAAGTCAAGTCGTCACTCGCATGCGTGCATTTTCAGCACGTCACAGTATCAAGTATGAATGAAGCAACGTGACATCATCAAAATTGCAAAATGCTATAAACGGATAAACAAAAGTGAAGAATGCATTGATGTCACTGGAGTAAAATGATCCACATTCTTGAGCAATAAGCGCTAATTGCTAAACAGAATCCTCGGGTTATTTTCGTCGGAGAGATTAAAGCTATACGAAGACTTTGCTTCAGAGTTGTTTTCAACCGGACTAGAAGTTCGTGGCCAAAAGCAACAACCCGCGAATAGTACGCGGTGTCTCGACTTAGTATTCAAAATGTGGAGAGTACAACTGTCTTGGTGACTTTGGAAGCACTTTGGGCAAAAATGAGATTAAAATATTCCTTCAAACCTTATATATTCGCAATAGATAAAGTCAAAATGATGTTCAATGAAAACGCAACGGCCGATTTGAATGTCCCAACAAGTTTACAACACTTTCTTAAAGTCTGTTATTTTCCTTTCTTTAGAGCACTCCCTTACTTTGCTGCTAATCATTGCACATAGTCTATAGCTTTGTGTTAATACGCTGAAGAAATGGAACTCTTGTACCATAGTCACAATATAAATATTCATATATAATGCATATATAAACATATAAAGTAACCTCAACTGTAGCTCTTATGGTCCTCGAGAGTTCATCAGTCATGTGCTTCAGACAAAATTCAGCAGTTTCAGTAACCTACACAGAGTAAGTGTTAATACTTACCCACGGAACCCTGTTCAATGTCAAATCGGCTGACACCACCAACGAAGAATTGGGCGCTGGGGTTAATTTCCTGTGCGTACAAACGGATGATAATGACAGAAAGCGATAATGACCCTTGTGAACTTGCTTTCTGCACTAACATTATGTCCTCTTTATGTTGTTTTTAAAGGTGTCAAGTAATACATGGCATATCAAGAGTCCTTTCATTTAACCAACAAGATTTTACGCTGTATCCTGATTGTAATGGACATTAGGTCTTGGTAATTTTTATTTTGTGACGCATGAGGCATGTGCAGCTGTTGTGTCGGTCCCACGACTGCTTCCGCCGCTAACGGTAGTGAGAACACGCACGTCAATCCGGGTACAATACAACGCTACTTGCCGCGTGCCGAATCGGCAGCCAAGCTTCCTTGAGTACGAATCAACCGAATAATTCAAAGCATGGCATATGCACAGGCCATGCAGAAAGGCTGATATTCGATCAATCAAGGACGATCAACTCAAGGGAGGAGGAACGATACTGTACCACAGGAACGGGCGAAATACACAGAGTAAGACTAAAGGTAATAAGCACAAGCTTCAGTGTCAATACAAGCTAATCATAAATGTAAGGCAACAGAAAACGTATACAGCGAACCGTAAAAGAAGGCAGAATCAAGCTTGGTGAATGATGCAAACTCACAGAACAACGGGGAGTGGTGGAGTTTTCTTACCACCGCTATAACACCATCAGCTTGCCATTACAAGGTCTTAAATATATAATTACGTTAGTAGTGTCATGCATACCATTTCACTCCGAGCCTTACTGATTGTCATTTTGTGGTCATCTAGAAATTATTGCCATTAGAGCTAATGGGTGAACCGTTGATTTTGCTTGTCTGTTTCGATTGTGCGTCTCTGTCTAGAACAGGCAACACAAGTCGTAACATTCATAAACTTCTCTTCATTTCGCATCATTTAAATCATGTCACTCAGTAGAAATGCTTGGGACGTATTAAAGGGTATATGCATGACATCTATTGATATTTAACACCACGCGCGAAAGTAACGGGTCGATATTACTCAAGCATATCAGATATACCGTCAGAATCGATTTATGACACACTTTGACCATTTGTGAGTGTGTTCGTAGGGATGCATATCAATGAGCGTTCAGTACCAATTTGGGGGTATTCTCCTAGCTGTTCAGTCCATATACTTCAGCAAGTACATCCCCATGTCAAATCTCTTTCAATTTATTTCAGTATATTAGTATATGCTCATGAGTAAGGGTATCTCGATATAATTACTTGAACGCGACTCACAGCAGCTGCGAGTGCCCAATCAATAGAGTAAGCTTGTATTACTTCGTCGGTCGGTTGCATAAGCAGAGTAAATAGTTGAGATGAAAAGCAAAAACCCACACACTCTAAAATACGTGATATTCACCGCTAGAATTAACAACTGAGCTAAAAGGTACAAACACGACCACCTCATCCGTATATTTGGAAATCAAACTGATCTTCCGGAAACTATACTATCGTTGCTTTTAGATGAATATAGATGGCTTTTGAAAAGTTTGTTCGAACATGAGCTTAGTATAAGCACAACAGCTTCATTGCGGTACAGCGCGGTAAAACAACGCATCTATAAAAATCCACCAGACACCACTACTTGAGGCAGCATTACCATGACGCTGATTACCAAGTGCCTTGGCATTATTCCCCCAGCTAATGTGCTCACCAAAAAGTGCAAGAAATGAACTAACCTTGGGCCGTTTCCATTCGAGTTTTCCCCTCATGTTCGGTATGTCAATTGAGCTGTCGCTGGCAGGAAAGTCTGGATCCTCCCACAGGGTACCGTCTCTTTTCAATCGACGGACCAAACTCTCGTACTGCTTGCTAGCCACGCTCATCATGAGTTTCACCTACATGTGGATGAACAGGGAACAGTGGTATCATTACGGTAAAAATTAGCTATTTTGCATGTTGGGCAATCACCAATTTATGTATTGTGGATGGATGAATTCGCTATAAAATTCAGGTGCTTGCCTGTAACGTCCTCATTGACAGTTTCAGGTGGCTGGACGCACTGCAACCGAGTGCCAATGAAAGTGCATCTGGAGATGATTCAACTATTTCTACATTTGAGCCGGAATGTCCTGTAGTGGTTACCGCCCATAACTGATCAGCGTACAAATTAGTGTGATACGAACTAAATAAATAATCAAAAATCATTCAGCCTGTAGGTCCGATGTACGGTTGTGCGCGTCTAAGCTAAGAGAAACGTTACCCCCTGTAACTGCAAATTGCTTCTGCAGAATTGCCATGACATTTGAGCGTAGTGTTGCCAGTAGTTGTGCTCTTGTTCTGAGTACTGTATATTGTATTTCGGGAGCGATTAAGATATTTAAACCTGCGCAGCCAATAAATGTAAACAAAAGACAAACTAACACTTAGACTACGTAACCGGTTTCGTCCCCGTTTGGACTCATAAGATAGAGATAGCCTGACGCCTTGATCATTCTGCCTCCAAGATCCGTAAGCAACACTTAGCACAGCGGTAAACACACAAAGGGCGAGTAATCCTACCAGTCAACTAACGAATTCAGCTGTTCTGACTGCCTATCAAAGTAAGCTGATATACTAGTTGAGTAAGCGCTCACTGGAGACAATTGATGGTCACTGGTTACATGTTCACCAGACCTTACTAGCAGCAGGCAAATTCTCATGTGGTAAGTCTACTAGCCAACATGGACATTGGTTCTCTTCGGGGTCTCCGGAACTTATCGATGCTGGTGGGCATATTCCGGTTGGAAGCGAACACAATGAAAGTCGCAAAGAGATCCGGGCAAAACTCCGTGCTAGCCTGAAGAGAGACCGCGAATCTTGATGATCTCTTCGCGCATCAGAGATGAAAGAGGCCGCTGCTCTTGGTAACCATCGTAAGTTATTCTGTCTGATACGGGAAACGGGCAGCAGGAGACCAGGTGTTAGTGAAACAATTCGTGACGAAAGTGGACAGCCTATCCACGATCTGTCACCATGTTTGGAGTGGTGGGCTGAGCAATTTGAAAAGCAATTTAATCGGCCGTAATTATTCCATTCTTCACCGACCAGTGATCGTCCTGTTCCGCTCAGAAGTCGAACGGGAGATCGCACTGTTGAAGTTGAACGAAGCCGCGGGATCAGATGAGCTTCATCCTACCCTCTTCAAATTCGGAGGCGCTGCTCTTATTGATGATTTACATGAATTAATAGTGAAACTGTGGGAGAGGGAAACTGTCCCAACCGACTGGAGCTGTTCGGTTAATGTTCCGGTCTTCAAAGGAAGCTCGCGTTCGGAATGCGGTAACCATAGAGGAATCAGTCTAATCTCCATCGCCTCCAAATTGCTTGCCTTTGTAATCCTTCACAGACTGGCTGGCACTCGTGAAAGCCATATTAGTGAAGAACAAGCCGGGTTTCGTCGGTGTCGTGGCTGCAATGACCACATCTTCACTTTGGTTCAGTTGTTGGAGCACCGTCACATATATTGGCAGCCCACCGTTATCGTGTTCCTCGATGTCAAAGGTGCATTCGGTTCAGAGGATAGACGTGCACTTTGGGACTTTCTAATCAGGAAAGGTGTAGCTGAGAAATATGTAAATATTATCCGGTCATTATACGCGCGTAGCACGGGCAGAGTGAGGGCTTACGGCAAGCTGTCCTAGCCCTTCAATATCTCCAGCGGTGTGAGTCAATGATGCCCGCTGTCACCTTTCCTCTTCAACTTCGCTATTGACGAAGTCATGGAAATCGCGTTCACAAGATACGACTTAGAAGGTGTGGAACTACCCCAGGAGAACGACTTCTTAACTTGGAATATGCAGACGACGTTGCCCTCATCTGTGACAACTCTCAGACGTGTTAAGCTGCACTGGACAGATTAGTGCTGGCTGTCAGCCGCTTCGGGCTTTGCTTTGCACCATCGAAGTGCAAAGCATCCCTCCAAGAGTGGACTGGACTACCTCCTGCGCTGACCCTTGGTGGGGATCTGCTAGAAATCGTTCAAAAATACAGCTACCAGGGAAGTCGTATCAGCACCCTTTGGATAGAAAACGCGATCACCAACCGTATATCAAAAGCTCGAAGTGCTTTTGCTTGCCTTCTCCACCTATGGCGGCGGTCCGACATCACTCTCGCCCTGAAGGGTATAGTGTATAAGGCAGGGGTACGTTCGACCTTACTGTACGGTTGCGAAACCTAGCCCCTAAGATCCGCAGACACAAAGAGGCTAGTTACATTCGACCATCGGTTTCTTCACAGTTTGGCTCACATCTGGTGGGAACACCGAGTTAGCAACAAACGTGTTCGACGCCTTGTTTACGGCACAGGAAAAGGTACTGAACCGCTCAGCACCGTCATTCCACTCACCGGACTCCGATGGCTTGGCCACGTGTTGCGCATGCCAGCTCACCGACTCCCGCGACGTGCGTTGTTTGCTCACCGGGGGGTGTGGATGGAAGAAGAGGAGGGGTGGCCAAGCGATGACTTAGTCGAGAGGAATGAAGGCCCTCACTTCGGAGCTGGCCTCGGTTGGAGTGTCACGGCTCCCTGGTTGGGGTCCAAAGACGGTGAACACGTTTGGCTAGATACACTTGCTGACATGGCAAGGAGCCGACCTCATTGGCGTTCCTGCTGTGTTTCTTTGTCCCTCCTCATCCCTTTTAACCTCACCCTCTAAGCATGATCTCATTTCGTAGCATAATATAAGTGTACATCATAATTTTTCTTGTTGCCTAGTAGCCCGCTACTAGCTTACCGGAAGGATGCCCATCATTTGCTCAGCTGGCATGCAGCTGTTGCGTTTATTTCCTTTTTTCTTTTATGTATTGCGGCACTGTAGCTGAGGTGTTTCACACCTCTACCTAACGTGTATAATGATGGTGATGATGACTTTGAATTGCTTACCGCTGTGCCAAGCGGTATTTACGGATCGTAGTGACTTAGTGATCTAGACGTCAGCCTTTAAACACTAGGCCGCCAGTTCCACCACAGCTCAAGCTATCTCCATCTGATGAGTCCAAACGGGGAGGTACCCGGTTATGGGGTGTCAGTGTTAGGAAGAGAAACACCGAACCAGCGCCAATTCGGATACCATCTTTGTGATCGGAATGGCTGAGGTCTACTTCAACGTGAATCGAGATCTCCATAGAGGTTGCGTGTCGCAATCCGACCACACTGCGGGGACTCCAAATCCAGCTTTGAAAAGACGAACTATCTGATATCCGTCAACATTCAAATAGTTTTTTTTTCAAACGCCCACATGATATCGCAAAAGTGCATGACTCATAGTAACTTGTGTCCCACAAACGTGAGATATCATTGTCAGGGGTAGTCGTTCTCAGAATCTGGGAGTGCAGCGGAAATTTTTAACTGCGACACTGAAGTTTTCCCCCTCTATAGGTTCCGGCAAACTGTTGCAAACATTAGAAGACCCGCCATTCAAAGTGCAGGCGATGTGGAGCTTGTTTCAAACCTCGCGGCTCAATCTTCTGCCGGTGACCGCATGTGAAGTAGGGTATTTGCAAGTGACGCAGTGGCCTCAGCTTGTGGAAGTCACGTGGAGGTAGACTGCGGTATGTAAAGCGGAGGTCGACGTTCACCCGACGAGACAGCAGAATGAATAGTTCCAGTCTCTAGCATCTGTCTTCACATTGTCAATCCTGTAAACTGGGGACGAGAATGGCCGCGACGCGCTGAGCCCGTTCGATCTTCTGCGCCTTCCTCAGATGACCGGGCAATGGGCGGACGAGCCATACCCTAGCATTAGGCAGATGATGCAGGAGAAGCGGCAAGTGCCAACTTCTTCAGACCAAATACAGAAGCTATGTTTGAGCGCTTAGAGCATGCGCACTCCATTTCGTTGCAGCCTATTCGTGTTGTCGGCGTACTGAAAAAATCGCAGCCCAAAAGAACACACAGGACCTTCCCTGAAAGCGTGGGATGCAGCGCTTGGCCGTCGATGATGTAATTTCGGCAGTCAGCACCTTTCATGTGGCAGATGAATAAAACGTTAGCTGCCGCATATACTTGGGGCAGCAAATATTCTCCAAATCTTCAGCTCGCCTGCAAGCAGGCCATAAAGTGACCGGAGTTAAGTTAACTCTTTTGTATATCTTTGGAATAATGCTGGCCCCATCATCGTGGAGTACATCACTGGTTTGGTACACCTTTAGCTTAACCAGCAACGCACGGATCCACTGGTGCAGTGAGCCAACAACAAGACACATTCACATCCATTGGAGAAGACCTCATCATTCATCGTATAGGGCGTTTAGCTGAAATCGAGGATTTACTGCTTGCAAGCATTTACGCATTGTCACCATCAGCTTATTCATGCATGAACGATCTGGCATGCAGCCATGCAGTACGAGAGTCAGGAGACCTTTCGCTTTAAACACCCGCAGTAGGCTAATATTCCTTAACTTCTCGACAATCGTGGCCGAAATAGTTGTCAACCAAACTGTCTTTGTCCACTGCTGAGGTCATCGCTTCTCGAAAGACGCTTGACCGCCTATCTCTTTTCAGTTGTTAGACAATGAGACTTCGGACGGCGACATGTTAAACACATCCGCCACAGCGTGCGAGGTGATGCTCGATAGAGACTTGAGAATCGGTGGGTAGCGTGCTTCCTGCCCACCAGCCTTGGTACCATCAAGCTTGGAAAGTATTTGACTCACCTCCATCATCACACTCCGGGCTGTCGAGTTCGGTAGGGGCTGCGAAGCGAAGTGTGCTGATAACGCGGACACATGCCCAATGCTAAAGTTTCAGGGCTGTCCGTCCGAGTACACTAGCACTGCGAAGTCACCGGCCGTCTTCAGGTACCTTTCCACGTAATCAATGATTCTTTTTTTCGGGATGATTTGTGTGGTAGTTTGAACTTAAGTTCGATACGCCAAAGTCTTCGTGTTGTTGCCAACCTTCCATTCCCTCTTATAGTCCTCGCCGTTGTTAGCATAACCAGAGGGAAAGAATTTGTCCAGTAGTCTGCTCCGCGGCCCAGCTAGTTTCTCATACTCATTGTCGAACAAATGTGGCTTAATCGATCCAACTTCCAGACAGCCGAAGCACACAAACCGGTTGAGAAATGAGTTTACTCAACAGACGCGGCTGTAGTCAAATCTTCTATTTACCTACTCTAGTGGCTGTCAGCTGGCTCTAGTGAATGGGAATACTGCGATAGTAATCATAATGGCAATGAGTACTGAGTTGTCGCTTGTTGCATGTAATAGTTCAGCTTTGCACCCAGTTGGACAAAGCATGGACCACAGTACACACCAGCTTTGACAGCGTGGTTTACCAAATTCAAGATGATGAAAACAGTGTACTTTCCTACTTGTATTGGGTTGGACACTGCGTTGTTATTCGCATATATTATTTCTTTTGCAAGTCGTTATAGCCGTCGTCTATCGACATGTGAGACAACTAATATGATGCCGACGGGCATAGGAGACACTGTCTACGCACACGTTTGTGCTTTGTAACAGGTCACCGGTATTCGTTCGTAGTTCCATCCTTAGTATGCAAAACAGAATTTTCATTCATCATAGCGTGGGTCTATGACACCTTGTGACTCCTTATAATTACGAATACCTACGAACACCACAACGCAACTGCCGTGATCACAGTATTTTAATAACTGCTACGCACGGGACGGGATAATGGTGTGCATTGGTAAGCATTCACTATAGTGTTAGCTGCTTCAGAGGAGATTATTTCAACGGATTCCGGTAATAAAAGATTCCAGCCGGAGGCACAGCTGACGCCACGATAGGAACCCACGGGGATTCTCAGACCGCATGCATCTAATTAAAGTGGGGCCCACTTGAGTCGGGATCGATGGCTTTGTTCTGGGGGTTCAGTGTGCGTGCAAATCAGCCTCCAAGCCCTCGCATTCCACTGAGAGCCTAGCGGGCTTGTCGCGTTGCTTTTATGTCACTCGTAACCTTAACGTGACATGTTCTCAAACCACAGTTTTGCTTGCTTCGTGCACACGATAACCAATCGTACAGGAACTGCGCTCTGTCATCTATGCAGTTGCGTAGGCATGTGCGGAGAATGACCGGTAAGAATGTCAGTCGACAGCGCACCGCAGTGATCCGTGGGCATCAAACGAACTAAGAATAATGTAAGCAGTACGCAGCCCAAACTGCTTATAATGCCATAAGTTAATTGGCGGCTTAAGTTTGGAAAGTTCGTCGCTAGGTGAGGGGGTTCCCTGTCCTCTGCACGGCAGTGACTTGCTAGTCAGTAGGCAGTAAGCGATGCTATATCACATCCAGTAATTTGTTCACGAAGGTTGTTACTATCCCCTGTAGCTCAGTGGTCTCAACCATAGACTAACAACAGTCGAGTTACGGGTTCGAGCCCTAACAGAGTCGGATGGAAGGTGCGCTGCTGACGATTCCCGAAGGGATGAAACACGTGTACAGCGCTTTTATGGGCGTGTAGTGGCTGTCTGCATGAGACTAGATGTGACGAATTTCTGCCTATCCATTTAGTGAATTCTCAGGTTTTCAGATAGGGGAACGGGCAACGGCTGAACACACATGACAGAGATTATAGCAGATACTTTCAAACTGATCAAAGGCTAAAACTAATTCGTCCTCTTAAAGACCAAGTTTCAAATTACCGACATTTCCACTTTGTCTAATTCTGAACACAAAGTGATTAGTGTTCCTTGAAGTCAGGTAGAAAGTTAGATCGAATCATGCCTAAGATTTCATTTTGACAACCTGTTTGGAGATTGAACAAACTTTTCCTGGAAATATGGTTTCGAACTTACCTTGGCCTGGCCTTTTGGGGTCAAAGTCTTTGGGAGGTAAGGGTTGAATTCCATCCGTCCAGGTCCCTTTTTCGGCTTGAGCAAGTCCACTGAAGATTTAAGAAACCGAGCATTAGTACTTGCAGCGTATAGTTATCCGCGCCTCACGAGAAAGTGCAATTCAGCAATTCGATCCTCAGTCATCGACATCCAATATGCTATATTTTGAGGTGGTTTTGAGGCTCCTCCTCAAATAATCCTGGACACCGGCCACATAATAATGAACAGCATGCAGTCAATATTTGTCCTCATATTTTGTTAAACCTGACCTTATTGAGCTCTAGAGCAAGTTATACACAACGACACTTCAGAAGTTCACGCAGTTCGGCTACTGTGATAGTTAAAACTTTTCATCGCCAACTGCATCCATAACGAAATGAAATTCCTCCCTAAGGAAATCATATTCCGCCATTGATCCCTTGCCATTATCAAATTGCATGCAATAGACGCGAACACCCAGAAATCCGTAATGTTATTTGAGTGACTGTTCCCAAATCAGTCAACCGCACGTCAGACGAGTACGCCGAATGGTATGCTAGGTAACTCCAGTACTCAGACAAACCGGCGGCATCTTGGGGCCCAGTGCAGAACGATCGTGCACTGGTGGGTGGAGCATCTAAGCGCATTCGAGACTGCAGCTCAGCAAAGATGCTACATTGGAGCTAATTCCCTACGAAGCTGTGGTGGTTGTTCCTGAACGACGTATCGTTGTATTTCTTTTACTGTACCGATTTAGTCAGTACAATTTTGATTTGATTACTACGATTTCCACGTGCGCTCACAGTGCATTATTACTTCCGTGCTGACGTTAGTTATGGATCCGAAGTAAGTCTATTTCAAGTCCGATTAGTCTGATTCTGATTTCTACTATTTCTTACCATGCCATAATTGGCGACACGGACAAACACTTTACCATGAACCTGCGCAAGCTGGATAAACCAACTACGCATTACAGCTCTAGCGATATCGAGAACTACATGGAACGTCTTGAGAGCTTGTGCATTATCAAAAATGATGTGATGTATTAGAAAAAGTCCGCTCCTTTCTTTACTACTGTTGGACAGGAAGTTTATAACATTGAGAAGAAGTTAGCTTTTCCTGTTGCGCTGAGTTCTTTACAATATGGTGCGCTGAAAGGGTGTTATTGCATAAAAACCAATCAGCATATTTCGAAACAACAGCATGGGAGAAATTTCACATCATTATACACAAATGTGACCAAGATATATGCGTTTTTATCTTACAACTACAAACGCTAACCGCACGCTGCGGTTTTGGTGCTCATTTGCAGACTCAACTTCGTGACTGTTTGAAAGCTGGATGAAACTCGCCAAACTTACAACAAAAGTTAGTTCTTTTGCTTAAGCCTACTTTGCAGTCGGTTAGAGCCGTCTGTGACTAGTACCAAGATATGCAAGCAGCAGTAATGAAAGAATCTCCACTATGCTACAATACCAGTGGCAAACTGAAGCCTAGTTACGGGAAAACGCAGCAATTTAAAACCTCAGCTACATACAAGGAGAACAGTAGTGAACACTGAAACAGTTGCAAGTCATGTGGTAATAAACATTCGTGACTGACGTACATGTTCCGTAACTACAATTGTCATATATGTGGTAAGAGAGTCATCAGTCAGTAGGTCATATTTCGAAAGCTCGTTTAGTTCAAGTAACGCCACATAAACAAACACTATCACTTGAATTTTCTTCAGTATCACTTGTCACGAGTTTTTGTGACTTTCTTACACGATAGAGATTTGTTGTCAGTAAAGGACCCCAGCATTTATTTACCTTTGACACCGGAGTAGTGTTGAGTAGTTTATTCCCAGGTAGTATTTTGAATGCTTAACTCCGAAAGTTCCATTAAGATTAAGAGTTATTTATCTAAAGTGACTAATTGGGCATGCACCTTCAATTCTTGACTCTTGTGAATTATTCCTCTCAAAGGGACTTTGCAGTAGAGACAAGAGTATCATTTGTTATGGAACCTGGCCCTCCCCTCATAGACTTTCAATGTATGAAAAATCCCAACATTCAGTTTAAATATTGTCTGATGCAAAGGTTCAGAGAGGTATGGAAATAATCGGTTGGTATAGTTGTTTGGTAACCTTTCGCCCTTGACACAAAAGCTTCGTTAGACCAGGTGAATCAGTGTGTAATAGGAGTGGCATTTTGTAACGAACAGCGACGATAACTTGAGCCAAGGTGTCATTTGTCACAGTTCGTGATGTCGCCTCAGATGGTCCAGTCACTGTAGGATTAGTCCAGATGTTTCTTTGTGCGTCATAACCTTGACGAATAAGCCCATAGTGGTGACAATGAGAGCCGAGTTGCACTTTCCAATCGGATTCATGCACCGACGCTCGTCATGCTGGCCGGCTGGCTCGATCGTTCGCCTCACACTAGCGAGTTCTATCCCCTCCACTCTATTCACATGGCTGTGCGATTTGGTAAGTTCCAACGCGTCAGCAATCAACCGCTGGGAGTTGATCGTATACCCCACCTAATGACCTCTAGGTTATCTAAGTCGATCTGGTGACCCTTGTCTAATGCATGCACAGCCACGGCCGAGTCGCTTAATATTGCCTGGTATAGAAACCCGTTTGTCGGTGGTCTTGAAATTCATGTGCGTAATTCTCTCGTTGTTTGGCCGATGTACACATGTGTACAGTCCTTATATTTAATTTTATAAACATAGGTAATCAGGTGCATCAGCGCTGAACGTAGCGTCTGACCTGGCTTGAAGATCACCCTCGTATTTTCCTGGTTTATTACCCTCCGAAGTACCTCCGAAGTGCCTTCCATGTACGGAATTCCTACCGTCCCTATCCACTAATTTGTGAGTCTTGACTGTCGGTTTTAGCACTTTATGTCACTGGCGTTTGACTAGCAGCAATGGGTAACCATTACCCAATACTTTGTCCATTGTCAATTTCCGCGCGACCTTTTAGTCCTCCCTCATCGTGCACAGGGTTTGCGCCCTGTAGAACAGCAGTGGGGCTATCCTGTCGTAAACCTGTTTTGGGTGACCCGAAATGTAGTGGAGTAGGCCGTCAGTATCTGTGGGCTTGTTGTGAGCTTGTCGTCTTACAATTTCCCCCATTCCAATGAACCAAGCGGTCAAGAAATGTTATTGTACCGTTACAATATTCCAACTAAATAGGAAAATGCATTCGCTCAACAATGCAGCTTAAATGACCAAGCAACTGGTCCATTTTATTCCGTTTAACTAGTACAAAGGTGTCGTCTACATAGCGCCACCAAACTTTCGGTGAGTTATTGGCGCTTGTTAACGCCCTGTTCTCCGTCTTCCATATACAAGTTCGCCAGTACAGGGGATGTTGATGATCACATGGCGATGGAAAAAGAAATTAAGGACTGGAAAGACACTGCCATACCCCCGATTATCTGGTTAACCGTAACTTTTGTTCGATCACTCAGTGACATCTTCATTCGAAGCTTACCATCAGCTCACCTGGCTCGATTTCGAGACGCTATCTTTTGAGCGAAATCATAAGAGTTCTTCACGAATGTACTCATTCGCCCTTTCAGAGGTTGCAATAGCCCTGCCAAATATCTTGCGAGTTCATGGGTCGGGGACCTTATACCGTCGACTATGGGCCGTACGGGAATTTCCATTTTGTGAACTTTTAGAGAGCCATAAACCTCTGACGTCGGTTTTGGGTATAGACTGTATCGCTAACCTGCTCCTAAACCGTTCTTCACGGTTCTTAAATAGTTACCAACCTCCGTTCATTACTGTCGTCACGGTCTTAGCAACAAATACTCAGTACGGACCGGTCTCCAAATTTTGTCTAGTTTCTTTCAACTATTTTCGATCGGTTCCATGTATCTTCCAAGATTGTCTTGTTCCCTTCATTCTAAGCTTCGCTTGTTTGTTGTACATCGTTCGAAAGCCTCAGGCAGCATGCGTTTTAGATCTATCGATTATGATATCCAAGCACTACCATATTCATAAACGGCCGGACCATTCTTTTCACGCTGCGGGAGCCAGTAAGTCGCTTAGCGGAATGGTTGATAAGGGCAATATTACCTCGATTTATGAATAGTGCAATGAGGTAGGTTTTTTGACCAATCATAATAATTTGTTAATCATTCACGTTGGTGCGTCCATAGGCCCGATTGCACTGGGCGTATTTGCAGTCGGAGAAGGTTGTGTAGCTATCTCATCGGTCAGCCGCCGTAAGGCAATTGCGTATGGGATTTGGGTACAGAAAAAGATGTAGGCTTCTATGAGGCAGAGGGGTGCAGGCCGGACATACGCGTGAGCACGTCCGCATCCGTGCGATGACGGATTGGAAATGTTAATGCCAAAGCTCATCCAATGCTGGCTAGGATAGAGCAAGGCCAATGTAAGAAAAGGAGTGTCAGAATAGTCTGATTTGAGTTACAACGAAAACTGTATTCGCATTCTGCTACCACCGGTAATCGGTGTACCCGAACCAGCTGTGTACCCAATTTTTCAGCCAATTGCATCTATAACGTTTTCAAACGCAGTCTTACGGAAATAGGCTCGTCCATATATCTTTCAGAATCGTCCTTAACGCAATCAAATATCATCCAGCTGGCACGAAAGCATCAAAGCGCGCCCCTCGTTGGGTGACCAATCCCAAGTCAACCAATAGCATATCAGACGAGTTTACGACATGAGTTACCAGAGAAGGCTTGGGTATGGCGCAGATCACCTGCGAATTGGTGGGTGCCTAGTCGCGATCGACACTCGTGTTCAAGTATGATTGGCTACACTGAAGCTAACCGCATGCTGGGGGGTATATTCGCAGAACTCACCTGGTGCCACCTGGGCTCGGCATGCACGAGTGATCATGGTGGTTGGCACGTATGCTTTCAAGCATTTCCATTTCTACGTGAAATATGATTGCGCGGTGTGTCCACCCATTTCATCGCTGAGCTGTCCATATACTGCGAGGCACCAAGGTGAATGGGTACGAATGAATTTGCCCATGGAAATAATGATATGAATTCGCTCACACATACCGTTGTCGATGATCGGCTGTCATGGAAGTTGGGATAGTGACACCGGAGTGGCGTGGAGAGCGTGTGGACCGCCATGTGTTTCGGGGTGCCACATGCTCATTGAGCCAATGTTGAAAGGTCCGTGCTTGTTGATGTAGCTATTCGAATCAGGATGAGTGCGCAGAGTGCACATTGGTATCCTCACCGAGGTTTCACTCGCCTCTTGCCTTTGTTATGCATTGTTCAACTAAGCTTGCCCCTGGTCATGGTCCCCATCGCAGTTGCTAAGATATGTAAGTGCCTGAGGGGTTCATCCAACCGTACTCATACATGACGTGTATTGTTGCGTAAGAGATCGAATGTGCTGTTGTCCCAGGGATGACACACACAAACAGAAAAAGAATTCCGCAATACTCGGTGTGGTTATACTATTCTGTCAGTTTCAAGGAATGCTCTGAGTTAGGTGTTATTGCAAACCTGCGGTAAATAGCGGCACATATGATTTGGTTAACGCATAACAATGTAATCATTAGCAGATTAGCAGCTAAGCAACAATACCCGTGGTTCCGCCTTTTGCACAACTCAAATTACGCGTTCCACTGACCCAATTAGAAACTCGACATGAATTCTGCTCCAGATCATTGACATCGTGCTTCCGTTTTTGTTGCCTTGCTTGAATTGCTTGTTCTAGGTGGTGGTTCGCAGCTTGTCATGACATTTCCGTTTGCTCAGAACAACCCCTCATCCCGAACCAGTGACGTAGGTCACGTTCGACGATAGACACCTGTAGGATCTGCGTTTTGAAGTTATAGGGGTAGAAGCTGTGGTATCGTATGTAGAGTATCTTACACGTGGGTAGTCATCCTACCTACGGAAATGGAATCCTTTAGATGTACAGCTGTGGGATGCATTGTGAACTTCTTGATAAATAAGCGTTGTTATCATCAATAAATCATAGTACGTCACAAAGGTGAAAACTGTTTTCGTAAGCATAGGCAAGTCTCAGATTGACACCATATAGTACAACAACGAGCTAGTGGGGAGAAAAATTCCCCCAGAAGCGACTGGATTTAATATTGATGCAATGGTTTGCATACCTTTGTGACTTATTGAGCATTGCTCGGTGACACATTCTAGGTGTCATCGGTACTGTTCATACCAAACGTGTCAGGGGTTAAGGGTCGGACTAATTCCTTCTCCCAATCCTCTTCGAGTGTTGGTAGAGGTCCATGGTCTTCTTCCCTTAAAACAGCCACTGGAGACAACTGGGTTAGAGTATCTCACAGCTCAATTGGAGTAGAGCACGAGTGTCCCTCTGGTATCACTAGCCCAATTTCCATGACAGCCGATCATCGACAACGGTATGTGTGAGCGAATTCATATCATTATTTCCATGGGCAAATTCATTCGTACCCATTCACCTTGGTGCCTCGCAGTATATGGACAGCTCAGCGATGAAATGGGTGCACACACCGCGCAATCATATTTCACGTAGAAATGGAAATGCTTGAAAGCATACGTGCCAACCACCATGATCACTCGTGCATGCCGAGCCCAGGTGGCACCAGGTGAGTTCTGCGAATATACCCCCCAGCATGCGGTTAGCTTCAGTGTAGCCAATCATACTTGAACACGAGTGTCGATCGCAACTAGGCACCCACCAATTCGCAGGTGATCTGCGCCATACCCAAGCCTTCTCTGGTAACTCATGTCGTAAACTCGTCTGATATGCTATTGGTTGACTTGGGATTGGTCACCCAACGAGGGGCGCGCTTTGATGCTTTCGCGCCAGCTGGATGATATTTGATTGCGTTAAGGACGATTCTGAAAGATATATGGACGAGCCTATTTCCGTAAGACTGCGTCTGAAAACGTTATGGAGGCAATCAACTGTGCAAAGTATTGCCTACCTTGGAATTGCTTGCGCGGGCTTACTATCACAAACAATGGTTTACGCATGGAATGCCAATGTCACGGTTGCCTACGATCGGACGGCCAAACGTAATGTGAACCAGCGCATGTTGCCAAGCTCATTGATGGAATGACTGGGTTCAATCACGCACATCAAATCAATGAATCTTATATGTCTTAGCAGTGCGAAAGATCGTTCGTGCAGAATTACAGATCAAAAGGTGCACAGTAGCGTTTCACCAATTATGTCTTCCACCATGGCTTTAGTGAGAATTCACTTCAACATGTGCTGTTAATGGAAGTAGGTTGGCAAGCATGGGGTTTCTCATATTCAAATAAGGACAAACATATATCCGCTTTCGTTATTTATCAATAGTACTTGTTTCACATTGATTATAGTCTCTTCGATGTATATAGGATATTCCAAAATGGAATGCCGTCACAATTTTCCAACTAACAAAATATTGCTGGTATAAATATTCCATTATGTTTAACGTGCAGCAGCTCTCTTCCACAATCACTAACATTGGCATTTATTACAAAATGCCATAAATGTCAAGTTTGACCCCATGTGGTGTCGACGTTATTGTCTAACATTTTCCCAAGGCTGAGATATCCTTAGCATGGATTTGTATGTGTGCATAGCATGATAATTTTTGACAGACAATTGACAGCTATGTAGCTCAACGCACTTCCCGATGTTTTTGGGTATTTTGTTCCAAAGCTCAGAGTAGGCGGTGAGAAAGGGAAGTATGATCTTGCAGTTTACACCAGTATGGAATAGCAGCCATTCTGCGTCATGGACAAATTGACGCCGACGGTGCGAAGTTTGTTGCGCATGATTCGGGACAAAAAACGCAGGTTTAACATCATGCTTCGCTGCGAAGTGGGTTTTAGTCCAAGGTTGTAGTCCAAACGGTCACTGTAAGTCCCTTTGGTTGAGTAACCGATTATCCTTCTGGTAAACTAGCGTAATTTCGCTCCACAACCATTTCGTATGACTTTCGCATGCTGGTGCTCACCAGTGAGCAATATACCATGGCTGACCGTGCGTATGCTTTGTGCAAACTAAGCCGGAAACCACGGAGTCTGAAGGCACAACATAAAAATCCAAAGGCTTTTCGCGCCTTTGTTTGGAAATCACACTACTGCAAGTAGCTGAAGGTGCGCGAGTATCTCATGACTTGTTTCTGAGCGGATATGCAACGAGGCACGTTCATACTATGTGGGGTAAGGCTGTTGGGTGCAATGTGACACTTATATGATAAGATCTTGTACTTATCTGCGGCAATCGACATTTGCAACAGTTGGCACTGAGTTTCAAGAGATTTAAGATCGTTTTGAATATGCCGTGCAACCTCTCGTGTGTCCACATCACTGTGAGAATAAGTGACTTATGTAGTCTGCAAAGAAGAACACCGTGTCATGCATCCTAATGCTAAAGATATCATTTAGATAAACAAGAAATAGTAAAATACCGAGGACACTCCTCTGTAGGACTCCACCAGTGACTACTTTCGGGAGTGACAGTCGTCTCTTGGTATCAATTGCTTCCTAGCCGAGAGGTATGCCGAATGCCATTTGAGTAGTGGTTTTCCGATGTAAACACATTGTAACATGTTTAGCAATCTAAGGTGTGGAACTCGGTGTGATGCTTGACGTATATCAAGATATATAATTACAACTGACTTTTCAACATCAGCTGCCATTGGTATCCGGTTAAAAATGTGTAGGTGGAGAGTCGCACATGACTGCGCCTGTAGGAAACCATGTGGTGCCTTATTAACGAGATATGCAGAGGATAAGAAACTCATCGTCTCGTTCTTAACCATCCGTTCCATTATTCTGAATGTGATGGGCGTATACTTTATCGGTCGGTAGTTACAGACTTCATGGGCTGATGTACTTTGCTGTCAGGATATAAAAATCGACATTTCTGATGTGTAAGGCATGCCCATTATTTAGAGCTAGGGTACACAAGCTGAGTAGCAGCGATGGCCAATTATTATCGTATGGTTTGATAAAGCATGAGGGTATCCCATCGCGTGGCTGAGGGAAGGATGGATAAAATCGCAGACAAGGTTCCCTAGTGTTTGCTACAGTGAACTCGACAAAACTCAACAAAAGCGTGCACTGTTGGTCAGTGAGGCATCTTTGGTAACGGTGCAAGCTCATCTACTAAAGATAAAGCAAACTACTGGCTGAATGCCTCACATAAAGCTACCGAATCGTCAATGCATAATCCTCCCTGTAGTACAGCATAGTTTAGAGGACTGTTTCGGTCAGACTCACCAGCACGGAACATATTGATGAATCGGCTACTTTGTCCGCGTCATTCTGGGCATTCGGCTTTTCTGCCAAACGGTGTGGTTCATTCTCAACCCTTATGCTCTCTTCGATCGCAGTTTGCTTTAAAAGTACCGAGAAATTTGATGTGCTCCAAAACGTACTTCGAACGTGATACACTTTATGCTTTAGTTTCGATGAGGGATTATTAGCTTGCTTATTGTAGGTGCGCTTATGTCGCAGTGACACATAAGCTTCCATACAGCGGATGGTGTTATTATAGCAACGGGTTGCCGCCGGTTGAGTGCAAGGTGCGAGAAAAATTCGTCCCAATTTATCGAACGAATGGTATGACGAAACAATATCCAATCTTTAAAACGGGATGCAAAGAAACAGGTTGGAGATACTGCCTTTATCAACCGCAATACGAATTTGCACAGCAGCATCTGATGATCACTTGCCGAAAAGCTTTTGAGTACAGTCGCATTAACAATGGGTATACCACAGGTGAAAATTAGGTCAAGCATGTCGTTGCCAGCAATCCTATTGGACTCAACGAAGGAGGATTTGATATTTCGGTGGTGCAATACCATCAAACCATTTTCTCGCTCGTACATTATGAACCCCAGCAACGAACGTGTGCTGAAATGATAATTCTGTTGCACATTCGAGGCCATTTATCCGATGTGCTAGTTGCTCCTGATTGTTATTCGCAAGCTTGTATACATAACCTAAAAGTTGCTGTTGTTGGCATACGGCGATGGTGTACCGTGATGGTCGGTCAGTATGCGTTACAGCTAGTCGCATAGTCCAGTTCACACTGGATATGGGTACCGCAACCCTGCGCTGGGTTCTAATGCAGGTAGCGAATGACAGTGTCGCTTGCTTAATCTCTTCACTCATATGCTGGGTAACAGCTCACTTACCTTACGCATTGTGTCTGGGCTTCCGTAGCGGTCATCAGTGGGCAATGTTAGACAATGTTCAGTAGGTTGCGCCCCGTTACCCGGCTTAACGACCACCCATTGCGGTCGGGCCAGCTGTAAATACGTCCTATTCCTTGACCGTCGGTGCTTCAAACACGAACAAAAACCACCACGAACAAACTGTGATCATTTTTAACCCCCACTTCGTCTCCGTGTGTGAGGAGTCCTCTATCTCTTCCATAATTTTTCACAGCATTTACACGGCAACTGTTACGCTAGCTGACCAAGTGCAATAAATTTTGACTGAGCTCCATGCCATGTTACCTGATTGGAAAGTTGTATAGTGCGAGCAGACCGTACGGTGCTCCAAGAACCTACCTGAAGATGAAGTAAAACGCTACATTTCTTTTTACGAAAGTAAACAATTTTTCAAGACAAAATCTATTAAAATTCTGTCATTAATTTGCACATACTGCGCCCCCCGCTAGCAGTGCTACTATGTCACACAATCGCGTGCTTCCAAAAACCACATACCCCAAAATTTGCAAGCTCTACTCCCTATTGCTGAGAACCCAGACACGATCACCTCGTAGCGTTTATGCGGATATGCTCCCAAGAGAGCGCTCCACGTATGTCTACACTATACAATTAGTCTGGCGACAGAAGGCCGAGGACCGCGTTCATGTACCTGCTGTGGCTCACTTGTGGTGAACCTCGGTCACTTACGCTTGTTGTCCCCACCATCCAATAGCCATCCATTGTTTAGGGACATTCGCAAAATGCGTACTGTGCCTGCAGCAACTTGAATTTCTCCCTCACCTTAGTGGTGAGGACGTATGGAATTCTCGGCCGATGTGTGCTTTAGCGCAGGGCTCAGCTGAGCGCAGGCCTAAGCTGGGGAAGGACGGATCGGCAGGCCACATGAACCTGTTTTGGGCATTGAGCTAGATGAGTGCAGACAGCCACAACATGTATCAGGCGGTCGTTAGCTGTCAGCTAACTTCGCGCTGAGTGCTGAAGGTCATGGCCAACCGTAGGCGTTGAAGCGATCGATGGTTATCTCTGTGTGTCTCGCTAGCTACGCAGCGAACTCGGCCTAGGCAACCAACGTGAATGTGCGCACGTGATGGCAGCTCAGCTGAGGTCGAGGTTAGGCATTGCAACGCTTGTCAATGTTATTGAATCACAGGTGATAGAGCACGAGCAGACCATGAGTCGGGATCACGTAACGTTCCTGTTACTCAGTGCGCGTTGATTATTCGGCTGTACGGTGAATGCGGTTTAAACGCCACGTCAACTTCCTGAAGATACAATGCAATGAACGCAGTGATTTGTCCCGTCACTGAACGGTACGTGCTTAAACTAGTAACACAGTTCGAGCAAACTGAGCGTGCGTGTGACATGAAGAGAACCGGACCGCCTCGCATCACCATGGACGACTGTTCAACTCGCGCTGTAGTCAGTGAAGTGTCAAAAAGTCCCGATCTCAGCATCCGTCGGATCGCACAGCACTGTGACATGACCCGATATGCGGTACACGGGATACGACAGAAACCAAAACTTCGAGATATCCTTGCAATTCAACTGCAAGTTTTGAACCCCCTGCGATTCGAATAAGCGGCATGAGCTTTGCCGCTGGTTTCTGGATCACGGGGATATTGGTTCTGTCATCTTTACAGATGAAGCACTGTTGTAGCTGCATGGAATAATGAACTTATTTTTGGGCTACCAACAACCCACGAAAATATACCACCTCAAGTATGCACCACAGTGGGAAACTGATAGTTTGGGTTGGATTAACAAGCCCGAAAATCTTGGGCCCATATTTCTTTTCCCGGAATGTGAACGGTAGGTTGTTGTTTCGAAGTATTAAAGCCTTAGCTTTTCCTAGCTTCGTCGTACTTGGAAATGCTGCAGACATTCGTGATTCCACAGCTGGAGGCCGAAGCGGCATGCAGTACCATTTGGTGGCAGCAGGATGGTGTACTTGTACATTCTGCTAAAAAGGTGGCTGCTTACCTCACCGAGAAATTTGGTCACCATTGGTTCGGACGCAGTGGACCAATGGAGCGGCCTGCTCGCTCACCAGATTTGAACCCCATGCATTTTTTCTATGGGGCTATCTGAAGCAGCGAGTGTGCTAAACAAGGTCGCGTACGTTGGACCAATGGGAAGAAAATATTGTAAACGAATGTCGCGCGATCACGAGGGATACATTGGAGAAAGTGTTCGCCAACTACATCAAGCGGTTTTTGCCCTGCAAGCAGAATGCCGGCAAACATTTTGAACAAATTCTTCACTAGCATAGATGATCATTCCAATCCATTTCTGTTAATATACTTATGCTCTTTCACAAATGTGTTAACAACTAAGCTGGTCCCCTGGCAAATGGTGCTAATGATGCGTCCGGTCGGATAGAATTATTAACGTCCAGGTTGTCGTTGAGCACATAAACAACGTAGGCACCGAAGCTTGCAATGGCTACTTATACCGCAAGCACTGGGTAGCCATGAGCCGAGGTTCGTCCAGCCTTAATGAAAAGCCGACTGTGTTGTTGCCTCAGTTTCAGGCTTTTGCCTCTGAAATTAGTGTTCGGGATGAGTTGCAGTAGGTGGTGACATGTGTAACTGGGGTCGTTCCGTATTTGGTAGACAAATATGAGGTCTCCATGTAGCAACCTGTGGCGTCCACTGAACAACCCGCGTGCTTTTACCCGCTGCTGGTAGGAAAGGTTGCACAATCTCTTGACACCTTTTGTTGCTCAACCATGGGGAGTTTCGAGCGTTGCAAGGTCATGCTTTAGCCAAGGGTGCCAGGCCTGGATTGCGTATTCGATGTGGGAACGCATGTAGGCATTAAGCATCATAGAGAAGATGAATGAATCCAAACTTTCAAATGCCGTCCGTAAGCAAAAAAGGTGCTGGTTGTTACTGTTGAAACGGATTCTGACTGTTTGGAGTAGCCGAGCTCGTCCTGCACCAGCACACCGAGATAAAGTTCCTGTGAGCTCGTCTGCAGGTCGTATGCTCCAATTTTGTAGTGATAGGCGTGTCTATGGCGGAGTCGGTCAACGTGTCACTTGTCCACATTGAAAGGCAGTACGTTCCTCACCGGTCAGTGACAGGTCCCCTCTAGGTCGCACATGGAGGAACTTGTGGTCGTCCATCCCCTTGATCACCGGCCAACTTTTAACGTCATCCGGAAAAGTAAAATTGTTGTGGTGATGGCTCTCGCAAGATCGTCTCACTCCACTCGATTAGGGTCGGGCAGAGATATTCGGACTCTAACCTCTAACTGCTGTTCGCGGAGAAAGTTACCAACCCATCTTAATACGCATGGCCGACGTTTTCCAGGTGGTCCATCATTACGTCAGCGATGATCGCTTCCATGAGTTTGGCAAACACAGGGAGAAGTGTTACAGGACGGTAATTGGCAGAATCAGGCGGACTTCTCGGAAAGAATCCGGCAAGTGGTTGGGCTAGGTGAATGGCTGCTACGTGCAGTGCTTTAGTGTGAAGTTTATCCACTCCAGGAAACCTGTGTGTACGTAAGAATAGTAGCTTTTTCAGAGCAATTTTACTGTGAATTTAATGCTGGGTAACACTGGTGGTGTGGTGACAGAAGCAAGTAAAAGGTTTGAGGCTAGTATCCCTTGGAAAGTAGGCCACTACTGGGTCCGTGAGGCGCTGGCCGCCATTGTTGTTGTGTGTATATATCCACTGATCTGACTGAGTGGTGTCATTCCACGCTGCAACTTTCGAAGTGCATTCACGTGTCTGTAACGAAGCTTGTGGTTTGAATGGAATCGTTTCGGTAGCTCCAGTTGGGAGGATAACTTGTCTTCATGAACCAACTACACACATTATTTGCTGAGCTACGTACGCTGTCTCATTTTCCGCGTCAGGATTGTTTTCGCGAAGGCGCCATGTGTTCCCCAAGGCCATGAATCTTCATGTTCGGCTTCTCATGAATAATGTTGTTTTCATAGGATGGTGGAAGATTTTAGTCCGATGCTTCGGTGACTAGTGACGTGGTTTTCAACCATTTATCCCAGACTACTTCTGAGGAGCACTCCTTTATGAACGTCTAACTAGCATTTTAAATGGATGCGGACAGAGCCTGATAATACATCGCTCTTTTTGGGCTCTTTCAGAGAAATCCGTCTGGTCCTGCGAAAGCGATTAAAGCAGTCTATGTGGGAATAAGATGGAGCGGACCAAGGGATGTCGGCTCGTCACCTAGTCAACCCGGTATTAATAAGTAACCGGAAATGGAAAGTTATGATAAGAGTGAAGCTTCCGGTTTTTCGCAAACAGAAACAACTGGTGCAATCGATAAAATCGCATTGGTCCATTAGCATGCTTGTGTTATCAGGACACTAATCTATCTAACCACTTACCATTTGCCCACATGTATAGCGTTGTGAGTGACGAGATCAATCGCAATTTTAACGAAGCACAAGTAATGTCTCCTCTCTGCTTTAATGAAGCGGTTCAGAGCAACGTGGTTTTGCATGGGATTTGGGCTAGGGGCGCGAGAGAGGAGGTGAGGACGTGTGGACCGCGCCGCGTTTGCAGTGCTGTATGCTGACTGAGGGCATTGTTAACATATCTACGCTCGAATGACTCAATTGAATTCCGGTTGTAAGCGCGCGTGTGCTGCACGTTAACATCCTTATCATGTTCGGATGACATGCTTGATTTGCTTGAGAGCGTGCCCGTGATTACACTTGCTTACCAGACTTATTGCGCCTTTGTGGGTTTAGGAAACATTTCCTATAGTTGTCTCATGGTTATCATTGAGTTTGCTAAGAGAACCTAATCGCAGGCTATTGACCGTCTCTGTAAAATATTCCGCGCCTGGAGTTTCTTCATCCACTATCATTGGACAATGCGAACAGTACATCACCTGCAAAGTTAGACGCCCTCTCAAGCAAAGTCCATTCAGTCAGCATAAGCTTTATGTACCGAAATGGGTGCATTTTCAGCATTTTACATTATTAACCGTAAATAGACACTATAGAAAATGCAATATATTACAAATGGGCAGAAAAATGAGGAGGTGCACTGTCATAAGTCCATCGAGCAATGATCCCATAATGCTGAAATTTGTCATCGTGATTTGTATCCATTCAAAACGGAAAAGGTTTCATTAAAACGCTTCTTAACTATTCGTTTTAGTCGATGTAAAAGGTTGTGTCCAAAACCGATAGATAGGGGATCGTACGCAATATCTCAGCGTTTACATACAAATGTTGGCAGATGAATTAAAGCAAGATGTTAGGCTATTTGGTAAAACTGGTACATTTACAGTAGATAGTGTAACCAAGTTCAACCAAATGGCAGTGGCTGATGTAAAGGTGGTGGAACTGTCAATGTGCAGCACGCGCACGTACAACCCGAATGTACTTGCCAAAACCACGGAACGTGGATTTGTCAACATTGCCCTCAGTGAGCGTACAGCACTGAAAACTACGTGATTTACCGTTCTCTCTGCCCCTGCGGCACAATTAGTGTAGCTTTATTGAGGTTTTCATCCAGGTAGTTCACCGGCTAGATAGAAGAGCCTAGTGCGGAGAAGCACCAGACGCGTTTCGCCCTATTGGGGCTCGTCTGTCGTGCGCATTCCCTCGGTCCTCTACGGAGGATCGAACCCATGACCGCTAGAGGCAAATTTCAACTAGCCAGCAGCTTAAGTCACTGAGCCATGGGGGACGTTGGCTGCGCCACACATTTTGCAAAGTAACTGGGATATAGCACCCCCTATCACTGTCAGTGACAGTGGTTGGCTTGCGATGAGATGACGTCCTCTCACTAGACGCTGTCCATTGGATTTTGAAACTAGGAGAGGCTGTTTATTTTATACTACTCGTAAGTAGTAGAATTTTAATTGTAATTTTGTTGAGGTTTCCTCCCAGCTCAGCCAACGTCCCCCATGGCTCAGTGGCTTAAGCTGCTCGCTGGTTGGCATCTATCTTTAGCGGTCAGGGGTTCGATCCTCCCTAGAGGACCGAGGGAATGCGTAACACTAACGAGCCCCAATAGGGCGAATCGCGGTTGGTGCTTTTCCGGACGGATCTGCTATGTAGCTTGTGAACTACTGGGATGAAAACCTCAACAAGTTACAACTAAAATCCTGCTACTTACGATAATATAGCATAGCTTTATGCCAGCCGAGCCTCTACCAGGGTGCGTGCGCACCATTCATGTCAGTCGCCCTTCTGCTAAGTCAATTTACCTCCAATCAGTTGAAGTTTAGTCGTTGATGGACCACTACTAATTCGCTTGCGCTTTGTGTAAGCTGAGAGGCGATGAAGTGGATAAGCCACTTGAACCCAATGTTTGCCAGGCGCTATTTCGCAGTTGACACAAAAACTACGTCTGGCCGAAGGAATCGGCAGCTCATTGGTGTGGCATTTTGAACAAACGGGGGGGGGGAAATCGAGTTGACTGTTATGTAAGTAGAAGAGTAACCACTGTACAAGACAGTATCACCACAAGTGGTACAGTAAGGATGGAAACGCCTCGAATACTGCTCGTTACGAGTTCCCTGTCAACGACAGGAGTGGGGCGATTTAATGTTCACAGTGTGCCCCGTATCGTCCTGATAGCACTCCTCAGGCCGGCCGGTTTATCTAACCCGTCACACATTCGATAGCTGCACGGAGTGCAGTCTATCCACACAGCTGTTGGCATTGATGCTTTACACTGTCTCAGCAAGCAACGTTCGGGATTGTTGAGTGCAGTCTCGTTCTGGTAAATTTCACGCTCTGTGCCTAGCGCGTGAACGACCACTGTCGAAACCCTTAGTAGAAGTCTCCATTCAGAGTCATCCTCCGATGACCGTGACATGCGACGGAGGGTATTCCACATAAACGGGTGAATGCGTTCTCTTAGCCAATGCACTGATAAACAGGAGGTGGCTTCATGAGGTATTTCCCAGAATCAAACTCCACCAAACAAAACCGGGACAGTAAGGCGAGTACAACCTCGGCACTGTCGCAAAATGTCACATACTCTCACTACCTCTCTGGTGCCACTAGCCGAAATCCCATGCATGAGCAACGGCTATAACATTTCCGCGTGCACATGCAATCTCACCATGACAGGTAAATGTTTGCAAGGCTACGTATCACGGCCCCGACCACCATGCACACACAATTGCATGCAGACACTACTAAACTCACAAAATACAGCGTGGGTTTGACGAGCACGCTTTGTGGGGAATCAGCCCCAATGGAGTCCAACATTACTGTTGCAGTCTCGAATGCGGTTAGACGCCCCACCCACCAATGCGCGATCGCTGTGCACCTCGCCCCACGATGTCGCAGATTTGTCTAAGAGCCCGTACCATTCCTTGTACTCGTCCGATTTGCGGTTGGCTGCATTGGCAATGCTCACTCAAAGAACAGTGCGGACTTCTGGATGTTTGTACCTGTTGGATGCAATTTGGTAGCGGCAGGAACCATACTGACAGATAAATGGAGGAACATGATATCCTTAAAGAGGAATTCGATTTCACTATATATATATATATATATATATATATATATATATATATATATATATATATATATATATATATATATATATATATATATATATATATATATATAGTGGATTCCGGTTAATCGGACCACATCGGGACCAGACCATTTTGGTCCTATTAAGCGGCTGGTCCGATTAACCGAATTTACCCGATGTAACAAGATGGGACGTGCTATACATAACATAGGAAACTACTATTATGACCTTTATTGGCGGCATATATTTATAGCAAACACAAAAAAGAACTGCTTTGATAACGAACTTTGTTCACTGAAAAAGAAATTTACAAACAAATTCTACGTAACGATCTACAAGATATTCAGCACGCAAAGTACAGTTTTATACAAAGGGATTACCGATTCCCATTCAGCGCTTGAAGACTGTATCCAGTGTGGTTTGACGCATTATTTTAACAGACTGCATTCGCACAAAATCACCACAAACATGTAACGCAGTAATAGGACTACCTTCATTTCCTTCCTGCATGAAATAGTGGTGCAATGTTTCAATGCATTTCCTTGCATCCTGTTTTGTGACTGGCATCAACACGTTAGGGTTCTCTTCACCACTTCCATGGTCTTCTGTTGCTGTCGTGTGTTTCGCTGCTATTCGAGCAACAATGGCAGCATCGCATTCTTCATTTCCATCATAGAGTTGAAGTTCGTTGTCGATTGACAAAAATTCTTCGTAATTTTCAACATATTTCAGCTCCACATTCTCGCCGTCATGTTCATTTACAACCACCATATCCACATCCATCTCCGAGACTATATGCTTAAAGCCACAGTGAGAAAAACAGTTCCGAATTGTCGCACTGCTCATTTTTCGCCAACATTCGGCCACAAATGTAACGGCTTGCAAAATGTTGACCTTTGCACTGATTTCTCCGGCCGTCGAGGATGAGGTCAGCAAGCCTTCCTCAATTGATTCAAGGATGTAATTCACCAACCTTGAACGATAAAAGGTCCTCAAATTTTTTATGATGCCCATGTCCATTGCCTGTATCAAAGATGTGGTCTTGGGAGGCAGAAATTCCATCTGGATATTCTTCAAGAAATCCAAATTTCAATGCGCTGCACAATTGTCGAGAAGTAATAACACTTTTCTCGACTGCCGTTGTAGCTCTGTGTACCAATCCTTCACCCATTCTTTAAAAAGTGTAGAGCTCATCCATGCATTTCTGTTCGCACGATACACAACTGGTAAACTGTCCATTCTGACTCCCTTAAAGCAGCGAGGCTTGGCACATTTTCCTATAACCACCAACTTCCCCTTGTCTGTTCCGGACATGTTTGAGCAGCACAAAACAGTTACGCGGCCCATTGCTTTTTTGTAGCCTGAGAGAGTAACATGTTTGTAACTTAAGGAGCCGTCTGGTGTAGCCCTATAGTACAACCCGGTTTCATCAGCATTATAGATGTCATCTGCTGGAAATTTTTCAAGAAGCTCTGGTAATTTCGTTGATTTCCATTCTTCAGCTCGAGCGCTATTAGCACTTTCTTTCTCACCATGTTCTTTCTTAAATTTTACATCATGTCTAGATTTCCATCGAGACAACCAGCCGTCCGTAGCTATAAAATCTCCGTGGCCCAGCATTTTAGAGAGTTCTTCTGCTTTGTATTTTAACATTGGGCCACTTGCTCGCACGGCTCGTCCAGTAACAAAGGCAAACCAATCATTAAGGGCCTCATCGATGTCTGGATCCTTGCCTTCACTTTTCCGTTTTTGGGAAGTACCTCGTCGTCCTTCACATCGTGCCCATTCTTCTCGCAGATCTCTCTCTTCTTTTATCAGGCGCGATATTGTAGATTTTGCCAAGCAGGTAATTTCCACCAATCGACGCTGACTAGTCGTTGGTCCCTGTTCCTTGATCTGATCTAGGAAACGAATCTTCTCAGCTAACGTCAAGTCCCGTCGTGGCATTTTCTTAACATGCAACATGACACACAGTTCACTGAGGTGAACTCCAGTCTGTCTCCCAGGTATTTCTATGGTTGACCTAGCCACCTGCTGTCCTAAGATTTGCCGGACCTGTGTGTCCGCGATCACTTGCGGTGCTCGAACGTAGGCCCGCAATGCGGGCTCAGGGCATTCGGCTCAATGGACGTGCGGTACATCGATCGAGCGGTTAACGATATGTGAACAAGCATGTATGTCTTCGCTCCGCCTACAAGTGTTGGAAACTACAGTCAGTTTCGGGCGGTTCTGAAGCCAATTAGATAGATGTGCCTCAAGGTTGCCACAGTTCAGTTTATCCAAAAGCCAACTCGGATTACCGTAACTGAATGATACGCTTTCTTGCCCGACATATGAACTGTGGGTTTAGTCCAGAAATCCAGGCCCATAACTTGATTTTAACACCTCTGTTACCTGCCACCTTCTATCGTCTGGTCCGATTAAGCGGAATTCCGGTCCTAATAAGCGGCTAAAATTAGGCTAGCGTAATAGGATTCGTTTCGGTTCTTCAGAATTTGGCCCGAATAAGCGGCTGGTCCTATTAACCGGTGGTCCTATTAACCGGAATCGACTGTATATATATATGTAGTGCGCTGAGGCTTGCGGTGGCTAGATCCTGACATATCGTCTACCCACTGCTTGTACTGTTGTGCCAAGGGCTTTGGCTGAGTATTTGAGTCATTATCTTGTTAGGTGTGGCAGCTCTGTCTGTATCCAAGTACAAAGCCCATCCTCTTCGGACGTTAGGTGGTCCATGGACCTCTTCCGGTAAAACCTAGCAATGGGAGACAACAGGTCCACGGGATATAGGCGTACAGCACGAGCGCCACGCATTTTCTCTGACGTTGGGATGGCATCTTCGGGTGCTCAATGGTTTGCTACCGTCCGCCTCAAGCCAATTAGTCCCTAGTCAAATAGATTCGAACCCACCAAAACCCTCTTGCATCTGGGCGTCATCGCAGGTTCGTGGCTTACTACGGTCGCAAAGCAAAAGTGACTTGTCCCAGAACTTCAATGGCTGCGTGTGACGGACTTAAAGCAGACCCCAATATGTCCCTGCAATCATATTCCCGAGCTGAATCTGCTCCCCACTGCCTTGTGTGTCTGAGTATGGAGTCAAAGGCTCCGGGCGGAGTCCATCAACCCGACGCCCAAATCACCTACTGCCCTGTAGGTTAGGCAATTGAGCCAAAGGCTCCGGGTGAATTCCCTCAAACAAACATCCGAAGCACAACGACCACCTCGCGTGCGATTGCCCACCAATGCAATCGTATGCCTGCGCGCAAAGCACTCAACATCGGGTGCTGGAACGTGCGCACACTACTGGACCGCAACTCGAGTGACCGCCCTGAGCGACGCACTGCACTGATCGCGATGGAACTGGCGTGCTACCACGTCGATATTGCCGCCCTCAGTGAAACCCGGCTCGCTGATCAAGGTAAGTTGCATGAAGCAAGTGCTGGCTACACGTTCTACTGGGTAGGCAACGGCACCTGAGCACCACGCGAACAGGAGGTTGGATTTGCAATATCCGATCGCCTTCTTGGCCAGCTCGTGAGTGAACCAACAGGCCGTTCGCTTACGACTCGGGAGAGGTAAGTTTGCTACTTTTATAAGCACGTACGGTCCGACCATGTGTTATCCTGATGACATGCTTGATCAATTCTACACTCAGTTATCCCCCGTGATACGGTCTGTGCCGAGGAGCGAACTACCATTGCTGCTGGGTGAATTCTACGCGCGTTGGTCGTGATACATCAGCGTGGACAGACGTCATCGATCCTCATGGCATTGGTTCAGCGAAAGCGAACGGTGACAGGCTGCTCTCACTGTGTGCCACTCACGGCCTGACGATCACGAACACTCGGTTTGCACTGAGTGCGAGTGATATAGCAACTTGGACGCACCCACGGAGTGGTCACGCTCACCTGCTCGACTATGGCATCGTACGTCAGCGTGATATGCGTGAAGTGCGCATGACACATGTACTGCGTGGAGCTGAGTGTGGCACTGATCACAAATTGGTGCGCCCCAACCTGTACATATATTTTCGTAAATCTATGTATTACACTCCCACTGTGAACCGGCGTAAATTTAACATTCTCCCCCTGGGTACCGGGACGAAACGTAATGAGCATGGAGAAGGCGATGGCTAAAAGCCTTTGTGATGTGGAATGCATAGTTGCATTGGGCAGGCTGTGGCACCACATTCGCGACCAGGTGACAGCTGCTGCCGAGGAGACCATCGGGAGCGCAAACTGCAAGCTGCCTGATTGGTTTGATGACAACAATGCGACAATTAGAGCGTTGGTGTCTGCGAGGTATGCAGCAATTGCTGCACATGTGGCAGACCCAGTGACTTGGGGAAGAAGAGTTAGTTCCGCAAACTTCGACGGCGACTGACCCAAGAGCTCCCTCGTATTAAAAATGCATGGTGGACGGAGAAGGTGAAGCAGTTGGAGTGTTACACCGAACGCCGCCAACATAAGGAATTCTTTGAATCCTTGAAGGCGGTGTATGGACCGAGATTGGAGCAGCTGAGGACGCTGACCGATGGTAGCTCAAGCGCTACCTGCACACAGACTGCAGACATAGTGCAGATCTGGCGAAATCTCTGTCTCTTGAACAACAGTTCAGAGTTTGACTGGCCTACATTGAACGGTCTGAAGCGTCACTAGTTGAAGTTGAGTTCAGCGTACATGCTAAGAATGGATGAGACGCACAGGGTACTTTCTCAGCCACGAAACGGCAAATGTGCTGGGGCCGACGGGATCCCGCCTGAAGTATTGAAACACGGCGGACCCGCGTTGTTGACTGCGCTACACCACTTGGTGCAATGCGTATGGGTTGAGGAGGACGTGCCTCCTGAGCTGAAGGATGTTCACGTGCTACCACTGTACAAGGGCAAAGGGAGCAAGCAATGTTGCACGAATTATCGTGGCATCAACTTGCTGAGTTGTGTGGGCAAGGTGATTGCCCGAATCCTGCTCAACCGCCTCGTCAGTCAGGTTGAGGAACCTAACGTGGCGGAAGAGCAGTGTGGAATCCGTTCGGGTCGTAGCACTGTAGATATGGTGTTTGCGGCTCGTCAGTTGCAGGAGAAGTGCAGAGAACGACACCAGCCATTTTACTCGCTTTTTGTTGATTTCACCAAAGTATTTGATAAGGTGAACCGCGAGTCATTATGACTGGTGTTGGGTAAGTTCGTATGTTTAATTGAATGTTTGCTCAGTGTCATGCGATCGAGGGTGCAGCTGAGTGGAGAGACCTCGCATGACTTTGCAGTTGTTACTAGTGGGAAGCAAGGCTTTGTCTTAGCTCCTACCTTGTTTACTATATATCTCCATGCAATGATGTCCTGTGCTTTTGATGCCGCTTGTGCTTACGGTGTTCGTGTGCAGCGCCGTATTTATGGTGGGTTACTGAACATCCATCGTTTCGGTGCGAGAACTCTAGTCTGTGAGACAACTATCCGTATGTTGCTGTATGCTGACGACTGTGCGTTGTGTGCACATAGTGCGGATGAGTTGCAGCACATGATTAGTGCTCTGGCTTCGACAGCGGCCAAATTCGGGCTCAGCATCAACACAAGCAAAACTGTCTGTCTCTTTCAGCCTTCACTGGAGGTGCAGTCTTCAATATTGCCGCGAATCAGCATTGGTGCTGAAGTATTGGAAATCACCTCCCGCTTCTGCTACCTTGGGAGTGTGATGTCGACTGACCAGCAGCTACGCAGTGAGCTGCGTATACTCGTGTCGAAAGTAGCGGCGGCATTCGGGAAGCTTGAGTACCGAGTGTGGAACAACCATCAGCTTACCATTGGCACGAGGCTGATGGTGTACAAATCCATGATGCTGTCCGTTCTTCTATACGGCAGTGAAACGTGGACGATGTACCGTTGGGATGTGTGATATCTCGAGCGGTTCCATCAGCAGTGTCTGCGACGAATTTTGCGGACCGGCTGGGGCGCCAGAGTTGCAGACACGGAAGTGTTGCGCCGAAGTGGGATGTATGCAGTGGACGGCATACGTTTACTGCGACACATGAGATGGTTCGGTCATGTGAGCCGTATGGATTCGACGCGGATACCGAAACAACTCTTATACGGTCAGCTGAGTATAGGGAAGCGGCAAGTAGGGAAACCAAAGTTACGTTACCAGGGCATGATTAAAGTGAGCCTCTCACTTTATAATCTTGATTGCAGATCATGGGAATAGAAGGCGGTTGATCGGCGTGCATGGCGCGATCTAATCACGAAGGGAGAAAGCCCTCATGCATGCGGAGAAGAAGCGGCAGTTGCGGAAGCGGCAAGGACCGATGAATTGTACTCCATCGACATAGAGCACATGGTGCTGTAGAACATGCGGTCGCGAGTGCCTTAGTCAGGCAGGCCTAGTGAGCCATGAGTGAGGCCACTCGGGACCATTACCGAAGCGACGACGGGTCCTGCAGAGAACGTAGACAGAACCGGCGCAGCGTTCGTAGGTACGCTGCATTCGACTTACTGACCGCGTGCTTGTATGCTAAGTCTATTTATTTCAGGAGGTGGGTTTGTAATTTTGTCCTAATGCTTTTCTTTCTCATATAAATGCCTACTTATACCCTCTTCTATACACTTGCACACGTCGCTTAAACCACTTGTAGTTATTTCGATAACCTTTTCGTGTTTGTAGCATTTGCGTAAAATAAACTTTCTGACCCCGTGAACTTACCTCGAATTCGTTGGTAAACAAATTATTTCATATGTTCATTAAGATTTATGTCACCGTTTCCTTATGCATTACTCGATTCCTTTTCTTGTTTATCTTTCTCTCAAGTGATTGGCTGTTGTTTGATATCCCCGGTGTGGCTGCGCTGCATTTGAATGTTGGCAAGGTGCCTACCTGTCTATTACCTACTACCTCGTCCATACTGGCTCCAGGAGACAGTTGGTCGTTGCTGGAGGGGACGGGGTGCACAGTCCTTGTGGCCGTGTTAGGCTCGAAGAGTGGTTCCGTGCACTCAGTGTGGAGCGGACTACTGTCCAACCACCGCCTTGTGTGCTATTGATTCCCAACTACCGCGTGCTTGTGTCTGCTTGTGAAGGAGCGTGGGCCGAATGTGCGCCGCCAACCATATATGGTTGGCATCCGGTTACGGATTTGTCTGTCACTCTGGCCAGCCACAGGACGCCTGCGCCTACAGAGGGACCATAGGTGGCTTGCGCTGCACCACCCACAGCTCCAACCACACACCTCATATCCAGTGTAAACCCGAAGGAATAAGATCGGGAGGCATGTGGATGGGAACCACGTTTCATCAACGGAGCCGGCCTACACTCCTTCACAGGCAAATACAAGCACGCTGGATTTGGGGAATCAGGCGCACACAAGACGGTGGCTAGACGGTAACCCGCTCCACACTGAGTGCATGGAACCACTCTTCGAGCCTAGCACGGCCACAAGGACTGTGCACCCCGTCCCCTCCAGCAACGACCAACTGTCTCCTGAAGCCAGTATGGACGAGGTAGTGGGTAATAGACAGGTAGGCACCTTGCCAACATTCACATCAAGCAACAGCCAATCACTTGAGAGAAAGATAAACAAGAAAATGAATCGAGTAATGCATAAGGAAACAGTGACATAAATCTTAATGAGCATATGAAATAAGTTGTTTACAAAAGAATCCGAGATAAGTTCACGGGGTCAGATAGTATATTTTACGGAAAGGCCACAAACACGAAAATGTTAACGAAATTAATTACCATTGGCTTAAGGGAGTTGTGCAAGTTTATAGAAGAGAGTACAGGTAGACAATTAACTGAGAAAGAAAAGCATTAGGATAAAATAGCAAACCTACCACCTGAATTAAAGAGACTTAGCATGCAAGCACGTGGTTAGTAAATCGAATGTAGAGTGCCTATAAACAATATATATGTATTTCATGCACTGTTAACGGGTAATATTTATGATGCATCTACTGGGTAGGTCAGGAAAACGACACTGATTCGGAGTCGACCAAAAGTCTAGCACCTAAACATCTTGTTATTAATCTTTATTACTCAAATAAAGGTAGTAGCAGCTTATGTTACGAAATTCTTCACTTGGTGAGTTAAGCAATTTCTGCATGACTGAATCTCTCATCGTCTTCAGCAGATTACTTCACACGTAGTAGTAAGGATTACTTGGATCGCAATATACTAAACGCGCAGTTACCTGCTTACCGGAACGGTAATTCAACGGTGTTAATACTGAATTCATAAGAGGCCAGATGAAAGTTAATTGGTCATTCTTAACCAACATACCAAAGCGTCAAATTACTAGGCAGTACTTGTTCTCCACCAAGCAAGATGCAAGCAAGGTACACTCAGCAATTCGCGGTAGCATCATAAACCTCCGGGCCTACATGCAGGGTGCAGATAGGCAGATTCTCCGCCGTGTCTTTCTTTGCTGGAGCTCAGAATTAACACCAATCTGCGAGGCCACCTCTTGAAACGTTCGGAACAGTGTAACCGTTAGAAATGCCGCAGCAAGCTCTTTACTGTTCCTACACGCTATCCTACCTATGCACCGACACTAAGCAGATAAAAACGAGGATGCATGAATCACTCATTCACTTACATTTCTCCAGTTAGCATTATCCATCCGCGTCAGTCGTGTGCTATCCGTTACCTGCTCGTGTTGTGAAACCATGAGATCAGATCTACTGCGTAACAAACATGTAATAAGACAAGACCTGCTTTCACTAATGGAAGCACTGATTACTTTTTATAACGTTCGCGATAACACGCACCAGACCACCTACTAGGCTTGTGAAGCACAAAATTCTTTACACATACAATATCATTGTTCAGAGTTGTTCGGGGAATCAACAGAGTAAATGCTGCACTTGTAGTCCCCAATTTCAAACGGCACATGAAAGCGATCTGACATTATTTACTGGAAACTGAGGTCGTTATATGTTGTGGATGGCTTGACTGCTTAGTAACCTAGTCGAAGTGTTTGCCGGATGCTTTCGAATATTTTCTGAGGAATAATTGTAGACGGGTAATGCGAAGACACTAAACCTTTCGTACTCCGTTGGCCGCATGTTACTTTTTACTAAAATTTCCTAATCCTCAGCCACAGACGTAGGGGCCACACTTTATAAACACTAATAGCAAGAATACTTTTGTTTTTTCAGCGAATCTTTATTATTCAACGGAATTGGCGTACAACAGTGTAGGTTGGACCAATTCATTCCTGAACAGTGGTATTCGAAATTGTCCGACGCTCACCCGTTTCCTTCCTGTCGGGTTTCATTTACGCGACACATGCATCTTTCACGTCTTGCCCTTCGCAACTATCAAGGACAGATGCCAGAGCCTGTATTTGCTTAAATAGTTTACTGATATGGGATCCTTCATGATGTAAAACCGGATGTGAGATCTACACCCGTGCTTTCCTACTTCAGTGTTCATACTGTGCATTAACATAAACTAATAACCACCAGCAATGCCTACCTAGACATTTCATTAAAAAAGTGCCCAGCGCGACATCTTGACAGGCTAACTGGCTGTGGAGATTGTTCTGCGAATTGATGACTGTTGCAATATGAACCCACGACTAGTGAACTTTCAGTCGGTACTTTTACGGATTATGAGACAGCCCTTCATTCAGTTTGTTTCCAAATACTGGTAGCTCATGATGATAACTGTGGAAATGCAAGTAGATATAGCTGATATCATGTTTCCACTGGAAAAATGGCTGACCGGCACAGGTATTCAGATCACGGTCCAACCACTTCCAAAATCAGAAGACAAAGATCTCAAGAAAAGAACGTTAATAGTCAAAATGAGTCGGATTGAATAGATCAGAGGAGATGAACTAGAGGAAGATCGCCCGCTACGAGAAACTACAAAATGCAGGAAAACACTCTCGTTGGTTGCCTCCAGCCAAACGTGTTGTCATTGGCCGACCCCAACGATAAAGTCGCTCCCAATGTTTGGCTCATGGCTGATGAGCTTAAACTGGTTTGATCCGTGCTTGGAACCAGGCTTGAGTGTCTCCTACAAGCAGGCAGTTTAAACAGCTAGCTGCTGCTTGGGAAAGATGGACGACGTGGAACTGCCGAGTGTGTGGGCAGTTGTCCTAACCCAGCCAGTCTGAAAGGGCAGAAAGCGAACCGCATCCACACCCGTCAGCGGACCGCGCTTAATTTGCTGCTCTCTTTATATGAACCACTTGGGACCTTTCCAGTTTACTGTACTACTCAGAATGATGTTTTGTTCTGTAACGCAATTTACCTCCTGCTAACAGCTCGATGGTCGCAAGAGAACGCATCCGAAGACAAGAGAATGCATCAGCAGGAGCTAGCCAAACGATTCTGTTCGAACAAAAAGCTTCTTTACAAACATGTGAATGGACTTCGCAAGGTGCAACGGGGAATCCCACCACTTAATACGACCAATGGGTATACACATACTGTGAAGGAGGCGGCCAATGCATTACGGGCCCAGTACTCCCCAATCTTCCAAGGTGTACAAGCCTCGACGAATATTCCGCCACTAGTTACCCCACCGTCCGTTTTATCCAACGTCACGTTCACTGCAGAAATGGTGCTGCAAAAGCTGCTATCCTTGCGTGCACACAGCTCTCCCGGGGCCGATAACATTCACCCGAAAACCTTACAGGTACCTGCCATCCACTTGGCCGAACCATTAGCTGCATTCTTTCAGCGCTGTTTCGATGAGAACATCGTACCTTCGAGGTGGAAACAAGGTGTAATAACGCCCATATACAAAGCAGGAAGTCGATCGGATCCTGCCAATTACCGCCCCGTAACGCTTCTGCCTGTGATCGCCAAAGTCATGGAAGCGGTGATAGCAGATGCGTTAATGGGATACTTGGAAAACTACGGCATAATTGCGCCAGAACAGCATGGGTTTCGTCAACATCGTTCATGTACGACGAATCTGCTGATAGCTCGTGACAACTGGACCGAGACTGTCGATGAGGGAACAGGAGTCGATGTTGCATTCTTGGACTTTTCGAAAGCCTTCGATCGCCTGGATCATCGAATCCTGCTCATTAAACTCCAACAGTACGGTATCGGAGACCCGTTGTTAGGATGGATCGGTAACTTTCTTTCTGAACGGCAGTTAGAAGTTAGAGTTCGATCATCCTTTTCCGATCCGATTCGAGTGGGATGCGGCGTACCGCAGGGTTCGGTACTTGGGCCTCGTTTGTTCCTGCTTTTCATTAACGATCTAGTAAGAGTTATTACGTCGAAATTCTTACTCTTCGCGGACGATAAAACGATCGGACGACCATGAAGTCCTACAGCGTGACTTGAATGAGGCCTGGAATTGGTCGGTGAGAAACGCCCTGCCGTTTAATGTGAACAAATGTCGCGTTGTTCATATCCGCCATCGACAAGTCCACGTCTACAAGCTTGGGGCACACGATCTGAAGACCACCACTCAGGAACGCGACTTGGGTGTGCTGGTACAGGAAGACCTCGGGTGTTCCAAACAGTCAGATTCCGCTTCTAAAAGGGGCAACCAGCACGTTGGACTCCTGCGAAGAGCATTCGGAATTTTGGATCCATCCATCTTCTCTTTGATGCTGAATGCCTACGTGCGTCCTCACGTCGAATATGCAATCCAGGCCTGGCAACCCTGGCTAAAACGTGACCTTGCAGCGCTTGAGACCCCACAGCGTCGAGCAACGAAAATCGTCAAGGGCTTGCGCCACACTCCTTACCAGGAACGACTGGAGATACTCGGAGTGTTCAGCGGACGGTACCGGCGACTTCGTGGAGACCTCATACTAGTGTACCAGATATTGAGCGATCCCAGTCACGTATGCCGCCACATCTTGAAGCTCAGCCCGAACACTAACCTTCGCGGTAACAGTTTAAAGCTGAGCCAACAGTACAGTCGTCTAGAGTGTCGGAGAACCTATTTCTCCCTCCGGGTCTGCGGGCCCTGGAACGCCCTTCCAAACTCAGTTGTTTATGCCCCCACATTAGATACGTTTAAAAAACGATTGGACGTCGCACTGAGCCCCCTGCGCTTTGTTTTATGAACGAAAACGCTTGTATATATTTAGGCTGACCAGCCTGTTTGGATTTATACCCCAAATTCACGGTCGTAAATCTGTGCGAACCGGTGAGTACTCCATTTTTATTTGCTACCATCACCAACGATAACAATTTCTTAGCCAGTTTTGCGTCGTACCACTTTATCCCCCTAAAACTGTTATACTTCTACCTTTTATCTCTCTGACGCTCCTTACTTCAACCACTTATGTGGTTTGCCAATCTGTTAGTATTTCTATTGCCAACCTGCGGGACTCGTTAAGTGTATGCTTTTTTACCCGTCATATACCATTGTTCCATTGTACCATTACGTTCTCAATTTGCTATTACTACTACTATACCAGTCAACCTCTTATTCCCTTTGCCTGACGATCATTTGGGTCAATATCGAGAAGTGGCACACCATATCTTGTTAACGGCATCCGATTCCGGATTTGCCTCCCCCGGTAGCCTCTATGGGACAGCCACAGGGTGCCTGCGCCCACAGAAGGATCATGGATGGCTCGCGCCGCACCACTCACAGATCTATCTACACACCCCATATCCAGTGTAAAACCGAAGGAATAAGGCCGGGTGGCATATGGATGGGAACCACGTTTCATCAACGGAGCCGGCTCACACTCCTTTAACCTGCACAGCAGCAGCGGCAGCAGTAGCAGCAGCAGCAGCAGCAGCAGCAGCAGCAGCAGCAGCAGCAGCAGCAGCAGCAGCAGCAGCAGCAGCAGCAGCAGCAGCAGCAGCAGCAGCAGCAGCAGCAGCAGCAGCAGCAGCAGCAGCAGCAGCAGCAGCAGCAGCAGCAGCAGCAGCAGCAGCGTTCCTGTCTATCTGTTTCTGGAATCATGCACACTACACGTATAGAAGGTGGTGGCTGGTCCGTAGCCCGCTTCACACTGGATTCATGGAACCCATCTTTGAGCCTAGCAAGGCCAGACCACCGTGCACTGTCTCTCAAAGCATCGACCAACTGTCTCCTGACAAGAGTATAACCGATGTGAACAACGAACAATGATTTTATACGGGTTAAGAAGCAATGATTTACATGTCCGTTGGCGGTTTTTCGACATGTCGGCACCTTGCCAACCTTAACAGCAAGAGCAGCCAAGCAGTGCCTATCACCTAGGAAGTTAAGTGTGTCAGGCGCAGGTCCGACAGACAATTTGTCAAGATTAGTCCAATTGAGATTACAAAGCATACAATGAGCATCTTCAGCCGCCAAATCTACCAACCTGCAGATTTGCCATCCTGACTTTGTTTCTGATGTCTAAGGGCTACAGGACATAATTACACCAACTATTTCATCACGGGAAGAACTACAGATTCCTCCGTAAAGGAACTATCTTAGCTTTAGTATCAGTACTCGCAGAACTATCAGCATTGATAATCTCTGACGAATTGTGCAGCTTCGTTGCGAATGTATGCATACAACATCACACGATGAGGTTTGCGAATTTATCTCTACCGTACATGAATATAAAACATTTCCAACAGCCCAGCCTATCCATGGACCATTTCTGCACTTACGCTGTGCTACACGCGTACAACTCCATTAACTTCTCAATCCAACAGATTAGGAGAGGTATGTTTATGCTGATGTCAGGTTATGCACACGTTTGACAAACTGGTGTTTGAATCTCATCGGTATTCCTCAGTATGTAAATAGGGTTAAGGACTCACCTTCCGTAAAATGCATTCTTTGTCAAATCAAAACTCAATAAAGAAAGCTCGATTGACGTTAGTCCTGGAAAGTAGTGTGCTTGTGATACAGCTAAATCTCATCTTAAGTGGTTTCAGTGCGTACCTCATAGTTACTTGGCCCTCCATTGTGGCCAAATAAAGAGGAACAAGAGACCATTATCCACCGTCAACTATCATCCCATGTTAGGTGCTCCATTAGATGCAAGCGCACTGTTCCTTTCAGATTCTGGCTAAGCCCAGTTGAGCAGCCCAGATACTATACTTGGTCATTGAGCTGTCCTTAGGACCACGGTGGTGTCGCGTTCACGCAGTAACACCGGAGTAGGCTTGCTCGGACATACGCTGGAAAATACGGATTTGGTATGGTATCTGATTGAGATCTTTGTGATTGCATTGTGGGATGGTGTAGTCATTAACTCACTTGAAAACACCTGACCACATTTAGTCCACGTTCTCAACAGACTAGACAACCTTGTTGCCTAGATTGGCATTTCGCTATCCAAACAGCGCTAGACTGTCCATGCCATGCTAGGATGGGGTTAGTATAATACTTCCATGAGACCTATTCCATTCCAAATGACTGGAGTCTGTACTCGGCTGAACGCAAACAGCGTTCTAAATCCGTACTCGAAGACAAAGTCAACCATCCACAGAGCTTGGCTAGAAGTTTCTGAAGCAGTCACCAAAGGGGAGGCGCGTGTGCGCCCCTCTTAATATGCAGTGGGAAACTGTACCGCTTACAATTTATCGGAATGCGCTGGGAACAGACAGGAGGTTAATTAGTTCGGAAGGCCTAGGATATGAATCGTTTTGTCGTTTGTACAGCACTGAATCGGGTCACAATACAAACCTATACAGAGCCGAGTTATGCCACAATACAAACATTTGCGAAATAATTTTCATTACAAGCAATCACAGCCGAAGAAAACTTGACGGTGGGGCGGCAATATTTGCTTAAGCATTGCGTCAAATCAAAACCTACTCCCACACCAGCAACTTCGCGTTGTTTTCCTAGTTGAGTGGTTCGCTTAAATAGGTTTTATAAACAGACTAGGCAACGCCAACCGGACAAATTCTATGGCTTTATAACTGATTGATGATGCACTAGGGAACAAACAACTAAGCCCGAAGAACGTCGCAACGTCTTCATCCATTATCCTGGTTGTTTATATTCATAATGATTAACTTTGACACCGCAGAGCTGTATGGAAATGCCGCACCAAAGGTTATGGCACAGCGATGTACTTCTACAGCATTAGTGGAGAAGGATGTATGGAGAAAGTAGCTGTTCCTGTACACAGATGAAGTCCTAATTTGACGATGTCGTTCAGCCCAGAGTTACAAAGTATGGTGCAAAACCGTTGGTTGAGTTTATGTTCGGAATTTCCTAATGGCCGTGTGAACACGAGAGTGCTGTTACTCAGAGTTCAAGCAGTGCGTTATTACAGGAAAACTGCACTGTACTCTTCTATCAAGAGTTTCTTTTGGTATTACTCGTGAGTAGCAGGATTTTTAGATGTAAGCTTTCAAGGTATTCATCCCACTACTTCACAAGCTAGATAGCACAGCCTAGTCTGGAAAAGCACCAGACGCGTTTCACCCTATTGGGGTTAGTCTGTCGTGCGCATTCCCTCGGTCATCTAAGGAGGATCGAACCCGTGACAGTTAGAGGCAGATGTCAACTAGCCAGCAGCTTAAGCCACTGAGCCATGGGGGATTTTGGCTGAGCTACATAATTTGCAAGCTAACTGGGATATAGCACCATCTATCTTCCACTGTCACTGACAGTGGCTAGCCTGCTAGCTAATGACGCTATATCCATAGCATTTGAAAGTAGGAAAGGCTATTTGTATTTTATAATACTCACTAGGAGAAGCTATTTTTACCGTAAAAACTGTATCACTGCGGAGGCAGCTGAGAATATGTGATGACACGACGTCCAGACCGTTTGCCTCCGTCCACGCCGGTCATCTTTTACTGCTCTACTGGCAGTGCGAGCCAGTTTAATCAAGGTGGCGGATGTTGACAACTTGGCTGTTTCTACATGCATGGACTTGTCTGAATTGCTAGACAGCCGGATCACCGAACTCTACAAACGTTGAAGGTACGGACTTTCTGCTCATTGTCTGTGATAGAGGTCTGATCTAGTTTTTCGGCGAGATATGAGCAAGAAAGAAGGAGGCTGTTTATTAATCCCATTCGGGTTTGGTAGATTAAGTTGCTTGTCTGCGCATTCTTCCCACTCGAACAAACCGTTGAGGATGACTGATCCCCTAAAACCGCTGACTTCACCAGTGACGCGGTGTTTTAGGGAGCTGGCAACGCTCAAGCTGCTACCCGGTTCAACTTATTAAACAGCAGTGCAACAGCATATCGATCCATCCAAACTTGAGGACCAGGTGTTGCGGAAACCGAGTCAGGAATGTGAACTTTTGCGACTCGATGACGGTCCCAACTTGTGGAAGCTCTCGAATGTGTCTGCGACTGGCGTACAATGTGTTACATTGTTCAAGAGGAAGTTAGGACTGTCTGAGTATCCCAAGTTCCAACAAGCGCACAGCACCGATGCGCGCCTTAGGATGACGTAACAAGACGGATTCAGTGACTGTGGATGTCACATCCCTTGATAAACGAGACAGACAGCCTTGGGAAATTATGTCGCAATTCACCGACGTTCGTGCGTTGGCTTCGCAACTGGCGCATTAAATTATACACTTTCTTATACCTGGGTGCCAGCCCCTGATTTCATACAGCATTACGTTGCGCTGACATAATTATGTCCAGTAGTTACTGACCAGGTGAATTCCGGTCAAAACACTGAAGCGAGCGAGCGCCTTTTTGAGTCGGCGATGTATTAGAATTGATTAGAATAACACCAGACTCACGTCTTGCCGAATGAGTTAGCTTGAGAACCCATCCAAGTTAGTTACTCCTGCACCTTCGCTAGCTGTATCTAGAGTTGCTATTTGGAAATATGCTTCTCCGACCACATAGCACGGTAGATCATGCGAATTGTGAATTATTAAGTGCAACGAAATCGCTTCGAAGAGGTCGCCGTCGGGCATATTGGGGAATAAACGCATAGGGATTCCCCGAGTATCCATTTACCTTTGTCGCTGAAGTTTACTTGTCTGTGCAGTAAACTTTATTATTATTAGGAATTAGACCTAGACATTTTGCGCGTTCAGCACTCAATAATTGCGGAGTTGGTTTTTGTCAATTACATTTGAGACCTGTTGGATTTTGAGGACCTATGGTCACCAAACCACATACATACAGGTGTACACTGAGCTATCGAAACCTGTGCCAAAATAAAACAGTCACAAATTTTCCATGAGGTTAATGACAAACAACAGATTGCTTAATCTCAACGATTTCTCTATGGCTCGTAGCATTTAATGGTGGTAAGATTGGCAAGGTTATGGAGGAACTTCAAAGAGATTATGAAAACTTACAATAGTCATTTGGGTTTTCACGTTTCACGTCTACCACACGTCCATTGTCAAGTGCATTCGCTTTGGGTTGGGGCACGGTGCCAGAGGACCGCGCATCTGGGGCGTATACCTGGTGAAACAAAAGGACGAACCAACATCTTACCATGAAACTCAGTGGGTTTACCAAGGTACTGTGGCTCACAAAAAACGCCAACTTTGCAGACTTACAATTCTGATCCTCGCCATTTTTTCAATTCACGCACTGTGCAGGTGAGTCTCTATTCAATCCGTCATCAGTTGACTTTTGTACTTCTCAACTGGGTCTAGTGTATCACCTGCTCTGCGTCCCAGCGTAGCTCATCACTAGTGTGGTTACACACACATCTACACTTTGTTGAACGCACACTTTGCGCGATCCCCGAATCCGGTTGAAGCGCTCGGCTTTGATCCATGAGTTGCTGCGTATTTTGGCACACATCGATTGCTTGCATGGATTTTTACGCCCCCACCGACTGTCTGTATGCGTCTGTTTCATCATTAAAGGTACGTTCCAGTGTGGTGCACCGTTGTGATAATGCGCGCACGATGTACGTGGCGTAATATGTGCGGGTGTGTCAAGCAAAAAGGAAGTGTGTTGGTGCTCGCAATTCAAACAGTATTTCCAGTCGCGAAACTTGAGCATCTATCAGTAGGATACGCCCACTTTTCTCTCAACTGGTTAGCTACTTTATGCTATTTAGAAAGTGACAGAAAGATGTGGCACCGTTGCGAGTTCCGCACAAACGTTTCGGCCTGGTCTGCGCTAGACTGTCCCCACTAAGACGGTGAAATACACGTTGCTTACAAACAACCGGTCGGGGCCACCAGCATTCCTCCAAACCAAATCCAGATGAGGCGGTCTATCAGATGGCGTGATTACCTCAAAAGCAATGAACTTGCTTGTAAGTTACCTCTCAAGGAACCGCCTAGACGCTCCCAGTTAGAATTATGATCTGGGGGCTGTAACAATGTCGCTTCTGCCTGTTAGGTTCGTAGTAGTAAAGAGATGCTCTAAAACATGCCAGACTTTTGAACGATGGACAAACCATTGAACCCAGATATGTTCAGTGTTGAAAAACATACTTATGGATAGAAGGGGTAACGCCACAACTATAAATGTTGTATAAGTACAACTCAGATTCATCTGTACATCGTTTTTCAATATGCCACGTTTTCCAGTATCCGTAATTGCTGTCATTCGACAGCTTATTTATGGAACCGTGGTAAGCGTCCGTAAACAATTAAAGGAATTATGTCAAGTCTGTGGCCACTATGTTCTCCAGAATAAAAAGGCTTATTATCTGTTACCTTGAAGCTATACAAAATGGGCATTAATTGACAGTGGGATATTATTCAATTGGGTAACTGAATGGTCCTTATGTTAAACCATCCCTGTTCGATTTTCGACAGTGTTTAAGCATGCCATCCTTATTGCTCATTAGCGGCATGTTGCATGTTTAAAGATCGTGGTAGTTCACCGTTTGATTTTCACTGATCGACTTCTTGGCAAATGAAAACCCACTGGCATGAGAATGTGGGCTAATTATGACATACATTGGTCGTTTATTGTGACTACCACAACTGCTGAAGAGCTATTGACTCCGTGTTGATTAGAGAAATTAAAAAGCTGACACATGAGCATGGTAACCCATAGTTTAGCGCCACTACAGTCTAATAATGCAGTTGGATAAAGCATTGCAAAAGCATCACTCATTTCGTGTGGTTGGGCATGTCGCAGTGAAGTGATGCACCAGAAAATTCTATGCCGTTCGCTTACTAGAACCATGAGCAGTACCTAAAAAACCGCCACTGAAGGCTCGGTGACGTGAAGTAAAAAAACAACAGCATTATAAACCCGGCCAAGCATACAGTGAAGTGATAGTTACAATTAGTAGACTGTGCTATTTGTGCCAGCTACAACTGCTACTGCAGCAAGCGTTTTTACTTTAATCTTCTCTGCAGACGTTCACTTAAAAAGGGGACAACCATCAACGTAACACGGGTGCCGGGAACTGTAATACGTTCCAAACGTTTCAAATACACACCATGGATTTTTGTGAAGCACTGTGCTTAATCGTGGAATAAGTACAATTCCGATTTGCTGTGATACAGTACAATGGGATGCTAGTTTGCTTCATCCAGTTCTCTCATCGGAAGGAAAACAAAATGAAGCTTAGTGTGAAAGCAAGAAGGGCTTCATTGCTACAGAACTACATCGGTTTTCCACTGTTTAGCTCGTGCTAACTGAGTGTAATGTTTGATCAGCCAACTATATTTAGATGAATGCCTCACGGAACTTATCGATCTGGCTTAGCGTGGCAGTGATCCAATCAAAGAGGAGGATCCCGTTTTCGTGTTAAATGAGCGACTAACTGAAGAGGAAAGGTAACTAAAGACGTATATCATTCCTTAGCTTGGATGAAACACTATGCCACTGATATTGCTATGAAGGGAATATAAATTCCAGCCAGAAACCAAGTGACGAACACAGCCCGGAGGGTGCCGAATGTAACGCGTCACTTAGCACAGACACAATGACTCGATCGAATCAGGAATGACGAGCCGCTTCGAAGTACCGCAAACTGGCAAATGTATGTTGAAACCGGTTCTCAACAAAACAGGTAAGAGCAACAGGTTATGCATGCACAAAGTATAAGGTCGTACTGATGCTATCGCACAGGTGTCATTGCGTTCTGTTTGCCCGTTGAATTGGTCGGAGAAAAGACACCGTATAATCAGCGCCCAAGCCAGACTGTGCGATATTAATTTGTCTTGCTTTGGAAAATGATAACACAGTAGTCGGGCAAATCTCCACCCTTATTGACTTGACAGACTTCAAATCGTTGCATTGCTTTCAACCCTTGGCTTCGAATAATTTCCTGCAACTTGTTCTTTGCAGTTTGGTATTGAGCTAAATTTATTGCTATTTAAAGAACGCGTGGAGCACTACGACCGCCTCATTGTTCCTAAGATGTTGATGAAAAATGCAGTAGTCTCTTAAGTTAAGCGAACCATTACATCCGATTTACTTCTACTAATGCATTGCCGTCGATCGCTTGTATAACGCTGAAGTGAAGTTCCTTCAGGGATCATTCTCATGAGGTCAAGGCGAGGGAGATCCCAGACTGGGTTGCAGCTAGTCAAAGTAATCCTAGAACCTTCGTTTGTATCCATTTCGCTCACGCTAAACGGCAGGGAAATACCCAGATACATAGTCATGAACCTCGCGGAGTAAAACTTGCGTCTTAGTACAGAATGAATCAAATCGAAACAGTTGTTCCGTTGAGCAACTGCTATTAAATAGCGATACTTGACCACGGCCAAGTCCACATCAGTAGGGCATTTTAATGTAGATAACCGAGGGTTCGCACAGAGAGGTCATGAGTTGGGATCCCAATGTTGCGCAGAGATGTGCACTACTGAGAAATCCTAATGGCACCATACAGAGGGCCAACTTGTCTGACTTGAAATCTACTCACAAGAAGCCTCAATTACTTGCATAACACAGTCACTTGAAACAAATACTCCTTCAAGAAAACAAGGGGAGCAGAATCTCTGAAGGAGATTTGCTTCACCACAACTACAACATTACTGTAGCCGCTTACATTACTGACATCTCTTCTTCGCCTGAAATTTCCAGAATATAAGACAACCTGTAAGCATTTTTCCACAGCAACTGACGGTGCCCCATTATACCCATATTTGTGACATTCTTTTCCTCCAAAAATGTATGAGGTCTTTATGTGAGCTAATAAAAGTGGATTTTCATACACTTTTCAAAAGGCCTAAGACTTCTAGCAGAAAATATGAACTGCTTTCACATCTTAATAACTTGTTCCAAGAATAGGTTAAAGATTAACTTTATATCCAGTGTACCAGCCATGCGCCCAGCGGAGATGCAATGAATATTTTAACGTTAATAGGATAATCGAGTGATGGACGTATCCCTCACGTGACTCACTTGATCCCGAGGCTCACCGTTTGGAGGTGCCATGACTGGCTTCGACCAGCAGTTACACAAGGTTCGCTAGTGTGAGAACAAATTGAGCAACTTCACTTCGACAGTCCACAATGTTATACATGTTCGCCAAAAGTTACACGCTGAAACTGGGTCTACTTTGCTCCTGAATTTTCTGCTCAGATCAAATGACATATGTACGCCCCTCGGCTGGTTAAGGTCGATCGGTTCATTACGCTACTGTAAAGGTGTTGAACGATATCCTTTACTGCAAACCGCCTATGATGTCTGATACATTATGATGGTTTCCCTTTCGTATACAAAAGATGGGACAAGTCTTCACTACGGTATAGAGGCAAAATACAGGAATTCTGAAGATAACGATAGTATCCGGTGACAAAGTAAAATGTTTGGTAGATCAAAACAGAATAACAGAACTGATAGAATGCTAATGAATTGAAACCATGGCTTCCCGATCGGCTCCAAGTCTATTCCAAGACCATGCTTTAAGCAAATGCAGTCGTTGCATATGTAGAGTCGACTTCGAATGTTCCGAGTACGTCCACGTCGACCGAAACGTCTGAATAGATTGCTACTTCGACTTGTTCACCAAGAAGGGTGTCTGTGTTTGGTTGGTCCGGGGGCAATTTCAGCTTATGGTTGTATAGCTCGCATGAAACTTGACTTCGGTGCCTCGTGAACATTGCGGACCTATTTTTGAACTAAATGCCGAAGCAGTGCTACTTGCAGGTGTGATACTGGTTGAGTGGGCAGCACACGCAACCTCCAAAACAAGTTCAGGGTAGCTTAATGCCCCCATATTCCACAGATGGATGGCTATACCAAGGATCTTTATCCCCACGGTGAACAGGATATTACAAAGCCATATATAACGCCGAGGTTAGTGTCTACCCCAATCTATGATGAAACAGTTTGCCATGCTTTCTGTACACACGGCAAAGAAGAAAAGTGCTCGGTTCACACACCTTTTACCGGACGGTTCTATGCTCCGTGTGATCGTTGAACATACGAACGTACTTATCCAGTTGTCGCCGTCGCAAGAATGGCAAGCAGTGAAGTTTTCTCAGTTTCATATTGCTCCCCTCTCAAAAGTAACATTAGCTCTGCCGTAACGTTTACTTGCACTCACGTGAAAGACATGAGTAGATGAACGCGGTAAAGGGCCTAGCAGCTTTACCACAATTCTAGGTGTCTAGCCCTAGTCAAATGGGTAGAACACACGTACTTGATGTGGCGAAACAAGATGTTTGCTAACCTAACTAAACGAGGTATAATCTGGCAAACGGCGGTTATGGTAAAATCAGTTTTTTTGGAGTTATAGCACATGACCGCGGGGAATGAAAACGTAGGTTTACAGAGATCAGTTCAGAAATCATAAACCTTTGTCAAAGGAGTTATCGGTTTGACTGTTCAGCTCTGCTGCCTTTGCTCAGCACCAACAGAATGCTTGCTATGACTTGTTCTGACTTTCGACTTCTCTAAGCATCACTATTTATACGTGCATACGCCACACATAACACAACGAAGCACATTTCATTCCATTCTAAATGCTACATCGAGTAAAAGGTAGATGTCAGTTAGTTAAATATATCACATTTTAGCTCACAACCGAAATGATTCAATGAAAAGCCATGGTACCGATCAGCTTAAATTATCATGTTTAACGGACAGCTGTCACCGTGTTTCGCATTAGTATGAAAACAAAGGCAAACAAGGATAATCACTCAGATAACAATTCTTTGTTGTTGATTTGATGTGCTGAGCTGGTAACGTACGGCTTAACGACAGAAACAAAACTTCGCATGAGAATATTGGGAAATAAAGCTCAGATCACCTAAACGAGTAGCAGCTAAGTGTGAGAAAAATGCTTGACATATGAACTGACCGGGTTGGCCGAGTTCTTGTTGGAGCTTTTTGAGTGAGCAGAACCCATGACTTCGGTGTCAAGGGGACGATTCGGATTGCAGGAGGTTGTAAGGGAACCGTGGTATATACAGTGGATTGCAGAACCTGGGATTCAATAGGCAGGAAAATGTGCTAAGAGTATGTAGAGAAATGACACACAGTGAGCTATCTCACTGTATCGCATGAAGATAATAGAGAAACGGCTAGCCTGTTGAAGATGAATTGCTTATTTTAATGAATGCTTTCTACGGATTCATCATTGTCCGCTAATCTTTCTACCTAACATTTGGTCACCTTATTTTCAGCTGTTTGATTGAGGACTTACCTCGGATCCAGGGACCTGGGAAGTACAGTGGGATGCAATGGGATCCGTGATTCCCCCGAATACTCAGGCTCTGAGCATGGAGAAGGTCTATCTCTTAAACGGATGTATGGTCAGGAAGCTTCCACATGTCCCAGTATCTGCAGTCTGCCAAGAGTATTTACCTCATTAGCTAAATGGAGGCGAAGCCCTTGCATATGGCTGTAGATGTACCAAGAAGCGGTACATAAAGCACGTACTGATTTAATGATAAACATACGATATCAGGTTAATTGGTGAATACGTGCGATAAATTTTTCGTCTGTCTGACGATGGGAACGTGCCCAACTAAAATATACCAGACCCTTAGGATGTCCAAACGGTGCCTTCAGACAACCTTTTCTCTGCTTGGAACCAAGTAGTTCTTCCACTTAACCCGCTTGGACAGGAATTCAAATCCAACCTTGTTGAGTGGAGATGTGTCCAATGTTGGTCGATGAACCTGTTTCGGTGCTATGCACATCTCACTATCCAGCGCGCTAACACTCATTTTAGCGTAGCCTAGGTTTTACAGCGGCGTATTACAGAAGAAGAACTCAGTTGGCTTCTCACTGTTGGATGTTGGGCGTTACCATGTGTCTGGCCTCGAACACTACTGCAGCTAGAGCAACTGCTAACACTGATTAAGCAACCGTAAAACCTGGCATTACTGAAGGCATTAGGTCCATTGTAGCTGATATCATCTGTGAACGTCTTACTTTAGACTACATCCCGATTCATTGCTTTTCTCTCTAAACATGACTGCATAATCCACGAAGAAAAAGTTCCCTAAGAATGTGCTTAATTACCAACTCTACTTCTATCCACCACTGTCTAGATCAGCCACGAGTAAGTTTCATGAAATAAGAGTAGACATAGTGTTAAGAGAAATTCGCTACATTAAGAAGTACATTAGTGATTTGCTGCTAGTTCTTAGGCGGTATTCTCGTAGCATCGCAATAACAAGCAGGTTTAGTTCAGATCTTTCCAATAACGAGAAACAATAAAGCCAACTTACGAAAGCCAGCAGGCTATTATACCAACAGAACAGTACGCTCCTCTGTGAGTGGTGTGAGAGTCTTCACTGACTGTATAGACACACGGCGCCAACCCGCCACTTTGGCCACATCTGACGCATAGCCTATCAGCAAAGCCTAAAGCACACGAAGACCGATGGACCAAACGCAATGCCAATCCATATCTGTCACAACAAGCAGCTCATGTAGGCGCACAAAGTGACCATGTGAACCTGTGCATCTCTCCGGCATTTTGATGGCGAGTCCGGTGCTATCGATCTCGAGGAAACGCAGCCAAGGTGCGCTTTACACTTTTCAAAAAAACGTAAGAATTTGTTGAGGAGTATGTCGGCTTCATTCTGGTGTCGTGGAAAATTTCGGTAATATAAACAATGCAAGGCCCACTCGAGTCATAGTCCAGAGATAAATAGTATGCTGTAGTGCCAAGTCAGTGAGTCATATGGACTATAAACTTAGTTGCGCACCTATTAGAAAAACAACAAAAACAAAAGAAAGCGTTCTACTTCGTCTATGGAACTAAGAATCCAGCCGTAACAAGTAAGATAGCTGCATAGACCAGATGCTACTGAGTACTAAACAGCACCTCCATCGAATAACAAGAGCAACCCACGCTTTGAAGATGATCATGCTGGGCATCAGAATGGAGAGTAATTACTGTGCCCATGAACTGGCTTGATCCTTAGTATGGTCAAACTAATCCACGCACCCATCACATTTGTTCAGAGAACTAGGATGGGGCCATAGCATGTATTACCCTCGTATACACATGGGGTCTGGTGGACTTCTCTAGGGAGGAGTCAAATTCGAGATCTTTTGGTGGGTACATGGCCTGTGCATGAGAACAATCCTCATAGTATCTGTCCTGTTTTGCTGAAATAGCATCGGCAAGCTCATAAACGGTGATGAACTTTGAAAACACTATGGAAAACCAGGAGATATACACCTGTGTGGTTTCATGGTAATTAGATCGGGCACGTCTGCTCAATCACGTCACTGATTCCAGCGTATTTGCAGCAACTTACGATTGCGCTATATCCTATTCGGCTACCATACGCACCGTAAAGCTATAAACCGCAAAGTGCGCATCTGCGAACTGTTTGGATTCCGATACCTATTTTGCTTAGATTATTGTCTCAGAACACTGTTCCAATATTCCATCACTCGCTGCCCGAAGTACCTTTCAGATCCGGCACTACGAGCTTGTACCGGTGCCCTCGAGTGCTGCTTCGTGCGCGCACATGCAACAGTTGCCTCAACATGGGGAAGCGACTCAGATGCAATATCTGATGCGCCATCATGACGTCCATACGAAACCGACGATCCGACAGGATGTACAGCGCTAGTCGTGTGCACTGGTCTGAGCACGACGTACCCCATAAACTGGGCAAGAGTCAAGTAGCTACATGCTGAACCAGTTCCAGTCTCTGAAATTCGCTATTAGTGATCGGTCAATAAGCGGGCGAACCGTAATCTGGCTTTGGCCTTATGATGGAATAGAAGAGACGGTAGCAGAACCACCAAATCTATCACTGCGGCAAAATAGAATAAATTTCTCTTCAATGCATGTCTTTGAAGGGAAAAAGTGCGGCTTGGCCTCCAACAAAGGCAAATAAAGACGTTTCGTTTTATATATAGACAAACTTATGTAGCCATTCTGTAAAGTTGGATTGATGAAATCTTGGACAGCACATAGGGGATAGTCGCGTGGAGCCCGATAATTATCATTCGCTTGCTCTCCATCCTGTGTTTATTAAGTTTATGGAGCACACACAAAGTAGTTTAGTGGGGCCAACAACATATTGTTAGAGCGGCACCGACTACGTTAGAAGTTACCATGTGTTCCAAAGCTAATGACAATCTGTACATTGTGGATAATATCGGGTGCTGATTGGGTAGGAGTTGATACTACCTTCCCATACTACTGAAAGACAATTAGCCATCTGGAAGAGTGTATTCTTTCTGGCACTTCAAGACCATGGAATCGGTGATCTTTTCCTAACTAGGATAAGCAATCCTTCCTTCAGCAGCTAGTGTACGTAGGAAATCGCATCTCCTTGCTGGACTTGACAGAAGGGCAGTGTATCACGTCATAAGACTAACTGCTGAATCAATACCTAGTTCTGATCACAATCAACAACCTTTCCCGACCGACCGGCACTAATCATCTGCTTCTTACCGCTGTAACTTGGCTGCAGCAGCTAGGGCGAAAATGGACGCCAACGGTGTGAACAGTTTTGCGAACCACCTAGATGCATTGAACAGTGCTGGATGGTGCCACCGTGCATCCTGAGCGATGTTCATGCCAGATTAATTGACGGTTAGAGATTTAACAATTTTGATGACCTGATCCTCAGAGTTACCGGATGGAACTGGAGCGCTAAACATTTTCTGTTGTTCCACTGTACATCAAACCTACCATAAAATATTACCGTTCTATTGTTATTGCTAGTGATGACGCTGATCATGATAATGCTACTAAAAGTGCGCTGCCAAAGAGCTTAGCTAAAACCATTGGTTCCCATAACGTAACATTAACCTGGCTGTCAAACGACAGTAGAACACCCTCAAATCATTCACATTATGCACTATCCTTTAAGCAGATTCAAGAGAATCGCCATAAATGTTGCATGCGGTAGGGCAAGCAGACGGAAAAGGCTCATAAATTAAGCTTCATTCTTATCCAACTGTTCTTACCACAGTTCACCATATCCCGAGTGCTAGACTTATGTTACGAATCCTGGGAGTACTGGACGAACCCCTAAGGCCAACGGAACTCTACCAAATGCATCGGTGGATGAGGCAAGAAAGCGCATCCTATCCAAATTTGGATTTGGAATACTGTGCGCATCCTATTCAGTAAGAAGTGGATCATCGATCATATGGTCATGAATGTCATGAAGTAGCACACGATATAATAGGAATGCAAGTGCCTCTAGGTGGCTCAGAAAGGTGACACCAACAACATGCAACTCGACTGAAATTCACAAACCAACGACCGAGCACAGAAAACATGCCGAACACCAAACGGTTGACTTAAGACCAACCATGAAGTTGACATACAACAACACACTTCTAAGATACAAAATACTATCATGTTTGTACACTATAGCACAAGCCCTTCTTAGTAAGTTGGTCGAACCCAGAATGCGTCACTTTTCACAAGCGCGGGACCTCATCATGATTACAGTGAGCCGGCTAAACCTTGAGATGACCGATTCTGGGATCAATTTACCCGATATGAAGCTGCTTCGGAACGATGAAACTGTAAGGTGTGGTAAGGTGATTAGTTATTGCAAAACTAACCTCAGGTGTAAACTCATTGATCACCCATAAATCTGCACTTCTGATTTGCCTTGGTGTCGCCCATGGTGGTGAAATAAACACGCATATCTGGTAGCCGTATTTCCGTCCACCAAACTCTACACCGGAGATGGACTGCAAACTGAAGCACGTTTTCCAGGTTGCTTTGAACAAGTCATACTGCAACATTCTTGTAGGTGGAGATTAACTTGCACAACCTAGTCACGCCAAAAACCGGTGATGTTAGTTCAAAGCTATTTGCAAGAGGTAGATTTCAGCTATTCTCTGTACAACCAGAAAACTTCTGCTACCAGATGTTGGACTACTAACAAACCGTCGATACCTGTTCTTTTGCTCACCAACAAATAAATTACGGTCAATGGAATAGTTACAAACACACCATTGTGTCACAGTGATCATATCACTCCACTGGTTGATTATATAAATAAATAACTAAATAACTAAATAATCTTCTTATTCTTGACAACGCGAGGCACATCTTTACAGGTTTGATTCTTGTTAACCTAACAAAGGATGGTCAAAAATGTACAAAAATACATCTTTATATAACAGTGAATGTATGTGATTGGATTTATATAAGTATGCAGTTGTTATATGTGTGTTATATGTGTGTTTACAGTTTTTACCTTAATGCATTTCTTTCTCATATAAATATCTCCCTGTACTCTATTCCATTAACTTGCACACATCGCTTCAGCCAATTGTATTCGATTTCCATAACATTTCTGTGTTCGTGGCATTCCGTGAACTATACTTCCTGACCTCGTGCACTTAGCTAGGATTTGTTTGTAAACAACTTATTACCTATGCTATTTAATTAAGGTTTATATCACCGTTTCCTTATGCATTAATCGAGTTTTTCTCTTTTTCTTTCTCTCTCTCTCTCTCAAGTGTTTGGCTGTTGTTTGATATCCCCGGTGTGACTGCGCTTGATGTGCATGTTGACAAGGTGCCTACCTTGCATTCTTGATGCTTCTTCACCGCAGCTGGCCTAAACCAAATTACACTTAAACTAGATCTTTTTAAGCTGGCTAAATTTCATTCCACTTTGCTTGGCTTGTTCTGTCTACCTGAATACTCTTCTATTAACTGGCCACGTTGCTTAAATTAGTTGGGCTTATGTTCGGTAACTTTGTTGCGTTTGTAGCATTTTTAAGTAACTTGCGGACATTTTTTCCTTATCGCGTATTCGTTGCTAACCAACTTACTTCATATGCTAATTTAGCAGTGTTATGTCACCGTATCTGTATGCATTATTGGATTTGTTTTATTTCAGCTTGTCGTTCCAGGTGATTGGCTGTTGCTTGATATCCCCGGTGTGGCTGCGCTTGATGTGTATGTTGACAAGGTGCCTACCTGTCTATTACCCACTACCTCGTCCATACTGGCTCCAGGAGACACTTGGACGTTGCTGGAGGGGACAGGGTGCGCGGTCCTTGTGGCCGTGTTAGGCTCAAAGAGTGGTTCCATGCAATCAGTGTGGAGCGGACTACGGTTCAGCCATCGCCTTGTGTGCGGTTGATTCCCCAAATACAGCGTGCTTGTGTTTGCCTGTGAAGGAGTGTGGGCCGGCTCCGTTGATGAAATGTGGTTCCCATCCGCATGCCTCCCGGTCTTATTCCTTCGGGTTTACACTGGATATGGGGTGTGTGGTTGGAGCTGTGGGTGGTGCAGCGCAAGCCATCCATGGTCCCTCTGTAGGCGCAGGCGTCCTGTGGCTTGCCACAGTGACAGGCAAATCCGAAACCGGATGCCGCCAACCATGCGGGAGAGCCTATGGTGCGCTGAGGCTGGTGGTGGCTAGATCCTGACAGATGGTCTACCCACTGCTGATACTGTTGCGCCATAGTCTCATGTCCTGGGCGCCTCCACGTGGCGACCGCTGGGTGGGAGTTGGGTTTTGCCCTTCTCCCTGCTAAGATCCAGGACACCAATCTGCATGAGTCGGCTAACTGACCATGTGCTAGATCCGCTGCCTTCCGGGTGTTCATTTAATCGAAGGCTTTGGCTGAGGACCCGAGTCGTTCTCCTGTCAGGATTGGGCGCCCTGGCAGTATCCTAGTCCATCCTCTCCGGAGGTTAGGAAGTGGTCGATGGCCCACTTCCCGTATAACCAAGCCATGGGAGACAACAGGTCTACGGGTTATATTCTCAATGCTCGATTGGCGTAAAGCACGATTGCCACGCATTGTCTCTGACGGCGGGAGGACACCTCCGGGTGTTCAATGGTTTGCTACTGCCCGCCTCATGCCAGACAGCCCCTGGTCAAATTGGTGCAAACCCGCCAAAAACCCACCTGCGTCTGGCCGTGGTCGCAGGTGCGTATCCAATTGCGGTCGCAAAACATATGACAATTGTTCCAGAACCTCAAAGGCTGCGTGTGACGGCCGTCAAGCAGATCCCAATCTGTCTCTGCAATCACATTCCCGAGCTGGATCTGCTCTCCACTACCTTGTGAGTCAGGCTACTGAGCCAAAGGCTCCGGGTGAAGTCCCTCAAGCAAACCTCCAAACCACCCACTGCCTTGTGGGTCAGGCTATTGAGCCAAAGGCTCCGGGTGGAGTCCCTCAAGCAAACCTCCAAACCACCCACTGCCTTGTGGGTCAGGCTATTGAGCCAAAGGCTCCGGGTGGAGACCCTCAAGCCAACCTCCGAAGCACAACGACCACCTCGCGTGCGATTGCCCACCAATGCAATAGTATGCCTTCGCGCAAAGCACTCAGCATCGGGTGCTAGAACGTGCGCACACTACTGGACCGGAACTCGAGCGAGCGCCCGGAGCGACGCACTGCACTGGTCGCAATGGAGCTGGCGCGCTACCACATCGATATTGCGGCGCTCAGTGAAACTCGGCTCGCTGAGCAAGGTAAGTTACATGAAGCAGGTGCTGGCTACACATTCTACTGGGTGGGCAACGCCGCCTCAGCACCACGTGAACATGGGGTCGGATTTGAAATATCCGATCGCCTGAATGGCCAGCTGGTGGGTGAACCAACGGGCATCAGCGCGCGCCTGATGATTGTTCGCCTACGACTCGGAAGAGGTAAGTTTGCTACTTTTATAAGCACGTACGGTCCGACCATGTGTTATCCTGATGACACGCGTGATCAGTTCTACACTGAGCTATCCTCCGTGATACGGTCTGTGCCGAGGAGCGACCGACTATTTCTGCTGGGTGATTTCAACGCGCGTTGGGCGTGACGCATCAGCGTGGACAGATGTTATCGGTGTGCATGGCATTGGTTCAGCGAATGCGAACGGTGACAGGCTGCTCTCACTGTGTGCCACTCACGGCCTGACGATCACGAACACTCGGTTTGTACTGAGTGCGAGTGATATAGCAACTTGGACGCACCCACGGAGTGGGCACGCTCATCTGCTCGACTATGTCATCGTACGTCAGCGTGATATGCGTGAAGTGCGCATGACACGTGTACTGCGCGGAGCTGAGTGTGGCACTGATCACAAATTGGTTCGGACCAAACTGTACATATATTTTCGTAAATCGATGTATTGCACTCCCGCCGTGAATCGGCGTAAATTTAACAATCTCTCCCTCGGTACTGTGGCGAAACATACTGAGCTGGAGAAGGCGATGGCTGCACGCCTGTGTGGTGATGTGGACTGTATAGCCACAGTGGGCGACCTGTGGCACCACATTCGCGACCAGGTGGCAGCTGCTGTCGAGGAGACCATCGGGCGCGCAAACTGTAAGCGGCCTGATTGGTTTGATGACAACAATGTGACGATTGACGCATTGGTGTCAGAGAAGAATGCAGCATTTGCTGCACATGTGGCAGACCCCAGTGACTTGGGGAAGAGTAGTCAGTTTCCCAAACTTCGACGGCGACTGACCCGAGAGCTCCGTCGCATTAAGAATGCATGGTGGACGGAGAAGGCGAAGCAGATGGAATGCTACGCCGAACGCCGTCAACACAAGGAATTCTTTGACTCCTTGAAGGCGGTGTATGGACCGAGATTGGAGCCGCTGAGGACACTGATCGATGGTAGTTCAGGCGCTACCTGCACCCAGACTGCAGACATAATGCAGATTAGGCGGAAACACTTTGACTGTCTCTTGAACAACCGTTCAGAGATCGACTGGCCTACATTGAATGGCCTGAAGCAGCACGATGTGAAGGCGGATCTGGCGGATACGCCGAGACTGGATGAGACGCAGAGGGCACTTACTCAGCTGCGAAACGGCAAATGTGCCGGGGGTGACGGGATCCCACCTGAAGTATTGAAACACGGTGGACCCGCGTTGTTGACTGTGCTGCACCACTTGGTGCAACGCGTGTGGATTGAGGAGGAGGTGCCTGCTGAGCTGAAGGATTCCCTTGTGTTACCACTGTACAAGGGCAAAGGGAGCAAGCAATGTTGCACGAATTATCGTGGCATCAACTTGCTGAGTTGTGTGGGCAAGGTGATTGCCCGAATCCTGCTCAACCGCCTCGTGAGTCAGATTGTGGAACCTAACGTGGCGGAATAGCAGTGTGGATTCCGTTCGGGTCGCAGCACTGTAGATATGGTGTTTGCGGCTCGTCAGTTGCAGGAGAAGTGCAGAGAACGACACCAGCCATTGTACTCGCTTTTTGTTGATTTCACCAAGGCATTTGATACGGTGAACCGCGAGGCACTGTGGCTGGTGTTGGGTAAGTTTGGTTGCCCGCGTAAGTTTGTCAATTTAATTGAATGTCTGCACAGTGGTATGCGAGCGAGGGTGCAGCTGAGTGGAGAGACCTCGGATGACTTTGCAGTTGTCTCTGGTGTGAAGCAAGGCTGTGTCTTAGCTCCTGCCCTGTTTAATATATATCTTCATGCAATGTTGTCTTGTGCTTTTGATGCGGCTTGTGCTTACGGTGTTCGTGTGGAGCACCGTATTGATGGTGGGTTGCTGAACATCCGTCGTTTCGGTGCGAGAACTCTAGTCTGTGAGACAACTATCCGTATGTTGCTGTTTGCTGACGACTGTGCGTTGTTTTCACACAGCGCGGATGAGTTGCAGCACATGACTGGTGCTCTGGCTTCGACAGCGGCCAAATTCGGACTCACCATCAACACAAGCAAAACTGTCTGTCTCTTTCAGCCTTCACCGGAGGTGCAACCTTCAATATTGCCGCGAATCAGCATTGGTGCTGAAGTATTGGAAACCACCTCCCGCTTCTGCTACCTTGGGAGTGTGATGTCGACTGACCAGCAGCTACACGTTGAGTTGCGTATTCGCGTGTCGAAGGCGGCAGCGGCATTCGGGAAGCTTGAGTACCGAGTGTGGAACAACCATCAGCTTAGCATTGGCACGAAGCTGATGGTGTACAAATCCATGGTACTGTCCGTTCTTCTATACGGCAGTGAAACGTGGACCATGTACCGTCGGGATGTGCGATATCTCGAGCGGTTCCATCAGCAGTGTCTGCGACGAATTTTGCGGATCGGCTGGGGCGCCAGAGTTGCAGACACGGAAGTGTTGCGCCGAAGTGGGATGTATGCAGTGGACGGCATACGTTTACTGCGACACCTGAGATGGCTCGGTCATGTGAGCCGTATGGATTCGACGCGGATACCGAAACAACTCTTATACGGTCAGCTGAGTATAGGGAAGCGGCACGTGGGGAAACCAAAGTTACGTTACCAGGACATGATTAAAGTGAGCCTCACACGTTCTAATCTTGATTGCAGATCATGGGAATCGAAGGCGGTTGATCGGCGTGCATGGCGCGATCTAATCACGAAGGCAGTTGCTGAAGTGCGGGAGAAAGCCCTCATGCATGCAGAGAAGAAGCGGCAGTTGCGGAAGCGGCAAGCACCGATGAATTGTACTCCATCGACATCGAGCGCATGGTGCTGTAGAACATGCGGTCGCGAGTGCCTTAGTCAGGCAGGCCTAGTGAGCCATGAGAGAGGTCACTCGGGACCACTGCCGAAGCGACGACGGGTCCCGCAGTGAACGTAGGCAGCACCGGCGCAGCGTTTGTAGGCACGCTGAATTCGATTTACTAACCGCGTGCTTGCATGCTAAGTCTCTTTATTTCAGGTGGTGGGTTTTCAGTTCTCTCCTTAATGCCTTTCTTTCTCATATAAATGTCTAGTGGAACATGAGCTGTGCCATTTGGGGCCACTACAGAAGCGACGACGGGTCCTGCAGAGAATTACGGCGAGCCGGCGCAGCGTTTGTAGGCACGCTGAATTCGATTTACTAACCGCGTGCTTGCATGCTAAGTCTCTTTATTTCAGGTGGTGGGTTTACAGTTTTTACCTTAATGCTTTTCTTTCTCATATAAATATCTCCCTGTACTCTATTCCATTAACTTGCACACATCGCTTCAGCCAATTGTATTCGATTTCCATAACATTTTTGTGTTCGTGGCATTCCGTGAACTATACTTCCTGACCTCGTGCACTTAGCTAGGATTTGTTTGTAAACAACTTATTACATATGCTCATTAACTTAAGGTTTATGTCACCGTTTCCTTATGCATTAATCGAGTTTTTCTCTTTTTCTTTCTCTCTCTCTCAAGTGTTTGGCTGTTGTTTGATATCCCCGGTGTGGCTGCGCTTGATGTGCATGTTGACAAGGTGCCTACCTGTCTATTACCCACTACCTCGTCCATACTGGCTCCAGGAGACAGTTGGTCGTTGCTGGAGGGGACAGGGTGCACGGTCCTTGTGGCCGTGTTAGGCTCAAAGAGTGGTTCCATGCAATCAGTGTGGAGCGGACTACGGTTCAGCCACCGCCTTGTGTGCGGTTGATTCCCCAAATACAGCGTGCTTGTGTTTGCCTGTGAAGGAGTGTGGGCCGGCTCCGTTTATGAAACGTGGTTCCCATCCGCATGCCTCCCGGTCTTATTCCTTCGGGTTTACACTGGATATGGGGTGTGTGGTTGGAGCTGTGGGTGGTGCAGCGCAAGCCATCCATGGTCCCTCTGTAGGCGCAGGCGTCCTGTGGCTTGCCACAGTGACAGGCAAATCCGAAATCGGATGCCGCCAACCATATATGTATGCATGTGTGCCCCATGCTGAGGCTGATGTTGCATTCTTGATGCTTCTTCACCGCAGTTGGGCTAAACCAACTTACACTTAATCTAGGTCTTTTTAAGCTGGATAAATTTCATTCCGCTTTATTTGGTTTGTTCTGCCTCCCTGAATAATGTTCTATTAACTGGCCACGTTGCTTACACTAATTGCGCTTATCTTCGGTAATTTTGTTGCGTTTGTAGCATTTTAAGTAACTTGTGGACATTTCTTACTTATCACGGATTTGTTGCTGACCAACTTACTTCATATGGTAATTTAGCGAAGAGTTATGCCACCGTATCTGTATGCATTATTGGATTTATTTTATTTCAGCTTGTCGTTTAAAGTGAATGGCTGTTGTTTGATATCCCTGGTATGGTTGCGCTTGATGTGTATGTTGACAAGGTGCCTACCTGTCTATTACCCACTACCTCGTCCATACTGGCTCCAGGAGACACTTGGACGTTGCTGGAGGGGACGGGGTGCACGGTTCTTGTGGCCGTGTTAGGATCAAAGAGTGGTTCCATGCACTCAGTGTGGAGCGGACTACGGTTCAGCCACCGCCTTGTGTGCGGTTGATTTCCCAAATACAGCGTGCTTGTGTTTGCCTGTGAAGGAGTGTGGGCCGGCTCCGTTGATGAAATGTGGTTCCCATCCGCATGCCTCCCGGTCTTATTCCTTCGGGTTTACACTGGATATGGGGTGTGTGGTTGGAGCTGTGGGTGGTGCAGCGCAAGCCATCCATGGTCCCTCTGTAGGCGCAGGCGTCCTGTGGCTTGCCACAGTGACAGGCAAATCCGAAACCGGATGCCGCCAACCAGTTGTTATATGTGTAGCTGTGTAGCTTGTGCTTGTAAGTGTGTTGCTGTCTTTTTGACTGCTTGTGACCGACAGGATTGTGAGAATAAACGAATGATGTCCTTGAGTTGGACAGCATCTTACGTATATTCACGTGGCAGTGACTTTAGTTTGTGGCGAGTCACCTCCGCCACGTCACAGTGTTGTTGATCGGACATATGTAGACTTTATAAGGAGAACGCTTGCCGGTCGAAAACCCACTACGTCAAGTTCAAGTTCAAGTTCTAGCGGGACTAGAACGATAGGATTATCCCGCGAGTGCTCCTTTTTCAGCGGGTCGTTGAACCAGGAGTTGGCAGACTGAAATACTGATGGACTTAAAACAAAGACCGCATCACACCCTGTCTAACCAATTAATGCCCAAGTATCCTGCACTAGCAGTCCCTGCTGGGCCGGTTAAGTGAAGTAAGAAAGAGAAAAAAGTAAACCCAATGAGTACTAAGAGAAAGTGGAAAGAGTTAAGCAAGTAGAATACCAAGGTATTTGAGACATTAAAAGAAGAACTGAAATGTGAAGATGGGTCAGTTAGGAAAAAGGAAAGGTTTAGTGTTGCCACCAAAGAGTATCGAACTGGCGCGCAAAACCCTTAACCGTATATTTCCTAACCACGTGATCTGAAAGCGAATTCCAGTGCTCTATAACTCGGCGCGACGGACGAGTTTCCGTCCTACTCTCATCAGACCGTGGGTGAGCGCGGAGATTGGGTAACGTAACGGGACTAAATAGCCATGACAAATCCGGGCCGATCTTAGCCATCAAAACACTATACATGAGAATCAGGTCCCCTGTTATGCTTCGGTAATGCATTGAGTACCTCCCCAAACTAAGCAATCGTTCAGGATACGTCTGTCCCTGTAGACCCTGCACTAACCGAGTGCCCATTAGTAACATCCTCTCCAAGTCCATTTTGTCTCGGATAAAACATGGTGGATAAGCCAGGTGGGGTCGGACGAATGCCTAGAATAGCTTCACAAAAACATTGGCCGTTAGGATTCCGAAAGAGCGGCGGATATACCACATCATACGGAAACCCCGACAAGCAACCTCTTTCCAGTTGTCTCCAGAATGAAGTGCTGATGCGTGTACGACCCCCAAATCAACCTGCTGAGAGACAACAGGGACCTCACCACCGCCTACAACATCGCGGGTGGGAGGATTTTTAGTTCCGATTCGGAGACCAGAGCACTTGACCCTATTTATGGGCATCAACTATAAGGTAGACCATTCCCAGAGCCAATTCAAGGCATCCTGAATTGCCTCAGAACCCCCCGGGATATCCACATTATTCCAGAGCTTAAGGTCGTCTGTAGACATTAGTGATACCACTCTTAACTCTCCCGGCAAGTCATTTACATAGATGGCGAACAACAATGGCCCCAATACCGAGCCCTGCGGAAGGCCACTAAGGAGAGCTTGCCTGAGTGAAAGGCTCCGCCCCACCCGTACGTACTGTTCCCTCCCCTTAAGGAGAGCAGACAACCACTGAAGGGTGCGACCGGACATACCGAAAGACCTCAAATTTAATGAGAGTCGAAGATGAGGAACAGTGTCAAAAGCTCTCAAAAAGTCCACGAATAGCACGTCTACAGCGTGGCCAATATCTACCGCTTCGGCCCAGCTTTCACGAGCTTCAAGTAGATTAGTCTGACATGAAAATCCCCTGCGCAATCCATGTTGCGCAACAGTGAGAAGGTTGAATCTATTCAGGTGGTTCCCCACTGAATCCCTTATCAGCTTTTCAAACAACTTGACTACTATGCTTGTCAAAGTGACAGGAAGGTAGTTCGCGAGCAGTTCTCTGTCACCGCCATTAAAAATTCTACAGATGATTGCCTCCTTCCATTCCGAAGGTGGGCTGCAGCTGCCAAGCGATATTGAAAACATGCATGTGAGCGGACCACTCAGCTCAGTGGCCAATTCATGCAACAGCTTCGGATGAATTGAATCAGGACCGGAAGTTTTAGAGGGATTAATGCCTTGCAGTAGCTCGAAGACCTGCGTCTCCGTTATGTTGAACTCAGCTAAGCAAGAATCCTCTGGAACTCTTGAAACCAATTCAACCTGTGGTAAAGAGGTCTCCCGAGCAGACTCTAGTATACTGATCACTCAGTATACAAGCCTTGTCATAGTCAGTTTGCGCACGGGTCCCGTCAACTCGCAATAACGCTGGTATGGCAGTTTTACCCAGCTGCGTCTTTTAATGTAAGCAAAAGACTTCTTGGGATTAGCTGCGGCCGAGTCCGCTAAACCCTGCTCGTACTGGAGACGAACAGTTCCGAGATGTTGCTTAGATTTATTTCTAATCTCTCGATAACTATCATAGGTACTGGCTGATGGAGGTGCTTGGTAGGTTCGCCAGCATCTAGACCGTTTCTTGAGTAGGTAATTGCCTGTGGTATCTATCCGTGGAGGCTGTGCCCTTAATCCTTTTTTCCTCATGAGTGAGATATAGGGAGTGGAAACCTCCGTAAGGTATGCCTTAAATCTATCCCAGGTTAACTGGACAGAGCCGGCCATCGAGATTACACAGTTCAGAACTGAAGCCTTAGGTTGCATTGCAATAGAGTCCGCCCGCCAAATATTCGGAAGTAATTCAACGGCGGTCTGTTGATGTCTTGAAAGAACACACCGAAAGGATATGCATGCGTGATCGCTGGACCATAAAGGTGTACCGTATGAAGTGTCAGTCACGAAGTTGAGAGACTTAGCGAATACAATACCTAAAATAGATGGTATTTGATTGTCCGTATACCTAGTGGGGAAGTCCACAAACTGGTGCAAAGGCACTTGGAGAGTCAGCTCCAGAAAGTCTGCACCGAATGTTCCTGACGCCGTACTGCAAGAAAGATCGGCCCAACAGACTTCCGGGAGGTTGAAATCCTCTAGAACTAAACACTTATTCGCGGACCGAGTGCGAACAAAGTCAATTAGCCCACTGGACGAACTTTCAGGATTCCCGTATATCACTACAACTATAAACTAGTTGCAGGAAGTGCACAAAACAGCCAGTAGGGCTTCAACAGTCTGAGCTGATGACTGGAAGTTGTAGATCCTCAACACATCTAATTTACAGATCGCATAGAGTAAAACGCCTCCGCCTTGACGGCTAACGGAGCGATCAGTTTTAAGCAGTGCGTAACCAAGTAAACATACCTCACCGTCCGTGATATCCGGAGACAACCACGTTCCAGTGAAAGTAAGTATATCGGGACGAGATTCGTCTACAAATAGACCCAACTCGTGCACCTTATTCCTTAGGTTAAGCATGTTGCTAACTACTACCTCAAGGAAATCGGCACGACCATTCCTGGGTCACGTGCCATCAGGATGGGTTCTGATAGGGTGGAAAATGACTTCCGGCTGACAACCGGAAAACTCGCCAGACGAAGGCGTTGCTTACTAGCCGTTCGTCCAATTTTGTGGTCTTTGCTAGCTTCCTTTAACTTCAATCTGTCTGCCAGTGGAAGGTCCGGCTGAATGCTGACAACATAACCATTAAATTTGAATGCAAATCGCAGTAATGTTTTGCCTTCCTCCGGGGTAGAAAGGACCAGGTGAAGTTGTCGGGGTCGCGGATTTGCCGTACCGATAAGGACGTTCCCTAATCTGGTCAGCTTTCTGACAGTGACACCAGGGAAGCAAGGTGGAAGTAGCTTGGTTCTGCACAGTTTGAGCCACTTGGTGTCATCCAAAATGCGTTCCCTTGGCAGACCAGCCAAAGATTCAGTAATGTTACGGAATATACCGCTACTTTCCGTGAAAGCGTCGCCACGACGGGGAGTGCTTACCCCACGTGCATTAGATTCGATACATATATCAGCTGTTTTCACCACTGGCGGTGGGACTGCCCCTGTCTCCGCAAAAGATCTGGAAGCAACGGTAGCGTAGGTTTTCCGCTCTATTGCCGGCGTCTTACTAGTTCCTGGGTCTTCAAGCCCCTTCAAAGTTTTACGGGCAGATCTAGTCCGCTTCTTCTTTTAGCTCACCGGAGCAGAGACCGTTGACCTTGTGTCGCATGGAGCGGTTACCAATACGTCATCAGAACGTGCTGGTTCAGCGGCAGCCGAGATGGTCATCATCTTCGGAAGGTTCTGTGCACACCCTTCAGATGACTTTACGACTGAGGAAGACTGCCTCTTTCTCGATGCCGTGGCAACCAAATTTCTGGGTTTAGCAGAGGGCTTCTGGTATTTCCGCACCCTATTTTTCTTCACTCTGACAAGCTCATGAGGAGAGTCAGTAATGCTACCAGGAGTGTCCGGTAGGATGTGCGACTTCTTGACCGAGTGACAGACCTCAGCAGATGGATCGTCAGCGATGTTGCAGTCTACTGCAGTGTTCCCAATCGCAATCTTAAGGGATTACAAAATCAATTCCATTTTCGCATCGAGCGAGGCAATCGAGGCGAGCTCGGCTAGGGCCTTCTCAATACTGCCAACTTTGAGGCTAGCGCTGAAAGCTTAACACCCTTGATAGCCGGAAGCGTCGATCTCTAAATATTTTATTATGCCTGCTGGGCGTCATCAGTAGTACGTAGCAATCGGATCCATCAGGATTCGGACCCATGACCACCAGATGCTTGCACCGCCAGTCAGCAGCTTATGCCACTGGGCCACGGGGGACTGAACACTGCACTCCTATGACGCGTTTCCATGTTATTATATCTCATCAGATAGAGTTAACAGGCATCGAAGCCGTGACCATTGGAATTCCAGTTGTTACCGCTACCCCTAAGCCACGTCCTAGAACACTGCCGCTGAACTATTTGCTGCAACGGGTTAAACCTGAACCACCCAACTGGCACCACGAGGATGTTGTTTGGCTGGCCAGGTCATATCCCTGACAACTGAACTACAGTGTGCACAATATTTTCGGACTCGCATCTGCAAATGAAGCATTTTGCGTGCCGGTACGCTACCCAGGGCATTTATAAAACTTGTCCGGCTCTCCAGTGGACAATTTGTGTTTGGCACCAAAAGCGCGCATGTTTGTATCTGCAATTATGGTGCGCATAATCGCGTTCTGCTTCGGAACGAGAAGTTCGTTACTATCCAGGTACTCTATGGGGTATTTGGGGTACCAGGGAGGAGTAGCTTCTCTGATAGGGAATATGCATTGCCCTCTGGGGTAGTCCGACTATCTCTGGTCTCCACCTATCACCCAGCTCTCCCCTGTGACTCCAAGTAGCTGCTTGCACGTAGCAGCGGCCACATCCCGTTCAACCGTCAGGAAGACAGGCTAAACCAGGTAAGGGTAGCCGGAAACACTATTCTCGGTGAGTTCAAACCCGCATGCAACATCATTTCTGACAACTGGGCGTAAGAGCTCGACCATTGATCCAACGGCCAGAAGTTAAGACAATTTCTCAGATCCATGCCGTCTTGCAGGTAGCACTAGACTGTGCATAGGCTAAAGGAGAACCTTCAAACAAAAGCCGGATGAGGTCGGAGTCCTCATATATACCCGTAATCCCCCCGAAAATTCATGGTATCTCTGTTATCCACGATCCTTCTCATGCTACGGTGTTCCCGGTAGGCGACGCGCTCTGCGCTGACCCAATGGCCAGAGTGACAAGTAAGCTAGCTGAGTCCCTCAATCCTCCGAAGCCATTATTCATTGGATGCTGGAATGTCGGAACTCTCTTGGATGTCTGCTGCAAAGCGTTGGCCATGTGCACACTACATGACTACTAGATTGATATAGCATGCATATCAGAATCTCGAAGATCTGGTTTTGGCTCTCGACGAATCAAAGTCCCTGATGTAGGCAACTCATTTTGGCTTTACCACAGTGGGCCGGTAGATAATTCTGGCAATCATGGGGTCGCCATGGCTCTCAGTTGCCAGGCACAAAACGCCCTCCTTTCATAGAAGACAGCATCAGCTAGAATAGCAATTGTTCGTTTTAAAGGTCACTAGATGGATATGCCCATATTCTCTGTCTACGCACCAACCCTACCCTCAGCAGAATGACGTAAAGATGAATCTTAAGAGAATCTACGGGCTGTGGTGAACCATGTTCCAAAACACGACATCTTCATTATTGATGAAGACAGGAATGTACGAACCTGGCCGAGGAACGATCAAACTCGTCATATACCGGCTGGCAGACGAACAACCTCCTCGTGATGCCAGTTGGGTGGTTCAGCTTTCACCCGTCGCAGCAAACAGTGCAGTGGCAGTGTTCCAGCACTTCGTGGGTGGGTTTTCGCCTGGCAAGCGTTCTCCATAAAAAAAACCCACAAATGTCTGCTTATCAGCACTGCGACATGGCAGATGTGACTCGTCACAAACTAAAGTCACTGCTCCGTGATTATCCGGTTAATCCTATCCAACCCACGAGCATCAATCATCTGTGCTCACATTGCCGACGCTATCAAACAGTTAATAATGCAGCGGCACACTTACTGGTACTGGCCACACAACTACACACATGGTTGGCTTGCGCTGCACCACCCACAGCTCCAACCACATACCCCATATCCAGTGTAAACCCGAAGGAATAAGACCGGGAGGCATGTGGATGGGAGCCACGTTTCATCAACGGAGCCGGCCCACACTCATTCACAGGCAAATACAAGCACACTATATTTGGGGAATCAAGCGCACACAAGGCGGTGGTTGGACCGTAGTCCGCTCCACTCTTTGATCCTAACACGGCCACAAGAACCGTGCACTCCGTCCCCTCCAGCAAACGACCAACTGTCTCCTAGAGCCAGTATGAACGAGGTAGTTGGTAGTAGACAGGTAGGCACCTTGTCAACATGCACATCAAGCGCAGCCATACCGGGGATGCCAAATAACAGCCAATCATTTGGAATGACATTATCAACCATGTCCATTAAAGCATACGGTTATGCCGTGATAACTCTTCGCTAGATTAGCATATGAAGTAAGTTGGTTAGGAAAAAAATCCGCGAAAAGTGCAATATGTCCAGAAGTAACTCAAAAGATTGATACAAACGCAATTAACGAAGATAACCACATTTAGCGTAAGCAACGAGTGTAAGTTAATCGAAGATTATTCAGGTAGGCAGAACAAACCAAATAAAGTGAAATGAAATTTATCCAACCTAAAAAGACCTAGTTTGCGTGTAAGTTGGTTTAGCCCAACTGCGGTGAAGAAGCATCATGGATGCAACCTACATAGTTACATACGTATTTACACCAATAAACGTACCCACAATGGCATGGCAAACATACATTTTGTACGATTTTGGTCACACTTTGTTATCCCAACAAAATTATACCTGTAACGGCGTGCTTCGCGTTGTCGAGAATAAAACATTTATTTATTTGTGTACCTTCGGAGAGTGCTCTAATAGTGGAGACAGCTTGCTCAACTTCACCGACCTTACTCGGTTGTGCATAACCAATACTCGCTTTCAGCATCCCAGGAAGCATTTGCTGACTGCTACTTTAATAATGGCCGTACAGCCAGCCAGAAAGACTAGATCTTAATCCGATCCCGCTGGATGTCCTCCATCGATGACTTTTGAGCGTACAGAGGCGCTGAAACGGGCACTAAACCTGGTTCGGGCCACGTACTCCTGCACTCCAAATTCAGATTCCGTCTGACAACGCGCTGGACGGCCCGTCCATCAAAGCGTATCAACACTGGCCAACTGAACACGAAGGACTGCCGCTGATCTCTTGAGGCGGCAATAGTAGCGGAAATTTCTGCCAGCGCACCACGCCTCGTACTTGCGGAAGACGAATCGGTCGACACTCGTTGCTCAATGTTCTAATCGTCGGTCCGACGCACGGCTTTCTCTACTCTGAGCTCTACCTCTAATTCTGTGGAGGACTGGATCCCTGAAGATACTATCCGTTTGTCCACTAAAGAGAGAGAAGGATGTCTCACGAATTTCCCAGACTACCGTGGCTTGAGTCGTGAATCAACCCGCTCAGCGCGGAAGGATCGCAACCGCTACTGGTCAGTTATCGCAGGCAACATGGAAGTTGAATTAACTTCTAGAAATTCGGGCCATCTTTTTCGTCTCGTCCGTTTAGCTTCCATCAAGCGCTATTTAACACAGCTGATGTTGCGCAATTCAGATGGTTAATACGTCCCCGATACGGAAGGAAAACTTTCCAGACGGGTTGAGTATTTTAGAAACCACTTAAACCGCCCACTACACTCCACCGCACTCATTTCAGCATTAGCTCAGTCAGAACATGACGCGGATTCCTCTCCATCAGAAATTGCAGACACTGTTTGTTGCCTGAAGCCTAAGAAAGCTCTTGGACCGAACGGGATTCCAGCGGAAACTTACAACTCTTCTCTGCCAGCTCTCCTTGATAATTTGTACGAGCTCTTCGGTTTGATATGGGAGAGCGAAATCCGTCCCTCCTCTTGGAGTACCTCAGGACTACTGCCATTTCCAAAGAAAGGTGACAGAATTGTGTGCAGTAATTATTGCGGGATTAGCTTACTCGATGCGGCTGCCAAAACCTTCGCAAGAATCTTGTTTTCTCGCTTTGCCAATGAGACGAACAGGGGAACTCGCCATAACTATGGTGGATTTCTTCCAGGCAGCGACTGTACTGACCAAATATTCACTCTACGTCGGACACTCGAACACCGCTACCAGTTCCAACGGCCGACGTTAGTGTGCTTCGTTGATTTTCGTGCTGCCTTTGACCTGGTTGACCGTGAAATACTCTGGAGAATACTACTAGCCGATGGTGTGCCGGTTAAACTCGTTAACTTGATGAGATCAGACTACTGTTGCACGAAGGCCCGGATTCGGATTTATGGAGAAGAAACAGAGTAATTCAACATCAGTACTGGAGTCCAGCAGGGTTGCCCACTTTCTCCAGTGTTGTTCAACTTCACAGTCGACTTGGTTATGTATCCTGTCTTAGAGGGCTATCGTGGTGTTAAACAGCCCTGACTTCGAGCTGTCATACTTGAAATTTGCTGATGGCACCGCCATCCTTGCAGAAGATTCTCCATCCCTACAGACTGCTACATCGGGTCTATCAATCAGCCACTAAGGTCGGTCTCGAAATTAACATTTGCAAGACGAAGTACTTCCGACGCAGACGATCTTGTCTCACCAATTGTCTGATTACTCCGGACTTATGGACCAGGGCGGCTGATGAAGGAGAGCCCATAGATGTGATATACTTGGATTTTTCCAAAGTATTCGACAGGGTCAATCACTTCTTTCTCCTCCAAAAGCTTGCTGCTTACGGTATTAACGGTTCCCTGCTCACCTGGTTGGAAGACTACTTACACGACAGAGCAATCAAGGTAAGAGTAGCTGACACCTATTCTGAAAGCTTTTACGTCTCCAGTGGTGTACCACAAGGATCCGTCCTCGGCCCGCTACTATTCTTAGTCTACATCAATGACCTTCCAGCAGACATTCTATCTCCAATGCAAATATTTGCAGATGATGCTAAAATATGGAGAACAATTCGCCCAGCATCCGACCGTGTCTACTTCCAGGAAGATCTGACCCGGATTAACGAATGGGCAGAAAAGAACCAGCTCCCACTGAACCCTGCAAAGTGCCACCTGCTGACGGTGCACAACAGCTTCGTCAACACATACCATTTGGGGCAACACGTCATGCAACACGTGACTAGTGAACGCGACTTAGGTATAATCATGCAAGAGAGTCTTGGAAATTCGCTCCAGTGTACGAAAGCAGAAAGTGTGGCGAACTTGAACTTGAGACTTTTGAGGCGAGTCCTCGGCACCTTTGAGCGGCGGCTAGTACCATTGTTGATTAACTCCCACATTCGTCCTCATGTTGAATATGCAATTCGGGCCTGGTGTCCATGGTTAAAACGAGACATCCGCCTCTTGGAACAGCCCCAAAGAAGAGCCACAAAGGCAACGCGTGGACTATCCGGTATAAGTTACGAAATACGCCTTCGTGTAGTCGGTGTGTTCTCATTAGAATACCGACGGCTTCGCAGAGATCTTACTCTCACATACCGGATACTAACCGAAAGCGAACATCCTTGTACATCACTGTTGACTCTAGCCCCTTAGAAACAAAACCGAGGCAACCACCTGAAACTAATGACGCAACACTCTCGTTCAAATTGTAGAAAGTATTTTTGCTCACTTAGAATCTGTTCTCACTGGAATGGATTACCAAACTATGTGGTGAACGCACCAGACATGACGACATTCGAGAGACTCTTAGATTTTCATCTAAGTAATAAACGACACACAACACTTTGCTAAAGTGCAATGATTTAACCACTAATACTTTACGTTCCACGTTGAAACATTTAGATTTTAATTTTCTTTTGCATATCCATCCTGTGGGTCTTGTAAACTTATGCTTTTTAGCCCATTATACACCATTGAACCATTCTCATCATCAGCCACCTAATCTGCCCTGTAGCTCTCTTTACCTAGACAACTCAGCGACTCTCTTCTTGTATTCACGTATCTTGGATCCACTATTCTCCCCAATGGTCACGTTACATCCGAAATCCGGAATAGTATTGACAACTCTAGAACAGCCTTCTTGCAACTGAGAAACAAGCTGTGGCGAAGAACAGAAACTAGTCTGCGAACGAAAATCCGAGTATTCTCTGCAACCATTCGAGCCATTTTACTCTATGGTTGCGAAACATAGCTGCTGCGATCCGAAGACGCGCGGAAGCTAGAACTCTTCTACCATCTGTGTCTAAAGCTTATCTTGAAAACGCAGCGGCATGAGCATGTCATCAATGACGAAATCCGGAAGCGCTGTTACGGTCTTCCGAAGCTAACAACGCTCATCCAACGCCGCAGACTTCAGTGGTTCGGTCACGTCCTCCTCAGACCAGACACTGATTTCATTAGAGCCATGGTTTCACCCTCGCCTTGCCAGGGTTAGTGTCGTCGCCGTGGTAGACAATTGAAAACGTGGCTAATTGAAGTGAAATCGGATGTCAGTGTTCTGGGACTCCATGTAGTGCATTGTGCTTGTCACTGGAGAAATCATTGGATCAGTATCTGCGTGGATCTTGCCGCCCACCGCCGTGCTTGGGCAACTGCAACTCGTGACATTGATGGATCCGACTCATCCTATCTCAGGAGCCAGCCGCAGTAAAGTGAAGTAAAGAAGTAATTAAGGTATTCTGTGAGCGTCTCAGCTACGATGGACTATATGATCGTGGTGATCACCGGAAGTAATGTTATCAGGCTGGTTCTGCTGGTTCTGCACGGACATCACTTTTGTAGATAGGAGTGATGCTCCCGTGTTTCCACGTCGTGTGGACGTGCATCTCGTTAAGACATCACTTAAAGAGCATTGCTAACTGATCACCTAAGCTCATGGCAGCAACCTACAACGCCTTTGGACGAATACCGTCCGCACTAGGATAGCTATATTCGTGCAAGGACATCAGCGGTTTCAGCAGATCTGTGCTTGTAACGCATATGTGTTTAATACCTGGTGGTGGCGGAAGCTGCGTAGGCACGTTGTAAGATGATTGTACACTGAAAGGCATGACCACATTGTTGTCCTCGAACGTTGGCTGCCTATAGGGCCGTTTGTGCTAACTTGCATGGTGCGTGCAGAGCAGGAATTCCGGGCTTATCTCCGAGAAGTTACGTTTCTGTGTAGCACCTTGGAGTAAGAGCAAAATTTTTCGACTCGAATATCATACCCATGGATTGATAAAACACAAGGTAACGAAGAGCACTCTCTTCGATAAATCTCATCAGGCGTTTACAATTATAAAATATAAAGTTGAAGCGGGATAGGCTAGTGAAGCGAGACAAAGGTTTGCGAAACAAAGCGAGGCAGAAAGTCAGCTGTCCTAATCGATAAATTGGTCGATCCACTCAAGCTGCGGCTGCCACAGCATACGTAAGTAGATATGGTTGGCGGCATCCGGTTTCCGATTTGCCTGTCACTGTGGTCAGCCACAGGACGCCTGCGCCTACAGAGGAACCATGGGTGGCTTGCGATGCACCACCCACAACTCCAACCACACACCCCATATCCAGTGTAAACCCGAAGAAATAAGACCGGGAGGCATTTTGATGGGAGCCAGGTTTCATCTAAATACTATCATCATCAAATAATACCCGCTTATTTAAGCGCCCATGTTGAATATGCCATTCAAGCATGGCACCCATGGCTAACACCGGGTCTCACGGTCTTGGAGCATCCACAACGTCGGACGATCAAAAAGTCAAGGGGCTGCGCCACTTGTCATACGAACAGCGCCGCAACTAGTATTGTGACACCCTACCATGCGGCCGCACTTTAACTCGTCTCTCGTTTTGCCCTCTGTGGCCACTCCAATGCTCCCCACAAAATATTGTACCTGCGCTCGTTCGAACCAGTTCGACGAGCTCTACTCAGTGCTTCTCAATCCTGGATCTAACCTGTGTGGATTATACTCTTGCTCCAGTTCCCAGTTTTCGGCATATTCTTTGCTGAATTCCACTTGTGTAACTACATCAAACCGGTCTTTCAGAAAAGATTTTGGTCTCATTCGGAAGAAGAAGTTGAGCGCTCCCAAACTACGCGGCAACCATCCCTGCAAGTTGCAGCATAACAAAGTTACAGCCTTTTTAATCCGCTCATCAACTGAGCAGCTCTAGGGACGCTTATCAGCACTCCACCTGCACCGTCGCTTAAGGCAGGCCGATTAACACACCTTCCGCTTTGTGTGGGTGTGTGTGTACCACTACTAGTCGATTGATCGCTGAGTCCGACAGTCTGCGCGTTACGACCTCCATATGCCTCTACCGCCTGACCTTGGTGCGGTTGAACAACTCTCAATTCGTGTGCGTTTTCTGACGCATTCGTGCGTCACCCCTAGCGCAAAGTACACCCATCAAGGTGAGCGCTTAGATAAGCCTTGCTGTAAACAATAAGAGGACGACTAGCATTCTAATGGTTCAACGTCGCCTATGTTGCGCAAACAACTACAGTAAAGTGCTTAAGATCAGTATTACCTATTCTAGCTGCATTAGATCGTACTGTCCGCAATGTGTATGCAAATCCGTCCAAGAAGTGAGACAGACAAACCAAGTTGCTGACACAACTTGGTTTTGCCCAACATGTCAAGTCATTCCAATTGTCAATTGTTTATCTTTGCTCATGAAAAAATGCGATAGGATGACTGAAATAATCGCGCAAGTTGTAAATACTAAGATCGCTCGCTCGGAGGTAACTATGGCCACGATACTACATCACCCGGCCAAAGTAAACTCTGAGTCTAAACCGAAGAAAAGAGCTAGACGCTCCAACCGCACTGCAGCGTCTGTGACTCTAAATCCACTGGGTCACCTCACTCCCATAAGTGGACAAGCCTCAAACATGCCTACTTCCACTTCTCCAACCACAGAGGCTTCACTTGGAGATTCAGCCATGACACCGACAGCTCAGAGCCGAAGGAAATCCGGTGCAGATGACAAGCAGGTAACGTACGCATCGATCGCCTCGACAAACACACCAGGAAGGACACATATAGGTCCATCTTCTTCAGTACCGAGCACACGTGGCGCAAAGCAGCTTTCACCGTCAACTCCAGTGGTGCTTTCTAAACAACCCGAATTGCCGGCAACAAGTATAAAGCCAACACTCGATGGACAAAATCACGTTGCGCTAACTCTCTTGTGCACCAATGTTCCCGAATCCAAATCGGGCACAATAAAAGGCAAGTTGCAAGACGATCGCAACCAGTGGAGTTCCATCTGCGAGGCGATTGGCATTCGGGTTGAGCCTGCAATGCTGCAACGCGTAGTGCGTCACCCGACCTCAGTGCACTCTGGTGAACCTCGAATTCTTCGAGTAACACTAAACTCAGCAGATGAGACAGAGGCCGTCCTGCTCTCAGCAGTTCGTCTTCGCAACTCACCGAGTGGAGTGCGCATATTACCTGATCTACCTTGGAAAGATCGCCCAAAAGAAGCAGTTGAGCAACGCGGCATTGCTAATAAGGATAGCAAGAAAACAATATTTGTTCATGGTGTTCTCCAGCTTCTGCATTCTTCTGATCATGATGCGGAAACACATGACCGAGAGCAATGGTGCTACATCCGCGAAGCACTCTGTGTTAACAATGTTATTGCCAAATCCCTGACAAGAGTTCCGTCATTACCTAACTATAAGGGCTGCGGTCCAAGGCAATTAAAGTAATACTACACTCCGAGAGAATGACGCAAGTTTTGTTGAATAACTGGTTAAAGTTCCGAGCTAGGTTGCCAACAGAAATCCGGCTAAAGACAGCAAGCGAACGGCCATGAGTCGTAAACAACTCGATAGCACTAGCAAACGCTGCAAATTCTTTATTTGCACCGACCGACACAACAGCGCCCACGGTACACAGGAGGACCGAGCACAGCACGAGTGAAACGTCTGTTCAGGAATGCTCAATAATGCCACGCAACACGACTGTGATACATAAACCAAAATACGATTAATGGCCGACCACCTAACGGCCGGCTTAAAAACTAACACAAATTTGACATCCGTCGAAGCCCTACTGGCAACAAAAACCCTATCTTGCATGCACACAAACGCCTAAGGCCTTCTATGCAAGTTGGCCGAACTTAGAGAACTCCATGCCGCACAACTGCGGGACCTCGTAATGATTACAGAGACATGGTTAAACCCGGAGATAACCGATTCTGAGATCAACTTACCCGGTATGTCGCTGCCTCGGATCGATAGAACCGGAAGGGGTGGCAATGTGATTCTTTACTATAATACAAGCCTCCGATGTGAAGTTATCGATCACCCGGAAATCCGAGCTCCCGATTCGCTTTGGTGCTGCCTATGGTTGCGAAACAAGGACACATGTCTACTAGCCGTGATTTATCGCCCACCAAACTCAACGTCAGAAATGGACTCCAAACTGAACCACGTTTTCCAGTTTGCTTTGAACAAGTCCTACACCCACATTCTTATCGCGGGAGACCTTAACGTGCACAACATAGAAACGCCGTTAACCGACGGTATGCAGTTTAAAGCCTGCTTGCAATAGCTTATTGCTAACCACCCTCTTTATAACCACGTAACCTCTCCGACCAGATTTCGAACTGCTAACGAGCCGTTGTGCTCACTAATGAGGTACTCATGGTTGACGGGATAGTTACAAGCACACTATTGGGTCGTAGTGATCATGTTACTCTACTCTAACTATATATGCTGTGCCTATAGACCACCGAATCACTGGTGTTGAGATAGCTCTGCCCAGAATGCTTTCCAAACAGAACGACCAACCCAGCACCAAACGCAGAGAGTACTTGTATAACCGATCTGACCTGCAAATTTATAGTATATACAATACAGACACGCATGTTGTCGGTTCACTTTGGGGCCGCCTGCACCTGAGACGTAGCGAGATGTGTTTACTAACGATTGTTTGCTGTCTTTCAATGCCTACCTTGAAGCTGAATCAGTGCTTTGCTTCTGCGATAAAGCGACTTAGCACGGTCATTAAAATTACTGCCTTCCGGTGGGGGACTACGTCATGCACGCAATCGAAGTCTCAGTTTCGCTCAAGAAACAATTCAATGCAAACTTGTAAGGAGTAGTCGTCAGTGTACCGCAGTGTATTCATGTTATCAGTCCCACGCGGTTCAAAGCGAGTAGCGAAGCATTTGTTTTACGAGTGGTGTTCACCAACGAGGATCTAACTGTTGATGCGGTAACCATAGATGCAAGGCATGGCCACAGCAATCATGCGACGTCACTTAATGGTCAATGCTCAACAGCCAATGGTATATTGCGGATAAGAAAAAGCCGAAGGTGGACATGTCCCGTCGAATGATCGGTTAGGTGTGAGCAAAATAAAGGCGCAAATAGCAATAGGAAATAGTGAACAACTGCAAATTGCGAACTCACTGATTACAGCGTTCCCCTCCGCTTTCGGGAATAAACCTCACTATTCGAAATTCATTACAAGCGTCTGATTATGACTAAGAAGAAGACAGTGACTTAGTCAGCAATTCAAGCCATGTGAATCGCAACTACGAATGATGACAGTTACACAAGATGACCGATGGACTGTACGAGTGTCGCAATTACGTTTGAGGCCTGCCAGCAGCCAAATATGAAGACATTCGAACAAGAATACTGAGCAAGATCGAACAGCATCCTGACGTTAGATTACAGCAAGTGACCGGTGAGTGCCGGAGAATGAGGAATCTGAAGTATAATGCACCACTCATTCAGCAGTTGCCCAATATGAACCCACCTGGCCTCATTTGCGCTGCCAACCGGACTCCCCAAAAGCAGTCGCTCACACTGCAAACCTCTCTCTGCCTGTTGGTTTCGTAGAGAATGACATTTTTCTCGACAGTGTCCATTTAAGAATCACGTTTGTAACCGATGCCGCAGAAGGGGTCAGAAAGAGTCCAGTTGTTCGGCAAATAGTCCAAATTTGGCGAGGAAGAAGCACAACAATGCTGCACCGTTCAGACGGTCCAAGGGGATCAGATCGATTACAGCGGCTTACAAGTTTGATGGCGTTAACAGGCGTAAGCACAGCATGGTGGAAATCAAGGTCGGGCAAATCAAGTTACAAACTGATACTGCTGTAGACACCACTCTGATCTCTTGTGATAGGTGGTGCAAGCCGGGGCGACCGACACTCGTACAAACTGTCCATACGGCAAGATCTCGTTCAACTTAGCCCTAATACTAATCTCAGCGGTCATCAGCTCAAACTTGCCACGCACTATAGTCTACTAAGTGCACAGTCGATTTCGTCGGAAACCATGCTGCTATTGTGCAACGTAGAAGTTCTCCCAAGCAGGCCGTTAGCACATCGCCAATAATTAGTTCCACGATCTTTGAAAGCACCAATAGTAGGATTACAGGACAGTAGTTAGCTGGATCGGAAAGATAATCTCCCTTGTCTATCGAGGTTAGCATCCAGTGTTTCCACATGTCTGGCACGTACTTTTAGTTAAAACAAAGCTGGAAGAATCGAGCTAAGGTTTCAGGTAAGCAGTTTCCTACCGACACAAGTAACATCGGCTGAATGCTATCACCTCCAGGAGAGCTGTATTTACGCATCCTCAACAGATAATTTAGTACAGTTTCTGTCGTTAAAAATATACGAGTGACTTTCGGGGGTGAAACAAACCTTTGCATAGATCTAGGTAGCCAATGAATGCGCTGAAATGTTGTAGCGTGGCGCAAACGCAAGGTATTCTCAGCATACTTTGTGATAACTGCTAGTCAACCGGCCGTTTGAAGCAAATCATGCTCCGATTCACCCTGCTGCTTATCTCTCCAGGAATCAAGCACAAAGTCTGCGTGGTGATCAAAAACCATCATTAAGCAGAATCGTGGTTTTTAATAGCCCACATACGGTATTCGGCTGTCGTCCATTTATTGGCTTGTTAACTGACCAGTGACGTTAGCTCCATCTAATTGGTTCGTGTTCGTTCTTCAGTTGAACCGATTAACACTTGTTGTACCCAGAGTTATGTCGAGCCGCATTATTGCCATCACCGATGGGCTGCATGTTGGCGTCCGAATGGCCTTGGTCTATTAGGTTGATGCTTCCCTTGCTGGCTAGCTGACACAGCAGTACGTGTCGTTAAGCTGGACTCGGGCGTCGGCTGCCCACTCACCATACGGCTGACTAATCAGCATGTTAAGTGCAGCAAATCCCACTGTTCCTCTTGTGTGCTGAGCCAGATCAGTCGTGCGCGTTCCGCCTTCGTCTGATGGGTACCCGATCCACTGGGACCGCGCGGATACTCATCGCCCCATTTTTCAGCCGCCATCATCCACCTTGCGTAGTCGCTTTACATGTGCATACATCAGTTTATGTTTTGAAATCATACGGATTGTCAACTTCTGCTGGTATTCCATTTTATCCACTATAGGTTTTGTGTGCACGGTTACGCAGGTTCGCGTTCGTCATCCAGGTCTCTTTTGTGATTCGCTTCACTGAGCTTCTCTTGATTGGTGGAAACTTGCTCACTACTGGTTGATCGATTGGCTGACTTCCAAGATGTGTTCCATTTCGTTCTGAGCGATCGTATTTTCTACGCTTACCTCTTACATTACACAGCTTCTACATCCGTTTTGCTGATACCAAAGTCTCGGTATTTGGAGAAATCTTATGGATTTTCTAGGCCGCTTTATGCAACGCCATACACATACTTCTACTGCTTCGCACAAATGAACTACGTTTCTCAGCTAGACAGCCTTAGTTCTGTTGGTCGCGCCATCGAAGTATTAAACTGGCTGACAAATTGTTGCCATGTGTTAGCCGGTACCTCGTCTTCTAGGGTGGCGTAGCTGGTTATTTTACCTAGTCGAGCTAATTTGTCGTAGCCTACAACAGTTCTCGTTGCGTCGGTAATTTCCACAGGTTATTCTGCATGCCAGATATATTCGAAATGTAAGACCACATGATCGCTGCAGCCCAAGAAGTCGCTAACCACCTTATTGATCATGAGTTCTTTGTTGCTGTGTATCAGATCCAATATAGACGGTCGTTCTGTTTTGCTGAATGTGGTAAGCCTGTTTATATGACCATAAAGCGTGAAAGTAGCGACAATCTCTTTTAGATCGGCTTTGAATTGTTTTCCAAAACTGGCTTTAGATCCAAAAGCGTGGATAATGAAACCGACAGTAGTAAGAATATCACTGTACGTCTTGCTGATCGCACCTCTCCGGTTGGATGCCAGATGGAGTTGCATCGCAGGCGTGGAGGAAGGAGGGCGGTACACGACAGCCCCTAAGCTGGCGTCGTTGCTGCTTTAAGGTACACGGTGACAAAGGAAATCCTGAGGCATTTTGATCTGGTCCTCTATGGTGTCACACTGGAGGTCACTGCGGAAGTGAAGAGCCACTAAACCCCCGACTGGGTCGGTCGCGCCCAACAAAGAAGTTCCGTGGCTTGGGCGAATTCCATGTCAACTTTGCCGGAGCGTAACCATGTCTGCTTTATAGCGATGAGGTCACAAGCCTATGATATCTGACAGAGTCGCAGTTCGGAAAGTTTACTAGGCTGGGCATGAGCATTAGTTTGCATACAGGAGAGCTTATTGGACCACAAAAGCTCTTGACAAGGTGTTTATGGAGGAGGTGAATTTGTTCCGACCGGTTGGCAGAGGCGGGCACCTAATGCATTGTTATGCGATTTGCCAACGCTTAATATGAATGCAGTCTGTTTTGTTCGCACCTGCACATGCAGTCCATCGGTAAATTTCTCATTAGCTACTGGTCTGAACACATAGTTTTCCGAACCGCTAATGTGGTTTCATTGAGACTGGTGTGGCGTTGTTTATTAGAGGATAGTCACTGACAGTGTGTCTCTAACTGATTTCTTACGTCATTCTTATGAAGGAAGTATGTTGTGCCGTCTTTGTCAGCTGCGGCTTCATCTTTAATTTTTTATTCTGAAATATAGGTTACAGTATCCTCAGGCTACTGCCTTTTTAGTGGGATGACACAGGTAACCGTGTAGTCAACTGAAGTATGACATCAACAGCATGGAGAGCTTCACCGATGTATCGCTTTTCTTCCAGATCATGAGCATGGGCTACTTCGTCGCTGGCTGCAGGAAACTGGGGCACGCCATGAACGAAAATGGTTCTCCTTATACGGCGTGTGAGATAGTCGTTTGAATTATTTTTGTCCCAATGGCTTTCGCTCCATGGAATATCCGGAAACACGCGTATCCAAATGTCTTCAGTAGGCGGGCAGTATGCTGACAAACTAACGTCTCGACTTCTGTGGATTCCAATGTCACTCATCTTAACCGAGACTCGCTGAAGCGCATCAGTTTTGGATGTCTGTTGATCTGCATTAAATTAGTCGGCCTGGCCCATGCTTTGATTCGGTCACAAATTAATTCCAAGAAAATAAATTGTTCAGTTGTTTAACCTTTTAGCAGTTTCCTTTGGACAAAGGAAGATTGGTGCGTATGAGTGAGTGTCGGGACCCGCAGTTCAGTGATGTGGGAGACATGGCTATCGGTGGATTTGATGAAGTCTCTGCCGGTGGCACCTTTTCCTTGACCAATGTTGTGCCTGTAGCGGTTTAAGCTACTGGAGTCGCAATTTGAATACATCGAGCAGGAACGGTTGCATCAATGGATCGGTCTTTAAAGTGGTTCGGTTTCTTCTAGTGAATCAAAAGTTGATTCAGTCGTTACAATGGACAAGAAAATAGGGGTGGTGGAGTCGGACATGCTTCGGTTGTTCGTGACGACGAGTTGCCTTGTTATTCCAAAGGTTTCAGTTACTGGAAACTGTGAGAACGACTGTCGCTTTTCATTGGTTTCGAAATTGCAATTGGAGGAGATGGACGATTGCAGTCCGTGCTACTGCCGCCATTAGAAAAGCAATTTCCACATTCAAATGAAGTTCAGTTTCGACTAGTAGGCCGTCATAGTATTTTGTTAATGCACATACACATTTAGGAAGGAACCAAAGGGAGACCGGCATACTATTATACTTCTTTAGTTCTGCACAACCCAGTGTGCCGCGTTTTGGATGGTAACGGCTGGTACGGTGAGAACTGCCAGTCCTAATTTTACTACCTTAACACATGCTTGATTAGCCCTAAATACTTCCTTTCGAGTTAGAGGTGTTGTGTCTATGGTGCTCGAACTACTGTTGTCTGGTTTGTGGGATAACAGCGTGTCGCCATCAGTTGAGGTTCGTTCCTCGATGGTCAGGCGGTCATATGACCGTGCTTTATGTGTTGCGTACGTGCGTCGCGCAGTAGCGGGTAGGTCGGCTAGTGCAGACATTTTGTATATGCCGTCGTCGTGAAGACCATGTTGATAGATCGCACGGAATGTACTGAAGAGCAGTGAAAGTTGATGTTTGCTTGACTGAGAAGGGTTCACAATGAAAACGTAATTTACTCTTTGGCTGTGACATACGGTTCTGGAATTGGATGGGTAAAATCCTGTTATAAACTGGAACGCTCCGGTAATGAAAATGGTGTAAATCCGGAGTGGGTGAGCCTAACAGGGCGAACTTGTGGGCTACAGTAGCCGCGAACATAGCCCGATTATTTAAATCCAGTAGAAAGAATCACTGCTAAAAGTATTCCAGAGGGAATTCTTTTAGTGGATGTGCCTTGCCAAAGCAAGACGAAAAATTGTAAATCCAACAGCGTGCGACAAAACGTTATGGAGAAAAATGCGAAAAATATGGCGAAAATTGACACGGTCGTTAAACGGTACTCTGCTGACGTAATGAATGGTATTGGGCCTTGTTCTAAATCGAGCATTTTTCTCCAGCGATCTGTGATACCGTAGAGTAAAATTAGTAAATCCGCGAAAATGAGGAGAAAAACATTACTGAAATTGTCGTGGGTAAGCCTGGGTAGGATTTTGTGGTATTATAACATTTCCACCTTTATCGCTTTTACACGTTCAAAGTCATGGGATTTGGATAGCAGAACAGGCCAGCAATATCGTAAGGTAAGGAGCACCACTGTATCTACCCGAGTGAGTAGCATTGTTTGGGTACAAGCCCCAGCCAAATAACACCATTTTTACGAACAGTCCAGGCGATCATAGCCATCTTTCTTGCACTACACTAAAGCACTGGTTGGTCAATTGTAGCTGGTGCTGACAGCATTGATGCATCTCGAGGAACATGGCACTAGGCCCAAATCCGGTGTACAGGTTGGCCGGTCCATGCTTAGTATTCCTCATAAATTTATGTAACGCATATGCTGGGAACGTCAGTATAGCAACTAGGGTGAGGCGATCCAAACAGGAGGGGATGCTGACCTGTTCCATGTTTTGCTCCCTTCCAGACATAATAAATTAGGAAGGGTCATATGAAACCTTAATATCTTATTATCCGACTTTGCAAATATTAGGTGTTTGTGCTTCTAACTTTCCGGCTTTCAGCTAGAAGCTGTGATGGCCTAGGCAGATGCAACTTCATGTCGTTTAAGTTACAAGCCGTCATGAAGTTTTGATTCCTTAGAAAAGGTCCGCGAAGGAAGCACACCAAGATACGTTACAAACACTGGAAATGAAGTGTTCTTCTTACAACATTGTCGAAAGCAGAATATCTCGTTTAAAGACTGGTCATTTTAACATTCCAGCTGAGTCCCGCAGTGGACGTCTCCAAACGTTAACCGAGCCAGTTACCCTTGGTGTTGTCCATGAACTGAGTATTGAGGACTGGCAAATATCTGTTTGCAAGATTGCCCAGATACTAAAAATCTCACGTGAGCGTGTTTGGCTCCTTACTTCTACTATCGCGGACATGCCTAAAGTTGTAAAAAAATGGGTGTCAAAATTTTGCCTAGTGATCAGAAACCGAAACCCGTTGATTCATCCAAAAACGTTTCGTTCCATTTTAAAGATGCACAAGAGGTTTTGATTGGCTTAATGACTGGGAAGGAAACATAGTCTTACATATATGACCATGAAACCAAGTGAACGTCAAAGAACTGGTGCCACATTGGGTGTATGCAAAAATAGTTCCGGACCCAAACATCCGCCAAAAGGACCCTGGTGCCTGTTTACTGGGACAAAGCCTACTTTGTTTGTGCTCTATCTTCCTCAGGGATCCAATATTACCGGATAGTATCATACAAACGTTTTAGGTCAGCCGAGTGAGGCAGTTAAGAAGAACCAACATAGAAATTTGACCAAGAGCTTCATTTGCTTGCAGAACAATGAACTTGCACACAAGTTTACTGTTTTGGCTGCAAAATGGACCCCATAGGTTTCTAATTGGTCCACCATCCACCTACTCACCAGATTTGACACTTTCAGGCTAGTACATCTTTCCGCAGTTTAGGAAATATATGTACACGTAAGACCTGTAATCCAAACTGGAGATATTTTTTATTTCTCTTGCAACTAAATGAGAGCCGATGAATAAGGTGCTTGATAAAATTGGACTAAGCTTAACGCTCAGGGCCTGGTATCCTTTAAAATGATTGGATAAATTGGTCACTGCAGAATATCAAGTTGTAAGCTTTGTGCATTTTTGTTGATTCCTACTAGGTCACAACTCGCTGTTCAAAGGTACCACTTTTGTCCACGACAGATTGATTTTATTCTCCTGATGTTAAATTCACACAATACTTTTTACTACTATTGGAGCATGATACTTCTAGTGGTTCGTTGAGCCTGAACACAAATAAATCACGGTTACTTGTGCCATTTCTCATGTGGCCATATACGAGTTCACGAGATGTATGCACCTTGATACTGACTCTTCGTCTAAGTAGCTCAGGTTCCAATTTAAGCCCGATTGACATCCTAAAATTATTACCCATTGATAGACCCTGCCCTACAATTTGCCCAGCTAAGAGCCTGCATGATGCAATTACGTATCGCTGTTGTTGATAGCAAAGATGATTTTGTGCACCAAACAGCTTCATTGAGTTGTGCATGAACAGTAAAGTGGATGTAGGAGCGAGACACTCTAAGACTGCTAATGAGTGGGGGGGAATTTGAGTGCAATTTTAACTGTTCTTCGTCGCAGTCCCCTCTCAGTCAGACAGGCACTCATATGACTGAAAAAGCCTCTAACTGAGGGAGGACTGCGACGAAATACACTTAAACGTACACCAAAATCCACACTACTCACCATTAATCAAAAATCCGTCCGTATAGCTTCTAAGTGTTGTATCGCACAACATAGCTGTGCGTAACGTCGTCGTTCTGGGGTCAAAATGTGCCCTCTGCACAGTTCGTAACTGACATAGCAGTGGAGGATGAGCTGCACTATATTGTAGTCGACTGTCTATCATGCAGCTCCGCCACCGTCACCCATGGCTTAGTGGCACAAGCTGCTGGCATCTGGAAGTTATAGTGTCGGAACCCAGCAGTGGTCAGATGAAGACGCACTACTGGGGAGACCAAGAAGTTTGAAACAGCTGTCTGGCGTTTATCCAGACGTATGGGATCCTGCCTGAGTGAGGGAGGACGGCGACGAAGTACATCTAAAATCTACAAATGAGACATCGAACTGAACGGGTTTTGTCCTTGTCATAGTGTGCTTAGCACTTGATTACGCTAGTCACATAGTTTGGCCTAAGCACTGTCCTCATTCCGGATGAAATGACACATACTAGTGAGCGTATCAGTGAACGACTAGCCTATCCGATTGTGGTAACAGGCAATGTATGCTTGTATGCTTCTCCTTATCACTCGCTTGTTTAAGGAGTGAAACACCACGAATTAATCCAACACCCACCGATTCTGTTTTCATTATGTAGCGGTTGTCAGATGCGGCCTTTCTCAAGGCATTGAACCATGTATCTTGGCGGCTTGCTGACAGAGGGCGGCAGCAGATAAGCTCTTCAATGTCGCTTCCAATACCGGGTCAGCAAATTTAGCTGTGAGCTATTGCTTTCATTCTGATCGCACCAGGGTGTGTGTACTGGAAATGGCGGAGCACCACTTTGTGAAATTAGACTGAAACCACGGCTCTATCGGTGATCATCAGGCAGGAATTTACAAAAGACATTGTCATGACACTGAAAAAGCTGCTTACGTTCTCCGGATTAAACAGCGGTATATCAAGGTGTCGGAGAGTTTTATCCTGGTCGATAGCAGGATGTACATCGGAAGATTACCAGTCGTTTTCAAAAGTCCAACTAAAACAAATTGTCGTTTATCGTTTTTCCGGATGCGTAGTAAGCTAATTGGAGTGCGAGCTACAGTGATGAACTCTCGGTGAGATTCACTCTGCTCGCTTTTTACTGCAATGCTTTTTCTTTAGTTAACTTTTTTTTCCACGAAATTTTTCAAAGTAGCTGTGACGTTTCGGAATAGTGCAGCTCTCCTTCCTTACTCTATACCTACCTCTTGCTAACTGGTTCGGTTTCGTATATATTCATCGGAACGCCCACGTCTACTTTTCCTAATACTACAACCTCGTTACCCGAAATCGATCAACTCTTCTTTTCCTATCAGGTGTTTTCTCCTGTTCGTCTTTCTCCTTGTAATTTCAACCTTCTACTGGGTGCGGAATACGAACTGCATGTCAGCGGTGGACCACGTTCTAGTTCCATGGAGTATTCAATTCATCCAGTTGAAGCGTCCAAAGCAAATCTACTAATTGAGCGTGTTACTGCCAGAGGCGTTCTAGTCCGTGCTGCTGGTGCAAGCGGCTTGGTCAACGTTTATGTTCGTGCTCTCAGTCACACTGCCAGTGTCAACTCATCCGTCTTGTTAACCGAGTCCTTCGACCCGTTTGTTGCATCTGAAGTGAGTCTCTTGAATTCCTCTTCTTACTGGCTTGTATGTGACTGCATGGTTAAACTTCTCAATCTTGTCTTGAATACGAACATACACGAAAAACAATTCAGCTGTGGTCAGGCTGGGAAGATATATTAGCTGCTTTCAGTTCTGCATAGTTTGTGAACAGCCTGATAAACCAAACCAACACCTTTTCTCTGCTTTTTTAATTTTATAAATGAAGACATCAGCTTAATGCTAGCACCTCACAGATAACATTACCTGCTGTTTTGCTTTGTGTTGCACCATTGAGACAATTTATTTCCGAAACGACAGATTTTCCTTTTCTTTGCTCAGGCAACTGCGGAGGAAAAAAGTATAGACATATCCACGTAAGCAAACTGCCTGTGTTCTACGTCTGTCAGTAGCTATAAAGGATAAGGGAAGGTAAAGCAGTCTGTACGTTCAGACCGCTTTAGACAACCACAGTGGCCGTGACCTGTGCAGACTTCGAAGACGACTATCTGGTAAGCAATGCTGCAGAATACTCAGCACCGAAAATGTAGACAAATTCAACGCTGAGTTCAGCTCCTTATCACCTAACACACCCTTTAAATTTCCCATACCATCACAAAGCCACCCACATTATTTAATTTCACAAGGGTTTATAAGGGGCTCACAAAACTGAAACTAGACAAGGATAACATACTGGATGCACTAGCAGCCGTCGCTCTAAAGGAGTGCTCAGATGTTCTAAAGACACATCTGGCAGAGATCTTAAATCGGTGTTTAACGTCTGGTACTAACCCTGGCATTTGGATATCATCCAGAATGACACCTTTCTAAAAAGTAATCTCGGAATTATTGGCCAATTACGTGCATGTGCGTGCTGTTAAAGGTACTGGAAAAACTACTGATCTCCCGTATTTTCACAGGCAATCATAATGATGAGGTCAAACTGTCTATAAACTAGGGTGTCATCCATTGGATATCGCCTAGTTTCTAGTGCATTCCGTTGTGTTTACGCTGGGTACTAGATGCTAGAGCGTACGGCTCCTACTTTTTGCGTACACGAACACCATGGAGAGCCTTGACATATCATTATTACTCAATAGCTGAGGTGTTTTCCACCTGCAGCTAACGTATATAATGAGTGAATGAATGAACTACTCAACATTTTTGGAGCTTTATCGCAGCTAAACGCAACCACATAGCCACCACACATCCAGGAAGGCGCTAGACGACCGGGTAGTACGAGTGAGAATCGTCAGTAGCGTGCACCCGCCGAATCCTGCCGGATTCGAACGCATGATCTTACTCTTACGAGGCTGCAACTTATTCTGCCTATCCATGGATAGTGGTGGCGAGCAGCCATGGCTGATTTCCAACTCCGGTATGGTGCTACTCATCCTTCACTCTCATGTGTGGTATACATATGCAGAGGATCGGGTTGGTCGCCTGAGCTACGAGTTCCTTTGGTCACACTAGGATTTCATGTTCGGGTCCAATCATAAGGAAGATGGGAATCTGTGATGCTATTTTACTTGAAAACTGTCACTATTGCGAAACGAAAACAAAGCAAGAATCAGTTTTTAAACGATGAAAGGTAAGTGTGAACGCGGACAAAAAAGAATTTTTTCAGGGTACAGCTACAGTGAAAACATGAAACTTTAGAGTTCCATAGACTTGTGAACTATGTCGCCCAGTACAGAACTTCAGCTCGATTTCGTGGCAGCTGTGACCAGCCCGGTTGTTTCCCGTATCCAGTTAACGTACGAATGAATTCGAGCGTAAACAGAAGGAATACCACTGGTACCGCAGCCGATTCCCGAGGATGCGATTCCTGCCAAATACCACTGAAAATAAACAATATATCAACCAAAGCAACCCTTTAAAAACCTTAGCGTCAATCGAAAAGGTACCTCTGACTACTTTAATGTCACATGCCTTACAACGTTATATGCAGTTATGCAGTATATGTTGACTCGTTGAAAGAAGTACAATGACCCAGCAACCGTACTGCACACTCGGTACAGTACACAGTACAGTGCACGTACGCAGTGCGGTACACACACAGTACACACACGCACAGCGGTCTTACCTGCGAAGGCCGTTTCATGCACTGTGGCAACACCAAGTTCTCTGGTGTTATGTTATCCAGTTGGTGAGATATCTCGCTATTTCGCTAAAGTAGATGCTAATTCTGTTACATATGTGGATGCAATGGAGTAGAGAACTTTCATGGTCAAAACGCCAGTATCTGAAATGGTAGAACATGAAACATTGTCTAATTGCTATGGACTACATAATGAAACATATTTCATGCCCCCAGTTGTACCACAAAATGGGTCGCGGCAAAGAGAAACAGGGTTAACTTACCATACACACATCAGGGAACGCAAAGACACAAGTTGGTAAGAAGCTTTGGGTTTAACTGTATATAAAACAAGCCAGTCACTATTCCGATGGTACCTACATAAGAGTTTAGGTACCCACAAAATTTTCGCTGTACTAACCAAGTGTAGATCAACGAAACTGCACTTTAACTAGGTGCAATCGTTTGCGTGCCTCAGAGATGAAGTTAATTGTGCTGGATGTTGCTTTTGAACATTCAGAGTCACTCATACCAACTTAGGCAATGGTTGGAGGCCATTTAAGTAATTATCTTGGTTCTCCAGGTTGGATGTTGGAGTAACAGTGCTGCCTTGTCCCTGTAGTGCATTACAAAACGCCCACTGCCTTCCCGGTCAGGTGTTTCCTCCAAAGGCTTTGGTTGAGAACCGTATTCTCTGCTCTATCCAATCCTGAGAAATATGAGAGTATACTGCCAGCGCAACACAATGAGAAATTCAAACAGCTACTTGTTATTCTAATACTCGAAAGGAACAACTAGAAGTGCCCTATCTACTGCATCGAGCTGGGTGCATAGGGATGGGGGTGCTATTACTTAAGTCTTCATTCTTTAGCCGCATTCCAAGTTCACTTTTATGCCCAGTTTTTGACCAACTCCATCATGTTCCAGCTCACATACAATCATAAAGCATCACTCCGGCCCCATCAACTAGTTCATGCTGACCCGAGTGGAAAACCGCAGTTCATCACCTACCATTTGAAGTTCCGATCATGTCTCAACGTGCAAACTTTGTTATAGATATTTCAAAAGGCAGAACTTGATGAAAAACTACACCCTGCCTGAGCTAAGTGCATCCATAGTACAACGGAATTGCTCCCTAGGAATCCCATGTACCTCTGTAACGATATTCAATTTAGTACCTAAGGGATTCAAATTGCATCTGGCGGTGTACACACACGCGTATATATATATATATATATATATATATATATATATATATATATATATATATATATATATATATATATATATATATATAATGCATACTGTTCGTTTTAACCAATCCCAAATTAGGCAGTTTTATATCGGACAAGTATCCACTACCAAATGACCGGTAGAGAACTTCATCTGGATTTCATAACTCCCGTGACTTTTCCGATTATTTATCGTACCCAGCCAGAGTAGGAATGCATTCAAGCGTAAACAGAAGTAATATCACTGGTACCACAGTGGACGCGATTCCTGTAAAAGCCACTACAAATTAATTATGGCAGTTACACCCAGACTCGACAGCAGCTCAGAGCAACCGCGATATGCAAGGGATTTAACAACATTTAAGCAACTTGAAAATTCCCATTTAGAGTCAAAAGAACACAACATTTGTTTTCATTGAAGCCAGGTGTGCGCAAGTTACGGGACAATCGCGCGGCTAAACCCAAGCGGGCGCTAGTGGAGGCCTCGTCTAGGTGCGGAATGTGCTCGCGCGCTAATATTGGAAAATGGGTGCTGATTCACGAAATGGGCCAAATCACAAAACTGCCGTAGAACTAGGCGAAGTCACGCAGACGGATTTGCGCAGAACTGGTCGCGTTAGCTTAGCCGAAATTTACGGGTGATCTGAGCACGGTCCCTACTCATGAACGTATTGGGGTAATGCGCTGCGTCCTCGAAACCAGACAACTATACACACACTACCGGCGGACTAGACGCGAGATTTAGACGCACACGCAGCACACGGATAGAACGGCGCACATGATCGCACGACCACGCAAATCCTAATCAGCGCACAAGAGTGAGAAGGTCAGACGAAACGGACCTCAGAGTTCTTTTATGACCAACAAAGACCGAATCACAGTTGACTTAATGGTTCATTTTGTGTGTGAAATGTATTACCACGTAGAACAAGTGGTTTACGAAAGACATTGCTCACTTTAGCGCAGTTGCGCCCAGACTCAAACTGGCTGGATCCTGCTACGTTGTGGGCTAGAACTTAACTCTGCGTGGCGCAGCCCACTCACCGGATTTTATGGCGCATTTTCGCGGGGTTACTTGACGTGCCCACAAAACCTCCTTTTTGAAGATAATGTCTACCGCTTCTGACGAGGATTTACCTGGGGAGATCTCGGTGACCCCCGGAATCTTCCTGTTCGTCGGCAAAGCGGGTTCTCAAGAGATTGCGGCGACTGGGCGGCTTCGACCGGAATCTTCCGTTCTGTTACAATTCCGAAGGTATCCAACAAGATATGCAGCGACAGGTGCACAGGAAGACTGGCTGGGGTGCAGCGTTATCCGTGTCGCGGTCGAAGTTGATTACTATGGTGGACGCACGGGTCAATACGCACGGGGATATCATGCAGTACATCACCTTGGCGAGCCGTCACTTTTGCTTTGATCCAGCGTGAATGACCTGCCTGATAGTAGCGGGCGTATACCGTGGCTCCAACCACGAGTTCATTGTGCTTGGCGTACGCAGTAGAATGACTTGGTGGCTTTTCGGTCGGGATCAGCCCTACGTTAAGGGCGCGTAGCTTGCTGCCCATCAATGCTTCAGCTGGAAACTGGCATCCTGAAGCGAATGGATTTGGTGTGGACGATACGCGAGCAGGAATGCTTAAAGGCATTTATCCACGGTCACCTCCCCACGAGATTTCAAGAGTGCGCTCTTGAAGGTGTCGACAAACCTCTCCGCTTGACTATTGGACTGGGGATGGTAGTGCGGTGAGTGTAAGTTTTGGATGCAATGTCGGCGACGAAAGTCTTTGAACATGGAGCCATTGTCGGACATAGAGACCTCGGGGAGTCCATGTTGCCAGAAGGTTGGTTGTAAACAACCCAGTGTGGCGGATGCGGTTGTTGGGTTGATGGCGACCGCTTCAGGCCATGTGGAGTAGGCGTCTACCACCACCAGGTAGGAAATGCCATCGATCGGACCAGTATAGGTGACGCGCACTTGAGATCACGGTTTTTCTGTCGGTTGCCAAGGAAGTGGTGGTTGGCGTCCATCGCAATGACACTGGACCTTACCGTGGTGCGATGGTTTGTGTGTCTCAGCGATCCATTGAACTATGCTGGGCGGTGCCTTTGCACCTTCAGACTCACTCATACCAGATTGGTCAATGGTTGGAGGCCAGTCAAACTCAGCCTCCTGGTCCTCCAGGTTGGGGGTTGGAATGAGGGTGGCACCTTATTCCTTAAAAAGGACTCCTTGTAGCCCAACGCCAAACCCGCTGCCTTACGTTCAGGTTTTTGAACCAAAGGCTTTGGTTGAGAACTCTAATCGTTCTCCTGTGTAGGACTGGGCACCCTGACAGTATCCTGCCCACACAATACAACGAGTTTCTCTTCAAACAAATTTCTGATGCTCTGGCCACTGCAGAGGATAATCAACGGTGCCCTATCTGCTGCATCGAGCAGGGTGGATGGGGGTTTGGATGCTACTGCTCAAGCCTTCCCGTCTTCTTATTCCCCCTCTTACGCTTTTTCACTCTCACCGTCCCCTTCCAACTTCACTTTTATCCCCACAGTTTTCAACCTCCGATTCTTGGCTCGCCCCCAACCTGCTTTGTTAGTCGTTTATTTTCTAGTTTCAACTCACATGCTAACGCGGGGCGTCACTTCTGTCCTGTCGACAAACCCATGTCTAACCAAGCGGTCCATTCCAGTTCTTCGGCTTCCATTTGGAGCCCTCCATCCTTCTTCAGATTGGCATGCCTCAATGTTCGCACATTGCTACAGATCGGTCGAAAGGCAGCAATTGTCCGAACATTGGAGACCCTCTCGATCAATATCTGCTGCCTATCAGAGACCTGCCTGCAAGACTCGAGCTCTGTGCTCACTCTGCGATCCCCTTCAGGTGACGCAAACAGTATTTTCTCATTGCGCCTATCCGTTGACGATGCAGTTTCGAGCACCGGCCAAGCTGGAGTTGGCATGCCCTGAGTCTCCGGGCTGAAGCTGCTCTGCTTGATTGGATTCCAATCAGTAGCCGGATGTGTGCGGTCCGATTGGCTGGCTCGTTCAAAGCTCCGAAGTCGTGCGGGACTAATAGGTGCCTATTCATCATCGCCGCCTGTGCACCTACAAACTGTAGCGATGATTCGGTAAAGAACGACTTCTACCGCCAACTGACCCAGCTCCTTCGTCACAGAAGAAGCACGGACACTGTTGTGCTGGCGGGGGATCTGAACGCATAAGTTGGAAAGTTGTCCACTGATGAAATGCATCTGGACGGTCAGCACGGTGTAGGCTCCCGTAATGATAACGGTGAGCGGTTGCTTCATATTTGTGAGGATGCCCGTTTATTTCTTGCTAACACTAACTTCCGACACAGCACCCGCCGGAGGGTGACATGGCGCCCACCAGCCTCGAAGCAGCCTTGGACGCAGATCGATCACATTGCTATCAGTTACTGCTGGAGAGGCTGCATCCAGAACTGTCGCTCGATATGCAGCACATGTGTGGACACCGATCATGCATTTGTATGTGCTGACATGCGGATGCGTTTTGGCGGACGCCCACGACGACGCTGTGAGCGCATTGACGCCAGCCAACTGACAAAGCTAGCTGTTCTGACTGCCTATCAAAATAGAGTGATATGCGGGTTGAGTAAGCGCTCACTGGAGAAAATTGATGATCACTGGTCACATGTTCACCAGACCTTAGTAGCAGCAGGCAACTCCTCATATGGTAAGTCTAATAGCCAACATGGACATTAGGTCTCTTCGCAGTCTCTGGAACTTATCGATGCTCGCCGGCATATCCCGGCTGGAAGCGAACACAATGAAACTCGCAAAGAGCTTTGGGCAAAACTCCGTGTTAGCCTAAAGATAGACAGCGAATCTTGGTGGTCTGTTCGTGCATCAGAGATGGAAGTGGCCTCTGCCCTTGGCAACCATCGTAAGTTATTCCGTCTGATAAGGCAAACGGATAACAGGAGACATGCTGTTAGTGAAACTATACGTGACGAGAGTGGACAGCCTATCCACAATTTGTCAAAACGTTTGGAGGGTTGGGCTGAGCATTTTGAAAGGCACTTTAACCGGATAGAATTGTTCGATTCTTTGCCGACCAGTGATCACCCTGCTCCGTGCGCTGGCCCTCTGGATCCGCCCTCTCGCTCAGAAGTCGAAAGTAAGATCGCACTGTTGAAGTTGAACAAAGCGCAGGACCAAATGCTCTTCCTCCAGTCTTATTCAAATTTGGAGGCACTGCTCTTGTTGATGGCTTACATGAATTAATAATGAAACTGTGGGAGCAGGAGATAATCCCAACCGACTGGAGCCGCTGCGTTATTGTTCCCTTCTTCAAAGGAGGCTGGCGTTGGGAATGCGGCAACCACAGAGGAATCAGTTTGATCTCCATCGCCTCCAAATTACTCGCCTCCATAATCCGTCACAGACTGAATGGCGCTCGTGAAAGCCAGTTTCATGAGCAGCAAGCCGGGTTTCGTCGAAATCGTGGCTGCTTTGACCAAATCTTTACTTTGCGTCAGTTGTTGGAGCATCGTCACACATATTGGCGGCCCACCGTAGTCGGGTTACTGGACATCAAAGGTGCCTTCGATTCCGTTGATCGATGTACCCTTTGGAATTGTCTACTCAGGAAAGGTGTGCCCGAGAAATATGTAAATATTATCCAAGCATTATACGCGCGTAGCACGGGCAGAGTGAGGGCTTACGGCAAGCTGTCGCCGCCTTTCAATATCTCCAGCGGTATGAGTCAAGGATGCTCGTTGTCCCCTTTCCTCTTCAATTTCGCTATTGATGAAGTCATGGAGATTGCGTTCACATGACATAACTTGAAATGTGTGGAGCTACTCCCAGGAGAACGACTTCTCAACTTGGAGTATGCAGACGACATCACTCTCATCTGTGACAGCTCCCAGACGTGCCAAGCCGCGCTGGACAGATGGGCACTTGTTGTCAGCCGCTTCGGGCTTTGCTTTGCACAATCGAAATGCAAAGGTTTGCTCCAAGATTAGCAGGGATCGCCTCCTGCGCTGACCTTTGGTGGGGGTCAGCTAGAAGTTGTTCGGAAATTCAACTACCTGGGAAGTTGTATCAACGCCCTTGGGATTGAAGATGAGATCACGAAACGTATAGCAAAAGCTCGAAGTGCTTTTGCTAACCATCGCCACCTATGGCGTCGGCGCGACATTACTCTCGCCCTGAAGGGTAGAGTGTACAATGCAGTGGTACGTTCGACTCTACTGAACGGCTGAAAAACCCGGCCTCTTAGACCAGCGGACATAAAGACGCTAGTGACGTTCGAGCATCGGTGCCTTCGCACTTGGGCTCACATCTGGTGGGAACACCGCGTGAGTAACGAGCGTGTTCGACGCCTTGTTTAGGGCACAGGAAAAGGAACTGAACCGCTCAGCACCGTCATTTCACGCACCAGGCTCCGATGGCTGGGGCACGTGTTGCGCATGCCAGCCCACCGACTTTCACGATGTGCATTGTTTGCTCACCGGGAATGTGGATGGATGAAGAGGAGTGGTGGCCAAGCGATGACTTGGTTGATAGGAAGGAAGGCCCTCACTTCGGAGCTGGCCTCGGTTGGAGCGTCACGGCTCCCTGGTTGGGGTCCAAAAGACGATGAACACGTTTGGCTGGATACCCTTGCTGACATGGCAAGGGGCCGACCGCAGTGGCGTTCCTGCTGTTAGTTTCTTTGTCCCTCCCCATCCCTTTTAGTCTCCCCCTCCATCTACGATCTCGTTTCGTGGCGTTAAACATAATACTTTTTCTTTTTGCCTAGTAGCCGGCTGGTAGCTTACCGGAACGATGCCTATCCGTTACTGGCAACTCAGCTGGCATGCAACTGTTGTATTTATTTTCCTGTTGCTTTATGTATTACGGCACTGTAGCTGTGATATTTCCCACCTCTAGCTGACGTGTATAATGATGAATGAAGGATGCTGGTTGGCGTGGTGGAACCATGGATGCTTGTTGACATCTTAAGCAGCAGCGAACGATCTGACTCTGCTGGTTAAACGATTGTCCCTGAAGGACTGAGTTCTGTAACATGGTGTCAGAGAAGACAAACTCAAACCCCACAGGCGGCGGTCGGATCCTGTTTGGATCACCACTGCCTCTTCAGCTGCCTGACCCATTTAACGTGGATGAACGGATTTTGTTCTGCTCTCCGAGCTGAACAGTTGCGTTGCAAACGTTTCATCACCAATCATGGTGACTTCTTCAGTGCGTAATAAGCCAACTGAGTTGTTTTGTCGACTCTCGTCTGTAAGAGTCGACAAAAAACACAGTTGGCTTATTGCGCACTAAAGAAGTCACCACGATTGGTGATGAAGCGTTTGCAACACAACTGTTCAGCTCGGAGAGCAGAACAAAATCTGAACAGATCACCCGAGCTACAGGTATTCTGATTTATGGATGAACGTAACTTGGCGAATAACTGGCTTCTATGGAGGTGCAATTGAATGGATTACTGCACCTTAGTAGGTTCGTACGAGCAACCGATAGTGTATCGCCTAGCCATGCTTCGACACGCAGCGAGGAATGACGCGCGCCGAGTACCAGAGATATTGCAATACAACAAAGGCGAAGGTCCCAAGAATTTGTTGACGGTCATAGAAAAGTTCACTGAATTTTGTGGACGTCAAATCAACGGGCTCTACCAACGCTATCTTTTCTTTTTGCGCAATAAATGCCTAGACAAATCCGTCGACGCGTACATCAGTGAGTTGTAAATGTTGGCCAGATCCTGCAATATCTGCAAATGCGTGGGCGACAGTCTCACGCGATCGGATCATTCTAGGAATCAACGATGATGGTACGTCAAAGCGGCTTTTGAGACAACGCAACTTATTCCTCTAACAGTGAATCGATATCTGCAACAGTGAGTCCTCTAACCTATCGGTACCAGCAAATGAAACCCGCAATTGATGCAGAATTGTGTACTGTTTCCGGATGCTACTCAACGAATTCTACCGACGTGAGACAGAAGATTCGCAACTTTTGCGCCGCACGACACCCGAGCTCCCGGGAACAGTGTCCGGCATAGGTTCGGAGATGCTTCCACTGTAGAAAAAGGAACCACTTTGCTCGTTGCTGCTGATCAACTAATGTGAGTGCGGTCGTTTGTGACAAGTCACGCACAGATGCAGAACATTCAATTGGCAACATATCTCGGAGGGTGCCGCAAAAAAGGTGTTTATGTAAGTGTTTTGATGGAAGACAAAGCCGTCTTATTCCCTTTAGACACGAGAGCCACGGTCAACGTGCTACCAAGGAAGCACTGTCCCGGTGTGTGCATTCGATCCGGTCAACATTGCTTGAGGCGGTAGAATGGTGTCAGACGGGCCCCAGCTACAATCGAAGTGATTAACCCAAGAGATGATGCCTCAAATCAATTGCAGTTTGTGATCGTGCAGAAGGAGCGCACACCGATTATTGGCATTGATTCGATCCAGTCTCACGGTGTTGTTGTCTTTAATCATGAGGGTTTCGTACATGTTTGCCAGGGAGAAACCGATATTAGTGATCAGTATCCGTCTCTGTTTAGCCCGGCTTTGGGAAGGTTCGAGGGAACTGCTCACTTATTCTTAGATCATTTGATACCATTGACTGGGCTACCGGATAGGAAAGTTACATTTACGCTACGTGACAGGTACTTCGTTGAATTGAGCAAATTGGTGAGAGAGGGTGTGATTGCCGTAGTCGACGAGCCAACCGACAGGGTTAATCAGGTCGCAGTCATTACGAAGAAGACGGCAGAACTACGCGTGTGTATTAACCCGAAACTTTTGAATGACGCCTTGCTTAGAAAGCATTATGCACTTCCAAAACTAGAAGATATTTTGCCGCCTTTGGCCAAAGCTAAGTGTTTCACGCAGGTAGACCTCTCTTTGGCATTCTGGCGCGTCGTTCTAGAAGAAGCATCCAATTTCCGTACTACCATTGCCACTCCGTTCGGGCGTTATCATTGGTTGCATTTACTTTTTGGTTTGAAAGTGTCGAGTGAAATTTTCACAAGCGTTTGGTGCAAGCGGTAGACAATATGGATGGTGCAACTTGCGTGGCAGAAGATGTTTTGGTCAATGGTTCAGCAGAAGAAAGACATGACGTTATCTCTACGGTTTCTTGCGGCGTTGCGTGCAAAAGAACATTAAGCATAAAAGTGAGAAAATTGAACACTTCGGAAAAACTAGGTGAGTTTGCACGGCATTTACTAACAACCCAAGGGGTCAGGGTCGATGCACGATAACTTAAGGCAATTCGAGAAATGCCGCCCCCTAACAATGTGAAGGGAATCCATCGCTTAAACAGGATGGTGAATTACTTGAGCCGTTTTATGTCAAGACTCGCTGATATCAGGACGCCGGTTAGAAAAATCACAGAGGAGTAAAGTGGAGTTGAGGAAAAGAACAGGAAACCGCATTTGAAACTATCAGGCATCTAATCAGCAACGCGCCTGTACTTGGGTACTACGATCCAGCGCAACCTCTGGTAGCTAGGATGGATTAGGTGCTGTTCACTTGCAGAATGCAGAACCTTTAAATTTCCGCAGTCGAGCACTCAGCGTGACCGAGCAGCGCTATGCGCAGAGTGAGAAGGAGATGCTCATGCTAGTCTATGCCATGGAGCGTTTCAACGGTTATACGTTGTATACCGACTACAAACCGCTTGTTAATAGCACATCGTTCCTGGTCGCCCTCAGCGTCTGCTTATCCGGCTTTAATAATCCGACGTGGATATTGTGTACATGCCTGGTGCAAAGGTGTTCATCGCGGATACCTTGTCAAGAGCTCATCTGCCGGTACCCGAGCATAATCCGGAAGAGGTCGAGGCGGTAAACCTAGTACAGCATTTGACAATGATAGATAATAATAGTAATAATAATAACAATAATAATAATACGTATATTTCGCTTGATGAGAAACTGTCTATAGCACCACAGATCAATTTGTACGGAAGTATCTGTGCTCTTGCATGGGTGACATGCATAAGTGAAATATTGGGAAATGCGTTTTATGTATTAACATTCTGGCGGATGGTTGAGGCTAAGGCCTAGTTATGAAAACATTGGTGTTTATATATTTTTGGGCCCCTCTTTTGATAGCACATCGAGGGCTTTTTCCCATGTGAATATAGAGATTATGGTAGTTAGATCAAGGTAATTGGCGAGTCTGCTACTAAATGTTGTTACATTGTCACTTGTCCTCAGTGTTATTGGTAGTTTATTCCACAGATAAATATATATCTGGAGAGGAAGTAATTAGCACGGACGTTTGTTTTTGCCTTCGGTATATTAAGTGTAAAACCTCTGTCGAGAAGCGATCGAGTTGAGCAATGTTTTAAATTGAGTGTAGGCAGGTTGGAATAGGTCATTTTGTGAAGCACGTTGAAAAGCAGTAACAAGTTGTGCTTCAATCGTCGAATCCAAAGTGGTTCGAGATGAAGTTCATTGTAACGTTATCGATAACTCATTGCAGAGTGTTTACCAGGCAGATGTTTCGTGAATGACCTCTGCAGGTGCTCCATAGCAATTCTGTCAATCTTTCTTATATTGCCGTGTATTATGCTGCAGTATTCGAGTGAGTAGCTTGAAATGCTCAACTCTAGCACGAGTTGTGTGTATTTTGTTTGATATATTGAACATAGACTGTCTGGCACGTGCTACTTGGTATTGGGCCTGTTCGGAGAAATTGAAGGTAGACGAGAACCTAATGCCGAAATCTCGCGTGAACAACTGTGTAGGAACTCGTTTATTGTTTAGAATGCTAGCTCCTTCGAGAATGCAGCAGCCGTAAGATATGATGCTTGATTTCTTAGCCGAGAGGTTCATCACCCATGGGCAGCACCATGACTCAAGGGAATGTAAGTCAACTTGAATGAGCGGCAGCGCCCCGTGAAGTTCGTCACGCCGTAGCTTATTGACTATTTTAATATCGTTAGCAAATAAGAGTGAGGTACCGTGTTTTACAGAAGTGGTGATGTCATTGATGTAGAGCAAAAAGAGTGAAGGACCGAGCATACTTACATTTCATTTTATGACTTGTTAGCCAGGGGCTACAAAACGCAAACGGTGTCTTGCCAAACGCCTAACCAATGGACTTATGGATTTTTAGATTTAATACGCGAACATCTCCGCTATTCCACATAAGTCTATGGGGAGTCCACCACAAAGATTTCACTTTAATATGTAATTGATTTTCGCAATAATTTCCATCCCACGGGACTTGTTAAGCGATGCTTTTCTATCCGTAATAAACCATCGTACCATTATAATCCCTTGAATGATTCCACTGGTGATTGAGCGTGGGGAAGAGCGATAATCACCTAAAGTGACTACCTGATGACGATCACTCAGGTATGATGATAGCCAACCTAGTAATGGGTCCCGGAGCCTAAAGTTCTCCAACTTTTGGTTGTGCGTTACTCGGTCAAACGTTTGGTGTATGTCAAGAAACAGGGTTACTACTGCATAGCCGGAATCGATTGATTCTGAAATGTGGTTAAGATAATGCAGTTGACAGGTGGTAAGCGTCCGCTTGTTAAGAAAACCATGCTGCAAATTATTGATCTGGCCAATAGAATCAACAAAGTTCATCATATCCTTTCTGTCCAGTTTTTAATATAGCCGTGCGATTATCGGAGTGTGGTGGATTAGTCGGTTGTTCTCAATCGTTTGTTTGGGACCTCTTTATGCCGAGGCATGATAAATGACGTTTTCCATTGGTCTGGAAAGTGGCCAGATTCCAGCGACAGAGTGAACATGCTCATCAGGCCCTCCTAGTTTAATGGTACTTGATGAATTGCCATCAGCTCCCAGCTTGGAAGATGGCCTGATTGATTTGATAACTGGATGGATAGCGTTGAGCGAGATATTGACTCTGCTTAAGAGGTTTGTTTCTGTGAGCTCTTTGCACACAGTCACCGGGTCAGCTTCGCGACTCATAGTAGTGTCAAAAAAGTCACTGAATGCTTCACAGATTTCAACGGTGTCATGGAGTAAGTGACCCTCACCATCAACAATTTCGGTAGTCAGAGGAGAGCGGTAACTGGTTCTACGATGCAGTATTTTTACAAGCTCCCTAGATTTGTAATTTGTCCCAAGGACTGTATGTTCTTCATTTTTTGTCGTGTTAATTTCACATGTTTGACTCTGGTTTGTCAATTCGAGCATTTATAAGACAAGTGAAAAGTCATGGGTCCTTTTGTATTTTGAAGCTAACTTTCGGATTTTCTTGCTGGTTATGTGCTCGATGGAATCTTTGGAAACATGAGGGGTATGAATACATTGTGGAGCATGGAGGGCTCTAGTGTGATGGATTGGTTTATATACCTGCCCCACTACAGTGTACACACTGGTAGAAAGGAAAAGTATATCCCAGTCGGAGAAATGAATGAACTGCGGAAAGCATTCCCAGTTTATCTTATGGGCTGCAACTGGCAGTGTAGTGGCGAGTTTAGTGAGCCTTTTACTTTAGAAACTGAGTCGGATCATGTTATGGTTACTGCCAGGGAGATTGTTTAACATCTCCATCTGTGGATTGGGTATCCCCAATGTGAATAATAGGTTCAGTACATTGGCGGACCAGGTTGGACTGTTAATTCATTGTGTCCAGTACCCAGATCTGGTGGTAGAAAGTGGCGTACAAGGTAGACGTTGAGTGGGATGATCAGCGTATTTTCGGTAGGTTGAAGTCGCCAGCAATAATCTCCTGGCTGGGTGGCAACTCTGATGCGAAGTCAACTGCAGAAATCATGTTGATGATACTCACGTTAGACTCATTCGGTGGGTTGTAGATACATGCGAACAGTGTGTAGGATGAAACACCTGCAGCAGACAACCAAATAGATTCAGGGATATTTTCCAATTGCGCGTGGTCTATAGCTTTATCTGTAAACGTTTTGAGTAGGTATATAATAAACGCTCCAACTTTTCTGTCGCCTAAAGGAAATACGGCGCCACACTGAGGAAGATGCAACTATTTCGGCTTCATGTGACTTTATTCTAAATGGATCCCGAGAGACAAAAATGCAGCTATCAAAGGAACTAACACCCTACTTCATTTTTGGGGAGGAACTCTGTCTACCATGGTATGCTGTTCAAGTGAAGCCGTATACTGATTCCGTCATCTCTCCGAGGAGAAATACTGAAATGCCTTCATCCCGCACACCTGGGTGACAACTAGACCATTAATCAAGCAAGTAAATTGATCTTTTGGCCAGGAATGACGGGTCAATTCATGGATCACCTGTCGCAATATAAGGCTTGCCGTCCAAACGCAATCCGGCAGATGAAGGAACCAATGATGTTGCATGATGTCCCTGACGGACCGTAGCAGAGGGTAGTGGTGTAATTGTTCAATGGTAATGGAACGAGTGCTAACTATCGGTTATTTTTAAATCGATTCACTCACCACTATGACCACAGAGGCAGTAATCAACAAGCCCAAATGTCAGTTCGCGCGGCACGGTATACCCGAGGAGCTGGGCCCAGTTTACGATCGTTGCGCTCCAGGCTTTCGCAACTAAGTGGGAATTCGTGCATCAACAAACCTGCCCATGTAATAGGCAATCGAAAGGAAAGGCAGAGTAGGCAGCGAAGCAGGCCAAGCAACTGTTATCAAAGTCCAGAGCTACTGGCGAAAAGCCGTACCTCATGCTACTGGAGAATCGCAACACTCTTTCAACGAATATTGGTTTGAGGCCAGTGCAGCGCCTATACTGCCGAAGCACTAGAACTCCGATGCCGGCATCTGCCACACATTTGAGTCCAGTTTCACCACAGCACGAACGATGACGGAACAATCTGAGACGACCAATGACCACCCAGAAACGGTACTCCGACCGCGGTGCACAGGTACTATCTGAGCTAACAGTGGGGGATGACGTGTGGGTTCAACTATTACCCGACAGTCAAGAGCGGTGGAAGAAAGGTGTGGTGATTGCGAAGGTCGGTACCGGGTCACCCGAAATAAACCTTGAAAGGGAAACGTTTAGACGAAATCGAAGGCATTTGAGACAACACCTGAGACAACAATGTGGATTGGGAGTGGAGCGCCAGATTTCGTGAGTCAAGGAGACCATGGCGACTGATAGAGCGAAGACAACGCGGAGTAGCAAGGTGTACAGAGTGCATAGTAATGCGGAGGCGCAAAGACAGGAAGAGAGGGAGTATGTGACGGGAGTGGCAGATCAGAGTGAACGCATGCACCAACCGAAGGAGCTAGACAGCCAATGGGAGGTGGGCGTAACAGATACGATTACTGGACTCGGATTGGCCGATATGCGTGTGAGTGCTTCACCGTTTGTCAAGTTGAAGCAAGAGAGGAAACACATCGATTCATAAGGGTCGTTAGTTGTGGACTTAAACTTGCAACTTATATCGGGAAGTTTGGCTTGTCAAACATGCTGTATGTTCGCCCAGTTGACTTTACTGTATAAACGCTTGTCCCTGAAGAAGGGAGTTCTGCAACACACCCCGGGCATTGAAAGCAGTTGCTACGCCGCTGTGTTGAAGAGAGGTTTGGTCTTTCCTCTCCTCTTTGGCCTGACTGCCAAGCATAGAGTAGTATTTCGGGACACAATCATGTGTGTTTGCTTCCAAAGGGGTAACGCTGTTGGTCCGCAGGTGCTTAACTGCTTCCGTCATTCGATTACTTAAGTTTTGCAGAATCACAGTGGTGGAGTATATACACAAATGCGTTCATGCGAACTTAGCTCCTGGACTGTCGTTGGATCAGTGTACTCTGGAATGTTTGTCACTGGTTGCATAAACACACTGACGACAAGTTGTTCAGCTGGTCGGCCGATGTTGACTTTTAGTGCACAGCTGCAGTTAGACTGACGCTGAAATCCGACGGTGGGCACAGAAAAGGGGGATAGGCCTCATTCGCCTTATTGAGATACACCGTATAGGCGAGGCAGACTTGTATCAATATGATCACGGAAGTGTAATCATGTATTGAACGCCCTTCATACACCAATTAGAAAAATACATGGGCTGTTCAGTTATAGATTGAATGGTCCACTTGAAGCGCTCATTGAGTGAAAGGACTGAGACGCTTAATACAAATGTGGAACATGATTCGCATAGAAGTGAACCATGGACAGTTGGATCACAGTGTTTTCGGACGCTCAACGCCCAATATTCAGCTGCTGGACATTTATAGTTGTTTGGATGGATACGCTTGGTTTAGAAAAAAATTGTTCTCTACTGAAAGAAAGTGGCTGCATTGCGCTGTATGATCATATCGCAGGAAGAAGAAGCCAACAACTACTCGTGAACCAGTAAGACAACAGAAACGGGATAGTACAGTACGGGCACAATGGATGCGACGAGACAAGGCATTGCAAGCTTTGCGGATCGAGCCAACAGCGGATCACGAGCGCGGCATCTGGTAACGAGCCTGGGCGCAGAACAACGGAGGAGGTGTTTGTCAAAAATGCAGTGAAGCAGACAAATACACTGATAGCGAAGCCCACAAGACTCAACGCGGATGGAGTGATACAGCCACGGGAAAGCAAATTGTGAGCTTTCGAACGACTCCTGGCTGGCCAGAATCGGATATAGCGAAGCTGAGATACGCGCTGAAAACTTGGAGGGATTGTTCCAAAGCTCAACCTCGTAGGTGCATGGAATGGCCCGTCTCACAAATCCTCATCCGCGGTGTGTCGTGGGAAGGAAACGCGGTCTATATCTGTATGGGTTTGTAAGTGTTTAGTTGCACATTGTTGCGGCAAACACGCTCTGCCCCTCCCGCGTCGTTATGGCTACAAAATCACGTTGGTTTAAAAATCCAACTGCAAAGTTGGGAAACAACTTTGGTAAGAAGAAACGTATTTTGTAGTTATGACGCAACTGTGGGATATATTGACGGCAGATTTGTAACTTATCCTCGAAGGGGTTTGTGTCGCTTATGCCAGGTTGAATCAAAATCCTTGGCTAAGTTGTGAGCGGCGACTCTATTTGAGAATCGCTCTGTTACATGCTTTCTTGTTTTAGTATCCTTGGAATAGATTTACTTGACGTTACTGAGTGATAAAGAGAAAGTTTCCGGGTAATTTGGTGTGTGATGAAAAATTCGTTATGTATCTACCACAAGCGAACATCTTCAAATTGTAGTAAAAAATGGGTTCTCGGCCATTTTTGCGACGACTTTGCATGCAAATGTATGGTTGAATTGGACAAGGATTCTCCGTTGGGGATTAACCGGATATCCTTAGTCATTGCGATACCGTGTGTTGTGGAATTAGGAGTTATTCCAGAATAAAAGCCATGTTTATCAGTGCGGATGCGCTTGAAAACACTGCCCATTGGCTACTTGGGCATCACACCTATGTCAGCGTAACGCCAGATCCAGGGAATGTTTGCTTGGATCCCCTGAAGAAAGTAATGCCAAACGCGATTGTACACGGCACACGGAATTACCGTCCAAAGAAATTGACGGCAATTCCGAGAAAATGAACTACATCGATTGCTCTTCAATTCAATACGTACTGACAAGGAGGGCATAGCGCGCACATCAAATTAACGCGAGGTGCTTAATGTTTGTGATTATATACTTCCGAAGAAAATTTGGGAACTTTGGTACAAGATAGAGGCAGTCCAGACAGTCTGAGTAGCGGTATCAGTACGTATCGCTTCCAGAAATTGCCAAGTGAATCAACACTGCGCTTTGAGAAACTAGGTTCTTTGTTCCCCAACGATGAGTTGCAGCCCGATCGATCCGGTGGCTGAGTACCATCCAATTAGGACCAATCGACTCTTCTTTAAAGGTATCGGGGAAGGGGGTGGGGTAAAAGAAGCAGCCAAACGAAAGAGCGTCGGCATGCAGTGGGAGGAAAGAAAACGACTGGTGAAATGGTGTCGCTGTTGATGCGCTCTCATAGGCAGTGTGTAGTTTTTCTTAACCAAGTTTTAAGTACATGCACTGTCAAATGAAATTTAGTTTGGGGCAAATCGATTACGGCGATTATGTCGCACGAGATGCAGGAACAAGGCAAATGGATGTAGATTGTAGAATGTGTGTGCAACAAGATGAATTGTGGGAAGCTGGAACAGATCGAGATGATCGAGGCTGATGTCGCGGTATTTATGGGGTGAGGAAGCACAGACTCAAACGAATTAGTTGCTTGTTGGATAGTGTCATGTTTCCGTTTCGACTATTCTTCTTACAATTGTTAATTTAGTCCGCTTGGGCCCCGGCCCCGGAGCTGTTCAAAACAGCCAGTGTTGCTGAAATTATAACCCGCTGGGCTTACCTCACGTGTAAGGCTTCAGTGCAACGAGCTAGTAAATCCGATTCGGATACATGTGCGGTCAATACGCTGCGGGATATTGGAGGGGACTAAATTAGGGAGGAAAAACGCCAGGGGTGGGTTCCTGTCTTTTGTGACCATACGGTGAGCAGGATAGCTGAACAAAATAGTCGTCTCATCGTCCACCGTTGATTTAGACATCTTCCATTCTCGGCAACCAAAATAACTTATCTCTTTTCATACGCGCTCAGATGTTAACGAAACTATGTACGACGAGAGGGGATAGATTATCCAAGTTGTCAAAATACTTGGAGTGGCTAGCTGAGCATTTTGGAAGGTAGATTCATCGACAGGGATTATGAAATGCTTTGTCGGCCAGTGAAAATACTGCTTCTCATACTGTCCAAACCGCTTCGCAATCCTATTCGGAAGTCAAACATGCGGTTGTGCTACTGATATCCAACAAGGGTAACCTTCATGTACATGTGTGCAGCTATTGTAGATTTATTAGTGAAAGTATGGGAGCAGTAAACTGTCCCGACCGACAGGAGCTGCTCTGCCGTTGTTTCGGTTTGGAACGGTCTCCAAGCTCCGAGTACAGCAATCGTAGAGGGATCGGTCTGATCTTAAGTGCCTCTAAGAAACTTGCCTCTGCTTTTTTCATAGATTGTTTAATACTTGTGAAGATAAGATTCGTAATGAGCAAGCAGTGTCTTGTGGAAATAAAGCCCAAACTGACCGCATCTTCACCTTATGTTACTTAATGGAGCATCGACATTTAAATTGGCGACCAAATCCAATTGTGTTCCCCGAAATAAAATCCGCCTTTGCTTTAGTGGATAAGTGTGTCAATTGGGACTGTCTGGTTAGGAAATGTGTGCCTGAGAAACACGTAAACATCATCCGATCGCTTTGCGCGCGTATTTAGGGTAGAGCGGAGGCCTATAGAGAACTATCACCACCTAACAAAACCTGCGGTGGTGCGAGAGATTAATGCACAATGTCATCTTTCCCTTCCACTTCGTTACTTCTTGGGTTATAGAAGCTGTCTTCAGGGCACTCGACTTGGAAGGCGTGTAGTGGCTTCCAGCTGAATAACTTCACTGTTTGGAGTGCATCCATGACATTATCCCAAGTTGTGCTAATTAGCACTGGAGAGATTATCACTGGCTGCCAATTGTTTCAGACGATCTTCTGGATCGCCAGCATGAAAAATCTTTTCCCAGGATTGGTATAAAGCAGCCCAGCACCAACCATTGGTGGGGATCAATTGGAAATTGGTCATAAACCTTATTACCTGTGTAGAAATATCAACACCTGTGGAATGGAAGTTGCTGTTACAAACGGCATAGTAAAAGTTAGAATCAGGCTTACTGATCTTCGCTACTCAGGACCTCAGCTCCACCACACACTCACCAGGGAGGGTAGAGTTGATGATACACCTGTCCTGTACCACCTGTCCAGTACCATTGTGAAACCTGACCCAGCAGATCAACAGAGGTAAACTGGCTAGTCGCGTATGGTCACCGGTGCCTCCGTAGTCTAGTCGATATTTGATAGCAATACCTCCCTACTGATGAACGTTTCGACTGCCTCGTTAAGGAAGTATGAGTAGCAAACGAACTGATTAGCAGCATCAATTCATGCACTATGCTTTGCTGATCTGGTAGTATGTTATGCATACCAGCACACCGCCTCTTGCGACTTCGCTTATTTACGCGACTAAGGAGTGGTTCAAGAAAGATGAAGTGCGCCGGCGGATTACTTGGTCGCAAGGGATTAGGGCTTTCACTTCGAACTTGGTATTGATCAGGACCTCCTGAATTTTGGGTTGGGGTCCCAAACAGAGGGACATTTGGACAGGGCAATAAGCAGACTCTAATAACTTTTGCCTTGTCAGTTTCGCTATTTCTCCTCTTCCCGTCCTATGCTTATTCTAAATCTTTAATGAAAACTAGAAAATGTCACGCCGTGGAGGAGAGTTCCAGAAATGCTTTATCCCGACACCGCACTCCAGGACCGACCCGTTCCGTGCTGAGTTCGATTCGTTATGTAGAGATGGCTTGAGCTGAGAGGGGAGCCCAACACAGTGATTGCCAGCTTTCGTCTTAGTCACTAGGCCAGAGCTCAACAGCAGTGCCAGATACATCGGTTAGAAATTCTTTATAGGGTCATGGAGTACCCACCGTGTGTCTGGATTGCGACGCGCAATTGAGGCTACAGTTTGCTCTGAAGCAAACCCATGCCATTTCTTTTACTGGGATGGCATCCGAAGTGGGAATAAACTTCTAACTGCTGTGGCAAGCGCAGCTTTAGAGCTCCGGTCTCGTGACCAAGGCAAAAGCCGTCATTCAAAATCATTATAATCCTAATGTACCCGACTCAGCACATTTTCAGCACATTTTTACACTAGAAGTGCGGATAAGCATTTGGGTACAAAAAGTCTACGGAAAAGGATAGGCGATTGTTGAAAAAAATACAAAATATACATGCTTTCACTTAAGCAGCCGTTCACGCAGGGCATCAATGATATTTGCGGAGTTCGCTGGAAATAGTGATGACTAAGGCAAAACAGAGTTATGAAATGAAGCGGTGCGACAATACAGAAAATTAAACATTGAGCATGTAGATGAGAAGAAACGCGTTTTCGATAACCCTTCGTGGAGTGGGTGATATGGATCATTTAAACTCTGTGAAGGAAAGCTGTGACGTATCAAAATGCCTGCTAACAACGATGTCTACAGGAGACTCGAAGTAATTCACTGCATTTAGAGATGAGCTTAATGGAATCGACATTATTTATGAAGTCTTTTCAAGGAACTCTAAGGAAAATAACCTGCAAGCAGTACAACCAATGCGGTAGAATACTGGTAGCTACGAATGTATAAATTGACTAGCGCGGTAGTGAAAGCCTCTTGAACCGGCATAAAACAATAGGGCATAAAACAATAGTCCCATCTTGCGAAACTTTTCGTCGATGTGTGTAGACTACGTTGCGCTCCCCTCTCAGCTAAAGCCATTTCTACCTGACGAGTCCAAATGCGGACGAAACCGGTTGGTCGTAGAGTGCCGTGTTAGGATAAAGCAGCTCCGAAACTCTCCACTTTTAGTGCGGTCCCAGTGATGGAAATGGCATAGGTTTGCTTCAAACAACTGTGACCCCAGTTGAGATTGCGTGTTGCAATCCAGACAAACGGTGGGTATTCCAAGATTTAATACTAGCATGTCCTGTTATTTGCCTTTGCATTCCTGTGCAAATAGCTCTAATGTCTGTCACTATCTATCACGTTGCATGATGACGATGGGCTATTATAGTTTTCAGTAAGCAGAACGATATTTATTATTCTCTATCGGCCACTTTTGTCATTCCCTGGGTTACATTAGTAGTGAACAGAGTATTTTGATGGTTAAATCTTTGTGGTCTAGGATTCACCTGATTAGCAGATGAGTATTCACGATGCAAATTACTTCGTGCATGAAAATACTTAGAAGCCAGTCATGCACTCATTTCACACACTTCTACAACCTTTTCGTCAAACATTAGCTAATGGGTTGACCAATCTGTTAAGTTAGCTTAGTTTTATCGCAAGCCTCTGGTTGTGCTTGGTTATCACGTGTCACTGTCTGTCGGGTGAACCACGTAACCCGTGATGCGAATAAAAGTGCGTTTGATCAAACGGACCAATGTGTCAGTGCTAGTGACACCCTCACCCGTGGAAAAGCTTACATACCGATTTGTGTGGACCCGTCGACGCCTATCTGTTGACTGTCGTAATGGATGCATATTTAAAATGGATGGAACATCGCGCAACGACAACTATGACTGGGACGACCACTGTACACATCTTAAAAAAGATGTTTGTTATGCTAGCGTACCATGGGCATTTATTTCAAATAATGGCTCGGTATTTACCAGGGACGTGTTCGGACAATTCTTGCGTCAAAGCAGAAAGAGGTACCATATCACGCTTCCCTTGCCCGTGGCCTAAACTATCACGGGCCTGCCTTGTAGCCTGAGAGCGCCAGTTAGAACCTGCGTAGGGGCGGAGCGACCATCGCAGTATCCTTAGCCCTCGCGCGACTGTTGGTGGCTGCGCGGCAGCGAAGCATCGGTATTGCATACTGGAGTGCTTCTGATGCTTTATACCATCTTTTGTCCAATGGGCTGACAGAGAGAGCGGTTGCGACAATTAAACAAGGTGTGGTCAAACAACGCTCCGGAACTTCACAAACCCGCCTGGCGAAATTTCTACTACTATGGATGACCCACCTTCTGAATTCCTGTAGAGGCGAGAGCTGCGCACTCGGTTGGTTCTGAGAAAATTCGACCTGCACAGAACGATCGTTAAGCTCTAGTCCTCGATGAGGTACGCTACACTATTAGTACGAAGGATCATGTGGTTGGTACAGGCGACAGGGTGTACCTTAAACTATGGCCAACGGATAAAGCATGGAACATCCGTAGTTTCTTTAGATGGTTAAATAAAGACATTGTAATTATCATGAATCGGAGGAGAACAAAGGGCCTGCAGCTCAGTAAGTGGCACTGAATAAGCATTCCTTTGTTATACGATGCTTGGATACCTCAGGTCTGTTTTCCGTGTGAATATGTGGTACGCATGTGTTTATTTCAGCGAGGAAATACTGACTCACCGTTCGAGGACTCTTTGTTGTTGCACTTTTGTATGTGAAGTTCGCGCACAATAATGGACCGCCACTGTCACCTTGGCAAGTGTCACCGTCTTCCAACTGGCCACCAGCACATATATATGTTTGCTTCACAGTGCGATTTGCAGCAGATACAAACCCTGCCAATTTGTCGCATACAACCCTGGTCACAACGGCAATATGCAGTGCTTAAGGGGATTGTGAAAACATTGTGCATATGAATTACATGTTCGTCCTGTATTTTGCCCTGGTTGTCCTCCATAGCGAGACTGGCCAGCCCCGGCTACAATACAGGGTGCGGTTTTATTGCCAAGTTGTTGGTCACCTTTCACTTCTTCAAACATTTCGTTAACTATGCTGCATGACTTCCGTGGCAAAAGTGCACTCCCCTTTAGGTCAGGTATTATCTTTATAAGGGCAATGTCATCGGAAAATTTATCTTTCATTCTAAAGCCCGGGTGTATAATCAATTGATCAATACGGAAATTCGTTCCTTCCGGTGAGAAGCGATCCAGGTCTCCTCGGCTGACGTTTCTGATAGTGGTGAAAGTGGCAACTCTTAAAAGTTCCTGAACTCTATCAATGGGGTGAAAGAAATGAAGGATACTTCTCAAATGGTTGCACGCAATGAGCTGCCGTGAGCACAAAGTCGCTTGAAATGACTGTGCCGCCGCATAGATGAAGGACTTTTGTATGCCCTGCAAGTGGGACAACTTGCACAATAGCTACTAAGTGAGTGGTCACATAATGTAGCAACTCTGCGGGCAAAGTCACATATCCCAACTTCACCATGTCTTTCGCTAAAGTTGTGTTGGAATCAACGGTGTCACTCAAGTTAGTTCGGCTTTGTACATTTTCCTTTCTGTCATAAGCTTCCAACGATGCCGATTTCCCATCCGTAATCTCTGCATCCACAACACTGAATGTACCTTGGATATTCTTGTGTACGCGGTAACCACGATAAATGGCCGGCTTTAGTGGAAACCATTTCGCCCCATTTTTGTTCGATTTTACTGGCAAGGAGTGCGTGAGTTCTGAAAGGGAAGAGAAGGTGATAGGTAATTTTGGGCGTGTAAACATTTGTGCGCATTTTACATCCGGCAACATAAGTTTATAGAAAAAGGTCAGATGGTAAAAGGATGATGGTATTGTTATCACAAAAGATCGTTGAGAGCAACCAGAGTATTACGATCATTTTCTTACTGGGCTTCTTTAGCCGGCCCACCCATGATCCGTTGGCAAACCCTTATCTGAACATCTCCCATCGACGATACGACCGAGACATCTCTTGTGCATTATTTCGCCGTCGTGCTTACTCCACTGCCAGTTGTTTCTTTTTCCACACATCAGTTTCTTTACGCAAATCCATTGCAGTAACAATCACACCTGCACAACTCCATGGTGTATGCTATGCTCTTATTTTGCACCTGGCTTTGTTTCGTACGTTGCTCTGATGTAGTCTGGCCTAACAAGTCATGATCACCACAGTGACTTGTCATTACCTCGTGGACTTGGTTCCCCCTTTGTAACGCAATCGTTCCTCCTTACTTAGAGGTACTAGATTGTTCATTGAACCCCATGTCCCTGGCACTGTATGAAAAGCTGAGTGACTCAGGGCGTCACTGACGTCGCGGCGGTGCCGGATTCGAACCTACGACCTTACTCTTACAAATCTGTGACTTATGCCACTGAGCCATGAGTGACGGTAGGCGGACCGCCTAGACTGCTTTCTAACTGTGATATGACGCAGCTCATCCTCCACTGTCATGCATACTATGAACGTTCAGAGAACTGGGCTGGCCCCCAGAGCCACGAATTATTTTGTGACGCTTTGTGGCGACTTCGGTCTGTAAATTGCGCACGACGTGCATGCCCCGTGCTGAGCCGTGTTTTTGCTCCGCATCGAGCTGTAGCCGTGGTAAATAAATGATAGACGGAAGGTGTGGCCCTAGCAACAAATCATGATCTTCGCACAGTTCGTAGATTGCATAACGGAGGGGTTGAAAATGTCGCAGTTCCCTCGAAAGCCATGGCAGTCGGCCTTCATTACGCGTGGCCTAGCGGCGAAAACCGTTGGTCATTGCCCTGGGCAGTTAATGTCGAAAGTTACAAGCTGGCTTCCTGGTAGAACCGAGGGATGCCGATTGCCAACAAGTTGCCATAAAACGGTCGCATTTCTGAATGTGTGGGAGGTTATTCAATGGGACTCTGCTACAGAGGACCGCCAGTGAATTACTTTAACCTCCCTACTCTCCCCTGGTTGTAGTTGGTTCGCTTGCGGTCTATACTTTTGCAATAACCCGGGGGTCGTACATATTAGTCGAAGTCCTAAAACCAATTCATTTTTACTGAAATGAGTTGCTTTCCCGCAACTTTCCATTCAAGTCATCGGTCTTACAACATCCGTCCACTTGAACTTTGGAAACTTGAATGCATTTGCTAAACCACAGACTTAGGACAAAGTGTATATGTCTCTTGAGGGACTCTTTGCTTGGCTACCTCCCTGGACCTCAGCTTGCTAATTCTAACAATAACCACTTTTCCCGCCTCTTTGGATGATGTGGCGAAGCTGTCTGGGTAAGCACACACCGTTTAAGCTATGAAGGTAGCTGGTGGTTCAGGTGAATAAAACTGAGCTGAGTCAACGGACCGACGGCCAGTGAAGAGATGCCCATACGACCTGATCTCAACAATATCTCAAGGGCAACACTGGATTGGCTCAGCCAGTCAGTAGGAAATCAGCGTGTCCCCAGAAGTGCCAAGTGAGAATTACGCAGGGCAACGTAGATGAGCAGCACATGGGGTCAACAAGCATAGGCAGACGATATAAGACGCGAGAACGGGAAATGACCAATGAAAAGCAGCCACCTTGGAATTGTGTCTCAGCTTTATGTTGTAATTAGATTATCCGACGGTTCATAGATAACTGTTTTGTGACGCCTACCCAGACTTCCTCTTGACTCTCAGATAACTATGTGAATTGATTTACCTACGTTCTTCATCGAGAGGGCTTACAAATTCATATAACCACGCAAAAGCCCAGTAGTTGCGTTTACCTCCGAAGAAACATCACCGGTCACCAGTACACCGAATGGCACAATTTCGCAACTAGGGCATGCACGCCCCACTAGACTCGGATAACTGAGTCTATCTTGTCGCTGCACGGATTCGAGAACTTCTAAACACATATATGTTGTCATTAACGGAAGCTAAGACAGTCATTCAACAGACATTGCGGCATTATTTGCATTGTTGAAGAGAATGCCGGTGTCAACTTGCAAACAAGTTAGGCAACCTAGTGCTCGCTTCCCATTGGGATAGACCAAGGCATCGATCTAATGCCATATTTTTGTACCCTTTTGGTTGTCGTCCATTTGAAGATCCAAAAAATATTTTGTCGGTATCAAGCAGGGGACTCACAGTATGCCGGTAATACATATATCCACGTCCCGTCAACTTCAGTAAATATCTTTGAGGCATTGTGGTCCGTATCCGCCGCTCTACTCGCTACAAGCAGGCTGTCAATTGCACGTCGTTGTTATTTACAAATGAAGAGTCAGTGCATGACAGTGAACCTTATCAAGTGGGCTACCGAGAGTTAGAGCAAAGCATGGACAGCGATCGAAACCTGTCACTCCTGAAACGTGGAAGCGTCTGCCCCGTATAATCGCAGAGGTCTCTCGCTGGGTGGTTCTCATTTTTATTTCCTGTACTGTCGATGTTCATTGTCCGTAATGCGTATTTTATCTGGTGGGCTCGCTTCAACCAGCTCCCTATCTGTTTAGTAACACAACGAACTTGGCTCGTTAGTCAGGGTCTGTTCTTCGGTGTCCGGCTGGTCCTAGCCACTTTGGCCAACTAGAGTGCGCGACAGTTTATTCGTGCTTTGCTCACTGTAATCACCCCTTCACCACCTAATCACTTCACCAGATATCATTGCACCCCGTGTCGTCAGACTTGTTTCGTTGGTACGCAAGTGCTGTTCGCCCGCTGGCCTTCTGGTAATTCGCTCCCATTTGATGTCATCAAACTGTGGTTCGTTAGCGCTAGGTTCAGAAAATGTTACCTTGCCACCGCGATCTCTGCGGTCGTAGTTAGTCTGTAGGGATATTAATTGGTTGTCCTCCTGTCCGCTTGCGCCACGTCGGTCACATTCACCCAAATCACAAACTATCGGCACAAAGTTCACGAGATATTATACAGCGCGCACTTCTCTATCATTTATGCTATATGACAACCTCATGAGACGGAGACACAATGGAAAAACTGGCAGTGGTATGGTGTATTTTGATCTCGCAGTAGCAGCATGGAATGTACTGGTTAACGGTTGCCCATAGAGGACCTGCACACATTTCTTTCCCAAGTTCAGTGGACTAGTTGCGATTATGTCCACATAGTATTTGCGTATGTGAATAGCACCTGAATTAGTGCACGAACATGCCATGCGGCGTTGAATTTAATGTGCTAAGCTCACGGGGTTATTGTTGACGGCAACCAAATTAATGGCTAGAAAATGCGCTTCCCCACCCTCATAGTATAATATAGTCCATGTGAAATGTTGACTTTTGAGTGCAACGAGCACGTTCTGGGATTAATCTCCCTCGCACAGTCATATAGCTTCTGCACGTAGTGTGTATGGTGATTTGCCGAATATCCATTTGCTTGCTTTGCTATATTTAGATAAGCCGTACAATAGCGAGCGTTTAGTATGTTGCACGTTTGCATGTGATGAGGGAGCACGAAATGATCTCAGCTTGTAATATTCCTCTTCTCTTTTGATCGTTTACAACTTTATTTCAGTCGTAAACAAAAACTTGACACTTTACATTGGCTTTACTGTATAGTCATAACTCTGATTGTGCTCAATAATTAAATGGTGGAGGCTTGTTGGCTCTTTGGGAGGTAGAAGTGACAAGCTGCAGCGTATCTAAACCTCAGAAACTTCTCCGCTGCTGCTGCCGCTGCTGCTGTTTATTTACCTTTAACATCGCTTAAATCTCTAGACCTAAAATGTTGTTTATGCTCTCTGTTATTTTTGTACTCGGAGGTTTTAATCTCCATGTGACTATGGCTCCTTTCAAAAAGCCACATGCCTGACTGAATCCCTACTTTCTTCGGAGTGATAGCACCATGGATGAAATAGGCAGTGCACCGCAATGGTGGGGATCAATCTTAGGAAGTTTTTACCGTTTTAAATACAATTACAAATGTCCCGAGTTTAATTCAGAACAGCCTATGTCCCGAAGAACAGTTAAGGGCATCAAACGAAACACAGAAGGTGCATTGTAAACCTGAACAGACGCAAATGTACAGAGTGCAACCATATAAGTAAAGGTACTTTGTCAGTTTCTGCACTCTAAACTATGATAGACTGGGACAGAAGCTGACGGCACTGCGGGGGCTTGGTGTTTTTGTGATGCTCGGCACACGGCCCCATTTTCCGCTGATGCTCTAAGACCAACTGCAGAACATCTGAAGACCCAGAGAAGTATTGCGATCGGTATTGTGTATCGGGGAGCATTGTGTTTTAGCCGAATCGGTGCAGTATTGTAGAACGAAGAACAACTGGCACTTTTTACCTCTTTAACGATCACACCTATTTGTTATACTGCAGATACTTCTATACATAGAATTTCCACACAATATTTCTAAACATTGAGTAGTTTCTAGCTACGCATTCATCCCTGTAGTAGTCTTGATGATAGGGGCTATCCGGTGCTTAATTTTTGTCGACTCTAAAACAGCTATACCGTAAGAAATGAAGGTTACCTTTTCGATGTTAAATTATCAAAGTGACGTTGGTAGTCATACGAAAAGCCAAGCAATTTATACAAGCAAGAATCGATTGTTCATTTCCCTCACAAAGTCAAGCATCGTATCGGAAACTCACCGTTTAATACTGCGGAGAGAAATAAACTGAAAATTATCACACCCAAACGTGGTGACATCAGAACCATGTCACCCGCGTTGAAAATGTCTTCTTCATTTTCCGTTATCGGCGAGACAATCAAGTTGATTTTCGCGCAGTATCACGTGCACTGGTAAACTGACCACAGACTACTGAAACTAATGAGCGCCATGCACTTTGTATGTGGTCGATGAGGAAGCAGCAACCATAGGTCATTTAGTGATACTCATACGAAATCTGTCTACAATAAAAATCGAAAGCATGTCGCTCGAGCAGATATGCGTTCTAACCTGGATTTAAAGACTGTACAGTCCTAACCTTTTTGTTACCGTTGTAGCTGCATAGTTTTTCTAAATTTTATCATACTGGGTAATCACAACACGAGCTGATGTGTATGCACGAGGTGATCAGGATTATGTTTTCATGAATTCCTACTTGTCACTTGTTGCGTGCCTGGTTCTCCCAGCTGCGTCAAGAGAAAGAACTCACACCGGCTCTGCACACAAGCTTTCTATTCACAAGTCTGAGGTAATGTACAACTAGCTGTGATTTTAAAACACACCCTCCCACTCCATCGAGCGCCTGATCGACCACACTGAGGCAGGTGATTCCCTTCCCCCAGAGTTCAGCCAACATCCCATCCTTCCCTATTTCTTATTTTCATTGTTTTGGTGTTGCAGGTTCCGTATCACCTTCCACTGCGGCAGAGCTTTTGAACCTGGGCTGCGAACAGTTGGCTTAATCTGCTGATGCGACTTCTCGTTCGAGTGCAATGTCTATTCACCACATCGTCTTTCCAGCCGCAGTCAATAGTTTCCCTTTCTTTTTCGACCCTCCGATGCTCATCTCTTCCGACACCCACCAAATCTATGTATCTGTTTACAACATACTTCACCTCCAAGCGCTAGATTATGACTCTGTCTGGGGTGAAGTTTGTGACGCGTTTTTCGCCGCCGTGAACGCTTTCCAAGATGGTCTTGCAGATGATTAGTGGAAAATTTTTCGGGTTGCAAATGTACGGTGGCCCCAGTATCAGCTTGCGGTTGGACAATTTGTCCTTGAATCGCTAGATTTGCATTAGCACATCCCTCCTCATCATGATCTTAATTGTTATTTACTGAAATCTCTTGCGCTTATTGTTGATTGACATTATCAAGTGACCTAATGTCACTCGATCGACAGCAACGAGCGAAATGGCTTAGCCGGCCTTCACAATAATCACCAAACCTTTCGAGTGTTTCTAGAATATCCGCTTCTTGGTGTTGAGCGCAGAAATTCAAGGTGTCTAGTGTCCGCATTGCATCATGGCCGATGGCGTAGTTGAGCATGGCTAGCTGATATGGTATAGGATATTCACCCAACTACAGCAGTGTCGCGAAGTTCATCCACTTCGCTCTCCACAGGCGCCAGTTTTCAGGCAGTGAACCCTCCGTCACCTGTAATGGAGTCGGCATCGCTACAAACGGCTGCCAGCCAAAGCAAAGCTGCTGATTGCTCATCGGCTTCTTTTCCTCTGACACCCTGTTGCGCGTCTGGTTCTCCCACCCACATCAAGAGAAAGAACTTACACCGGCTCTGCACACAAGCTTTCTATACACAAGTCTGAGGTAATGTACAACTAACTGTGCTTTTAAAACACACCCTCCCACTCCATCGAGCGCCTGATCGACCACACTGAGGCAGGCGATTCCGTACGCCCCAGCTTTCAGCCACCATCACAGTAATCCCCGTCACAATGTTTTAGACAAAGAGCATATTGGAGACGTAAACAATACACTGTGATTTAAGAGCAAATATGCCTGCGATTTCGTTAGTTCTCCAGACCTACATTGGCCTACAACAGGAAGCTGATCAGTTTAGTCAACCGGAGTTGGTATAAGTGGTCGAGCCATCACAACGCAGTGAGTACATGAAAAAGGACTCCCAAAAAGTTATTGACCGTTAAGACAGATATTGCCTAGGACTCGGATGAGTTAGAGCTAAAGCTTTCGGCTGCCTTCCCAATATCACTGATCGACTAGCAATCCTGTTATATAGGCCAAATGAGGACAAACGAATCCGAAACCGATCGGAGAGTGCAATGTAACCAGTGGTTGACGCCTAAGATGCATATGTTTTAAATGAGGTCATGGTAACGGAATGGGTTCAGACTTAATCCAAAGTGAATCGCGGCCAAGAAGTGGGGTTCGTGGCGCAAATCATTCACTTATTGAGTGGCTCAGAACGACCACCCACTGAATAGGCTAAAGACCAGTTGCTGCGTGTGAACATGACATCACACTGTTCTAACTTGGCTCCATTAAGCCCAAGCAAGCCGTTGTCCAGAGATGAATGGAGTGACAATCGGCTACTATACGGAAAGCACATTTACTATTTTTCACAGTTGCACTTTTGGCACAGTGGTTCAGTCGTCGATGATACTATATATAAGAGGCTTTCTCAATGGCTTCCCAGTTCCATAAATGCCGCGTGGTGGTCATATTGGTTAGAGTTCACTGCAGTAGTTAAATTATTTGCGCAAACGCTCGGAAGACTTTAATTTCAATGGTGCATACAGTTGAAAGAACTGCTGTCACCACTTGGTAGCCATAAGAATTCGGCCTTGTAGCAGGTCGTATGCATCACAAAGAGACGTCTTGCTAGCAAAATGCTATTAGCCACTGTAAATATCAGTTTAAAAACATGCGCAAATGACCCTCTGTTACTACTATCGCACTGTGAGCTGATGATACTTGTTTAAGCACACAGTTTGGGCTGTAAGAAGTAAAGGCAGTGAGCAGATTTAATTATGCAGAAGTAACTGTGGTTTTGCATAAGTGATGGCGATGTGTAATGGAAATAGCGGTGAAGCGATTGCAATTAGATCCGGAAAGAATTCCTCGAATTCAGTTCAAAAAGTATGAAATCCTTCAGTAGTGAAACGCGTGGTCCACTAGAACAAAGTTTTCCGATATTTGTGCTATATGAATTGCTGCCGCAAATAAACGGGTCATAGAAGAAAGACTAAGAGGAAAATGCGAACAGGCAGTCCATCATTCAAGTCACTAATTGTAAATGCGGTCAGTTATAGCAATCAGTGCGATCAGTGTGCACACAAATGTGAATCACAGGTATTTTCCGTGAATGAGCAATCCGCAACATCAACGACTTGCTTGAATCTGGTTCAATCCTTCACATATCGCCATCACCTTTTGGTTTGCAGTTTATTCCCGAAACTTTGCGGCCCATTTGTTACAGCAGACATTTTCAGTTGGTACTCAAACGATCTCCTGTTGAGTGGGCCAAGCGTTAAATGCCATCGCAAAAGAAGCGAAACTGCAGTCATTCGGAATGAATAGCATGGCGACCACAACTTAATTCCATAATGGGATTGTAGTATCTGTACCCCGGAACATAGACACTAATTTTTTGATGTAGTCATGAGTAGGGGATTTGGATATAAAAAATTGAGGGTTTGACGCAGCCAGTTCCAAATCAGATCATCGTCCACATGCCAGGAATAGCCCTAGATTGCAGTTTCAGTCTGTCGGGCATCATCAGTAATGCACATCCATCAGGATTCCAACCCATGACCACCAGTAGCTTGCACTGCCAGTCAGCAGATTATGCCACTGGGCCAAAGGGGACAGCTTCAGACCGTCATGATTTACAAGTTAACTGCAATATGGCGCGTCTTATCCTCCACTGTCATGCAAGTAACGAAGGTTGCAGAGGGCAGGGTTGGTCCCGAAAGACGAAGTCCACTGACAGCGGAGATGTACGACATCGCATTTAGAAACTGTCAGGGAGGATATATTTTGATACAGTCATGAGTAGGAGATTGTGTTACAATCCGCGGTATAACTTCTTACATGCCAAACCAATCCTGTTACTGAATATCATGAGTAGTGTAACTTATTCAGAAGTTTGACATCCTAAAGTGAATCCGGTATCAGGGGCGCGGGTTACATCTTGGGATGATCACAAAGATACCCAGATCAGACTAAAAGGAAACATGGTCAATGACCGTGGAATCCAGGAACCATACTGTACAAAACCGGGAAATACGCTTCGGTCTTGAAAGAGTTACATCGATTTAATTCCACCTAAGCATTTGAACTGCAAATGTGTGCGGGTATGTAGTAAAACGTTGCTCAAGTGCTTAAGGGCAAGATAGCAATGAGCGGCGAAGAATGAAGTACGAGGTTGACGTGGAGGACAAAGCCGTATTTAAAAAGACAGTTTAAGTGGACGTTCTTTTCTCTTGCTCTGTGTTTCTTACCCTATACGATCAAACAGGTTATCGGCTCCCGGTTTGTTGATGATCGCGCGAAAGCACCTATTGGACAGAGCGATATTATCAGATAACTCATATCCAGTGCAAATTGGTTAAGGAAGGCAATGTAGAATACAGCAACAAGGACAGGAAAGTCGAAGTCGTGCTGTGGCTGAAACCAGTAGATGTGATACGGAATACAACCCTAATGTGTATACCATGCCTTCCGGTATCGGATCAACAAATTGTAAGCGACGATACTATTTCAAATTAGCAAGAATAGGCAACATTCTTAACAGCGTACTCTGAATCCAGGGGTATACATACCCTCTGTAAGATTATGGTAATGCATCCAAGAGAAAATGTGAAATGTAATTCAGTTTGAAGAATAAATGCTCAGTAACCTCATCAAAGAAAACAGTGGCGGGCCGTAAACTCATCATGCTTGTAGAAATCAGGTTTCCGCCAACAAATTGCTGGAGCTTTGGAAAACTGAAGCAAGTGAGCATTGTTTTGTTGTATAATCATCCTAGGCGAGTCGATGAGATCTTTGCATGTAGATCTATGCTATGCTTTACATCTCTCAATGTGTCGTTTTTCACGCAGTATTGATGACAGGCTTTCCAGCTCATCACCATCATCATCATCCACATTTGCTAGAGGTGGGGAACACCTCAGCTACTGTGCCGCAATAAAAAGAGAAAAAAGGAGAGAAAAAAACAACCGGTGCAAGCTGGCTGAGCTACCGGTAACGGATGGGCATCGTTCCGGTAAGCTACCAGCCGGCTGCTGTGCACCAAAAAATTATTATACAAAATTATATAAGGCTAAATAATGAGATTGTGGTTGGAGGGGAAGGCTAAGATGGATGGGATGGGACAAAGGAACTCACAGCACGAACGCCAATGAGGTCGGCTCCTAGCCATATCAGCAAGTGTGTCCAACCAAACGTGTTCATCTTCTCTCGGACCCCAACCAGGAAGCCGAGACGCTCCAACCGAGGCCAGCTCCGAAGTGAGGGCCTTCATTCCTCTGGACCAAGTCATCGCTTGGCCACCCCTCCTCTTCTTCCATCCACACCCCCGGCGCGCAAACAACACACGTCGCGGAAGTCGGTGGGCTGGCATGCGTAACACGTGGCCCAGCCATCGGAGCCTGATGCGTGAAATAACGGTGCTGAGCGGTTCAGTTCCTTTTCCTGTGCCATAAACAAGGCGTCAAACACGCTCGTTGCTCACGCGGTGTTCCCACCAAATGTGAGCTAAATTACGAAGGTACCGGTGGTCGAACGTAACTAGCCTCTTCAGGTCCGCTGCTTTAAGCGGCCAGGTTTCACAACCGTACGGTAGGGTCGAACGCACCGCTGCTTTGTACACTCTACCCTTCAGGGCAAGAGTGATGTCGCGCCGGTGCCATAAGTGGCGAAGGTTAGCAAAAGCGCCCCGAGCTTTTGCTATACGATTCGTGATTTCATCTTCAATCCCACGGGCGCTGATACAACTTCCCAGGTAGTGGAATTTTTGAACGACTTCTAGCTGATCCCCACCAAGGGTTAGCGTAGGAGGCGGTCCAGACCAATCTTGGAGAAACGCTTTGCACTTCGAGGGTGCGAAGCAAAGCCCGAAGTGACGGACAGCTGGTGCTAATCTGTCCAGTGCCGCTTGGCACGTTTGTGAGCTGTCACAGATGAGGGCAATATCATCAGCATACTCTAAGTCAAGAAGTCGTTCTCCTGGGAGTAGCTCCACACCTTCTAAGTCGTGTCCTGTGAACGCAATTTCCATGACTTCGTCAACAGCGAAGTTGAAGAGGAAAGGTGACAGCGGGCATCTTTGTCTCACGCCGCTGGAGATATTAAAGGGCGACGACAACTTGCCGTAAGCCCTCACACTGCCCGAGCTACGCGCATACAATGCTCGGATAATATTCACATATTTCTCAGGTACACCTTTCCTGAGTAGACAGTTCCAAAGTGCATGTCTATCCACCGAATCGAATGCACCTTTGATATCGAGCAACACGACTACGGTGGGCAGCCAACCTATGTGACGATGCTCCAACGACTGACGCAAGGTGAAGATGTGGTCAATGCAGCTACGACCTAGACGAAATCCAGCTTGCTCTTCGCGAATCTGGCTTTCACAAGTGCCAGTCAGTCTGTGAAGGATGACAGAGGCAAGCAATTTGGAGGCGATGGAGATCAGACTGATTGCTCTATGGCTGCCGCATTCCGATCGTGAGCCTCCTTTGAAAATTGGGACTATGATGGACCGGCTCCAATCGGTTGGGACAGTTTCCTGCTTCCACAGTTTGACTATTAACTCGTGTAAATCATCCACAAGAGCAGGTCCACCGAATTTGAAGAGGGCTGGAGGAAGGTCATCAGGTCCCGCGGCTTTATTTAACTTCAACAGTTTGATCTCATGTTCGACTTCTGAGCGAGAGGGTGGATACAAAGGAACAGCCCACGGAGCAGGGCGATCACTGGTCGGCGAGAAATCTAACAAACCCCATCGATTAAATTGCCTTCCAAAGTGCTCAGCCCAACGCTCTAAGCGTTTTGATAAGTTGTGGATAGGCTGTCCACTCTCGTCACGTATAGTTTCACTAACACCAGGTCTCCTGCTGCCCGTTTCCCGTATCAGACGGAATAACTTACGATGGTTGCCAAGGGCAGCGGCCACTTCCATCTCTGACGCACGATGAGACCACCAAGATTCGCGGTCTCTCTTCAGGCTAGCACGGAGTTTTGCCCGGAGCTCTTTGCGAGTTTCATTGTGTTCACTTCCAGCCGGAATATGCCGGCGAGCATCGATAAGTTCCAGAGACTGTGAAGAGACCCAATGTTCATGTTGGCGATTAGACATACCACATGAGGATTTGCCTGCTGCTAGTAAGGCCTGTTGCATATGAGACCAGTGAGCTTCAATTGCATCCAGTAAGCGTTTATCCAACTTGGATGACAGCGTAATTTGATAGGCGTTCAGAACAGCTGGCTTCAACAGTCTGCCGGTGTCAATGCGCTCACAACATCGTCGCGGGCGTCCGCCAAAGCGCATCCGCAGGTCAGCACATACAAGTGCATGATCGGTGTCAACACATGTGCTCCAAATCGAGCGACAGTTCTGGATGCAGTCTCTCCAGCGGTAACTGATTGCAATGTGATAGATTTGCGTCCATAGCTGGTTCGAGGCTGGTGGGCGCCAAGTCACCCTCTGGCGGGTGCTGTGTCGGAAATTAGTGCTCGCAAGAAATAAGCGAGCATCCTCACACAGATGAAGTAACCGCTCACCGTTATCATTACGGGAGCCTATACCATGTTGGCCGCCCAGATGCAGCTCATCTGTGGACAACTTTCCAACTTGAGCGTTCAGATCCCCAGGCAGCACTACAGTGTCCGAGCTTCTTCTGTGGCGAAGGAGCTGGGTCAGTTGGCGGTAGAAGTCGTTCTTTACCGAGTCATCGCTACAGTTTGTCGGTGCATAGGCAGCGATAACGAATAGACACCTGTTAGTCCCACGCGACTTCGAAGTTTTGAACGAGCCAGCCAATCGGACCGCACCCATCCGGCTACTGATTGGAATCCAATCAACCAGAGCAGCTTCAGCCCGGAGACTCAGGGCAATACCAACACCGGCTTGGCCGGTGCTCGAAGCTGCATCGTCACCGGATAGGCGCAATGAGAAAATACTGCTTGCGTCCCCTGAAGGGGATCGCAGAGTGAGTACAGAGCTCGAGTCTTTCAGGCGGGTCTCCGATAAGCGGCAGATATCGATCGAGAGGGTCTCTAATGTTCGGGCAAGTGCTGCCTGTTGACCGATCTGAAGCAAACTGCGAACATTGAGGCATGCCAGTCTGAAGGAGGATCGAGGGCTCCAAATGGAAGCCGATGAACTGGAATGGGCCGCTTGGTTGGACATGGGCCTGTTGACAGTGCAGGAATGACGCTCTGCGTTCACCTGTGAGTTGAAACTAAAAGACAAGTGACTATTGAAGCAAGGTGGGGGAGGGCCGAGAATTGGGGGGTTGAAAACAAGGGGGAGAAAAGTGAAGTTGAAACGGGACGGTAAAAGTGAAAAAGCGCAAGAAGGGGAATAAGAAGATGGGAAGGCTTGAGCAGTAGCATCTAAACCCCTATCCACCCTGCTCGATGCAGCAGATAGGGCACCGTTGATTATCCTCTGCGGTTGCCAGAGCATCAGAAATTTGTTTGGGGAAAGATTCATTGTATTGCGTGGGCAGGATACTGTCAGGTTGCCCAGGCCTAGACAGGAGAACGATTAGGGTTCTCAACCAAAGCCTTTGGTTCAAAAACCTGGCCGCAAGGCAGCGGGTTTGGCACTGGGCTACAAGGAGTCCATTTTAAGGAATAAGGAGCCACCCTCATTCCAACCCCCAACCAGGAGGACCAGGAGGCTGAGTTTGTCTGGCCTCTAACCATTGACCAATCTGGTATGAGTGGCTCTGAAGGTGCAAAAGCACCACCCATCATAGCTCAATGGATCACTGAGGCACACAAACCATCGCACCACGGTAAGGTCCAGCCTCATTGCGATGGGCTTTCCAGCTCACTGTGGCTTCTATCTTTAAAAACAAATTTTATGAACTCTAGCTTGTAATTTATAGGGCGGAAACCTTTGAAGTTGAAATGTTCTGATTAAGTGCGCTTTCAATAGGCCGAGCGATTGAGCGTGTTGTGTGGATTCCTTTTCAGGCCAGCATCTAAGCAGTAGAAGGTGTTACCCATCTCAATTTCTAACGTTAATTTATAGCAAAGTGGAACTTGTTTAGAACAGCAAGGAGATACTATGCTTTATAATCGTTATCAACCACATCGAAAGCATCGTTAAGATATTCACCTTACCCCCCACAATCCGTATGCGATTAGGTCGTTTCATGTTCTTTAATTGATCTGATGAAATGTCAGCCATAATTGCCTCAAGTAGACCACCCATAGCTACACTTTCAAGCGGACGATAAATGGTTCTATTGAAGTGGCCTTGTGTATATCTTCTGCACAAACGGCGTAAAGACTTGAGGTGATGAGTCGGAGGGTCACTTGGTCAGCTTAAGTGCCGACGATATCTAAGGTGTGTCCCAACGGAACGTTGGTAAACAGGAAGCATACATTAAAAGCGAACATATTCTTCTCATCTGCGTTAAAACCTCTTATTTGGTCGATTCAGATGTGTCTGCGATGGCTCAGTTTGCTCACGTCCGGCAGGTTCGATCGCCTCGGCTAGACATCTTGTAACATTTTGATACCGTGCGCTTAACATTGGGATGACTGGACACAGGGGAATGCCCTGCTTGTGGGTGTTGGGTCCATAATACATAGAATAAAGTCGACCTCCACATTGGCGAAACTCTATCACTGATTTTACGCCAATCAGTCCAATTTTCCCTAGTCTTTTCGGTTTGTGAACGTGTTCCTTTTTACTGTGACCCATCAAATCATACATGAAGCGGTCAGTATCTTCAAATATTATCTACACTTTCTGAGCACAATTTCGTTCTTTTCTACTGACCCCCCTGACTATTTGCGGGGTTTTAGTAACATCGTGTTATCGTTTCAGCGCAGATTCATTAGCGATGCTGTGACCAGTTGTTAAAATTCTGCATTTTTCAGTTATAGCAACACAAAATCTGAATAGATCACCGGAGCTACAGGTATTCCGATTTATTGCTAACAAAATTCGTTGCCTAAATCCACCGCCGTAGACTTAAATCAACCGCATGCTTGGTTAGTGTCTGGTATCAAGCTGCATAGCTGATCATACGGATAATCGTACTGTGCCTAAATGCCTATTTCGACGCACAATATTTAGAGACGGAGAAATTAGGCCCCAATGATGGAGCTTCAATATGTGAGCGACTTATTAAGACCGTGAACAGGTGTAACATGTATTTCTCAGGCTCTGTCGGCATCTGGTTAATGAAGCATGCAAATGACACGGTGCCTACTTTTTCTTCTTGCTGTGTTGGAATGTGTAAAGATAAAATTCTGCAAGAGATTTCTTCATAAATAGATGGACCATAAAATGTAGCTGGAAATGAGTAAGATAAAGGGTACGGACGTTCACATGCCTAGATGCGTAAGAGTTCAGAATTGCTGAAATGTTTATACCGCTCATGCTTCATGAAATATGTATGGCACAAACCAAGAGAGCATGATAACAAAAGCGTTTGAAAGCAACAAGTCTGTAATGTTAAAGACATTTTCAGTTAATGTACCGTAGCGGAGAAAGGAGCATAATCGCTGGTTTGGCTAACTTTCTATGCCTCCGACTGGTTTTCAGCGAGTAGTTCACAGAACGTCAGGAACTCTCTTTGGACAAGATAGTTTCCAAGCGCTTGATAACCTATCCAGTTTCACGCAACTACAGGAAGAATGATTCCAGCGAGATGAAGGTGATGCTTATGTCTGGGCTAATGACACCGTTTGGCTAGGAAAACTAGTCTAAATTCAGCAAGAGGATGCCTACAGAAATGCGGTTAAAGGCAGCGGGTGCACAGCCGCTGGTGTCCCAAGACTCACTGTAAACGGCCAAATTGGTGAGTCTGCCACTCATACAGCTCTGTAAAGGGATGGATTTAATGACAACACCCACGTCCGATGAAATACGACTAAGTACGGAGACTATCATGGCTAGGTGAGCTGAGAACGGTCCTATAAACCAACCGAAATTCAAAGGCAATCGATTCCAACTAAGAGGCTAATGGCTGACTCCCCAACAGTCGGCACAATCTCCGCCCTTAATTCTACATCCACCAACTCAATTTGGGTTACCGCGTAACTGTCATGCTTGCACACTGACGCATAAGGCCTTACGAGTAAGTTGGTTGAACTCAGTCATCATCAGAATTCAGAACCACGCGATACCATAATGATCACAGAAGGGTGACTGAGCCGTGAGATTACCGAAGTTGAGACCGCTCTACCAGATCTCACACTTCTGCGGAACGACAGCACAGGTAGCGGAGGGGAATTGCTTATTCATTGCAAAACACATCTTCGCTGTGAACTCAAAGACAATCCCCAAACACGGGTCAGTGATCTCTTTTGGTGCATTATGGTTGAAGATCAACTATATATATATATATATATATATATATATATATATATATATATATATATATATATATATATATATATATATATATATATATATATATATATATATATATAGTCCGTAGTTTACTGATAGCCCAACTCCACTCAGGAAATGGAGCTCAGACTAATATCGGATTAGTGTGTTTTGATAAAGCCAAAAGCAACCATTTATGTAAAAACTCCAGCAATCGCGAGGGAACAGTGCAAAGTCCATCTGCAAGCGATAAACAATAGTACACACTTGCACAATCACGTCAACGCAGCCACCGGGTTCAGAACAGTGAATAAGCCATCGGTGTTAGACACAATGTTCGCAAGCGAGGAACTCCTGGTTGATGGGCTAAATCTGTTCAATTCTTTAGGACGGAAGCGCGCACGTGCCTCAATTGTTGGGTTACATTTGCTACCCGGAATAACTCGATGCAGAGACCTATAGGGTGCAATTCACAGCCGTACCCGCTTTATTGCCCAGCTGTTCAAAAAGCAAATTCTTTTCTCATAGATATAATAAATTTTCATCGTCTAATTGCCCATTGCTGGGGTCCTCTCACCGCTTAATTCCCATCTGCGTGGGCTATCCTTTTGTCCCTTTGTCAGTTTTACACCCGTACACCGACTATCATTTCTTACGATTAACCCACAGCTAGCCAGTCCGATCGAGTCAAGAGCAACAAAAATGTCGGTAGCATTAGTGATAGATCAGTTAAGCTTATCTACGTCATTCAAAACACGAGCATGCTAAACGCACGGACGGCTGTGGGCAAGCCGTCGGCCTAATTCAAAACTCAAACACTGTGCATGGTCGGGTAATCATATCGCTCCACACTTATCAGTACTTTATAGGTTACAAAATAGCATGGCCAGTAACAGAAATGATTTGTCCTTGATATAAAAGTTAGACATTTTGGACAAAATCAAAACTGATCCACCAGGAAGCTCGCAGGCGGAGTTGTCGCGTGATTTAACATTTCTCGTTGTGCCCTAGCCCGGTTGATTTCCAGCGAAAAGAAACTCCGGCAAATTTGTCGCATGGCACTGCAAGCACTCAGAAAAGGAAGCGAAATGGGAAGCATGAAGCAGTTGAAGTGGCATTGAAAGACTGGATGGCATCGGTTCGTGAGCACAACCAAACTGTTACAGGCCCGCTTCTGAAGAAACTGGCAGAAGAATTCGGGGAAAGATTTGGAACAAAGGTTGCTTCCACAAAATGATGTTTGCAAAGCCGGAAGAATAGTAATCAAACTGTGTATGTACTTGCGCATGGCGAAAAGAGTCCCGCGGACAAAGCTTTCTGAGAATATTGGCTAAATGATCAACTGCCTGAAATTTGCAAAGCAGTTGATGATGGCAACCTGTACAATGCAGAAGAAACAGGTATTGTTTCCGCACAACTTCAGGGGACTCTTTATGTTTTTCAGCCGACAAGCTCAGCTGGTCGCGAAATATCATGAGTAGGATCACTCTCCAGTGTTGCGGGAATGTCAGGCAGGGATAGAAGAAATCGAGTTTTGATTGCAAACGTATGAAACCAGCATGCTTTAATGGCGTGAACGTGAACACGCTTCCCGTAGGTTACAGAGCTAACAAAAATGAGTGGATAACGAAAGAATATTTCACCGAGTGAGTCCTCGCATGGGGCAAGAAGCTAGGCCAAAGAGGCGGAAAAATTATGTTGCTGTTGGATAATTACAAACCGCATCCGCAGATAGAAGGTCTGAAAAACATTCAAACATTCCAAACGGGCGAACACTACCAGTTTTCTTCAATCCATGGACCAAAGTGTGATTTATGAATGTGAAAGAGTTACAGAAAGGAAAATGTGGACCTAATTCGTTTTCACATCACAAACAATGGTTTATCTGGCTCATCGTCGGCGGTGGATGTCAGCGCCGCGATCTCTGTGCGCATTGCAACACAGTTCGTTTCAAAAAGTTGGAGATAGGTTACCGGTGCAACAATAAAAGCTTGCTTTCAGCATGCTGGCTTCAGTCGACTGGCATCCGATGCACTTCCTGATGACGCCATCATCGCTGCGGACGTGATCAACGCTTGCGCAATCCCAGTCACCACTGCAGAGGGGTTCGTTGCCATTGACAACGATGTGGAATATATCTCAGATCAGACGACTGTTGAAGCTGAAATCGTCAGTAAAATTTTAGAGAACCGACTAGAGCAGAAAGAAGGCAGCGATTCAGAAAAGGACGTGTCGGATGCCTCCTTAAGTAAAAGCAATCAGCGTGTATAGCATTCAAAAGCGAAGAACCGTGTGAATGAGCTGTTTAGCTGCGAACATTAGGATGGGCTAGGCAACGATGCTCTCGTCCAAAGTGGACTTCATGAGTACAAATGTGACTGGAATAGCAGCTCGAAATAATGTACGACTGAGGTTGGATTGTTTTCTCAGTAAAATATACAGTAGCGCCAGATGCAGTAGCAATCAATATAAGATTATTTATGTTATAGCTATTAATTTTCTAGGTTTTGCTCTACTGAATAAACATCTTTTGGGGGCTTTAGCTAAGTGTACTTATTTCATCCTTCTTAACACGGCGCAATCCGTGTAACATACAGGACAATAAGTTAAGGGTAGTTCCCCTTATGGAAAATATGGCAATATCGGTTAATTACCCACCCCGCTTTATCGCCCACTTTTGAAGCATCCAGACGTTGGGCAATAAAGCGGGTTCGATTGTATTACCCGTTATCACGTATTATCACGTTGAAGAAGCTAGTCGGACATTCCTGACTGAGTACACACCAGAAATACCTTGGAAAACATTTCTGAACACCTTTAATTTACCAGTCTCAAATCACCAAATTCAAGAGCTTTTCATAGTCTCGCCAAACTACAAAGTTTTCTGGGAAACAGCGCAGCAAAATATATAGCCTTAAGGGAACGAACCTCGTGCATTCACAAAAGTAATCCCAAGTCAGGAAATTAGACACCGCACCTAGACCAACGCAATTACTCCGTGCAGTTTGTCCATGAGGACAACGTAACAAACCAGCAGAAGCTTGTGAAATGATTCTGTTCGAACCACTAGCTTTCTTACAAACACATGTGTAGACTTCGTAAGCTGAATCGCGGAATCATGCTACTCAGTACGGTTGGTTGGTATATCTATACAGCAGGAGAGATGGTCAACGCCTTACGAGTCCAGCATTCAGCTACTTCTCGAGGAGTACAAGACGAGAAGGTTATTCCTGTTTCTATCCTTCCACCATCGGGTTGAATCATCATCACATTCACTGCAGAGATGGTGCTGAAAAAGCTACTATCTTTGGGTACACACCGCACTCATGGAGCGAATAAATTTCACCTGAACACACTGCAGGTAACAGCAAAAACTTAGCAAAGCCACTAATTGGATTCTTTCCTCGTTGTCTAGACGAGAACACAGTTCTGTCGAAGTGGAAACGGGGCATTATCACCACTATTCACAAGGGAGGAAGTCAAGTTTAGCCTGCAATTACGGCCAGACAACGCCATACTGTGTGTTCGCCATGGTGATGGAAGCGATCTTTGCAGACTTAAGCACGGGCTACCTGGGGAACTAAATCATCATCTCGCCGGAGCAGCAAGGGTTTCATCAACATTGACAATATCGCACGAAGTTGCAGGTAGCAAGCAATAACTGGGCAGAAACAGTCGACAGGGTGACATGAACTGATGTTACCTTGAACATTTCGAAAGCCTTCAATCGCTTGGATAATTGAAGCTCCTTCCCAAACTACAGCAATATAACATATATGATACAGTATTAGGATGAATAGATAGCTTTCTCCGCGAATGGCAATTAGAGACAGGATTCCGAACATCTCTGTCCGATCCGATTCGAGTGGAGTGTGGCGTACGGAAGGGTTCGGTACTTGGGCTTTGCTCGTTCTCAGTTTTCATTAACAGTATGGCGAGAGTTATTGCATCAAACTTTTACACTTCTCGGACGGCATTAACATTTGACGGGCGACCAATGGAATGAAGAGAATATGCGAAATATGCTGATTTCGGAAGATACCACAGAGATGTTCGTTGTTCTTGCTCTGTTACTATATATATATATACATACATATATATATATGTATATATATATAGTATACGTATATAAGTGTGTATGCTATCTTTACGAGGGCGACTCTGACCTATGCCGCTCTTGAGAGGACGCTCAGTTTGATATCCATCAACCACTTCAGTGACTGAAAGCTCTAGTGAAACGTATTGGCAAAACCAAAGGAGCTTATTCAGTTTATCAACTGCTAATATCCATTAAACAAAGTGTAACGATTATATGATTTAAATTTATCCCTTTTACACTGAATTTCACTATTTAGGCTCAAGTTCTTCTCCCGTCCATTAATGCTCAGTTATCATTAAGCTTCTTGTTTCTGCTGCTCATTTTATTACTATCAGTACGATTACATGAGTTATGGTAAGTTGATGCAGCATCCTTGGATATCTCATTTATGTTCACTTACTGGCTAGATTAGGCGGGTTTAAATAATTCAGTTTTAGCTTTTGACTACCATCGATGTTGTATGGTTCCGACATAACTTATCTGTAGTGGAAAGCAAACTTTTTTATTCGAAGCAATTATCCGCCACACAGATATACTCAGTTGTTCCAACTATCTACGTGCATCGGTAGCTTGTATTTCTGGGACTTAAGAAAGTGAGGGAAGCACTGAAACAGTGATGTTAAAATGGGGATGAAGAGGAGGGTTACGCTCCTCCGCCACCCGGCTGCTTGTAGCTACTGAGATAGACATGTTAAATTCACAATTCGGCTATATTCCCGGGAAGTGGCCCGCATTCAGAGAAACGTTAACTGGTGTGGTGTTGGAATATTTCTAGGACAAGTACAGTGGCTAACAACCTTAAAATCTAAATACTATTTTTTGAATAGCCAAGCTAATTAGCTTACCAATTGAATGCTCCGTCCATCAGACAAATTGGGGCAAATCCATCTTCATCGTCAACGCTATGGTTGCTGAGAAATCTATTTGCCTGACGGCTGAGCACCAACCATTCTCCGAGGAGGGACACTGAATTTGCGTTAAATCGCCTACTAACTGTTGTGATTACATGGGACCTCACTAACTGGCAAAATGTTTAACTCCACACAACCATACCGCTAATCCATTGTACGGTTAACCAGATGATTAGATCATCTCGCATTAAAGATGACTGCAACACTGCAATGTTCTAGAGTTGTACAACTCTTGGTTGAAAAAAACAAGAGTAAGCTCGTTCGCAATAACAACATTTTCAGTCTAATCTTACTCAGATTACTGGTATGCGGAGCAATTGTGTCTCCATTTGGCAATGTTTGTCAGGTAGGTTCTTCTGAGCTAGGTAATTTGCACAGGTCGCATTTAGAATCATCCGACTTGGACTACGATGACAAGTGCTAACTGTCCTGCACCGACCTGAAATCTTTTTATGATCGTCGGGTTGGAGGCAAAGGGTCCTTTGGTCCTCAGTGTCCATACGACTCCAATGGTTAAATAAGTCTGATATTCAGAACATCCGGAAGAAGAAAGTGGACGGGAACACCGGGATAAGCATCCCGACGCCCCATCTACATTCTTCGATAAAACGGTTTTAATAGACCCAACCGATGGCAATCCACCAATCATCTAAGAACCTGCCTGCGAAAACATCGGGGTCGAATGTCTTCCGCCGTCAACTTCAATCCAACCAGCTTCCTTCTGAGCAAGACAGTATGAACCAAAATAAATTGCCATGGCAAGTTCGTTGGACATCTCTGAATCATGAAATCTGAACTACTTAGATGACGCTCAGTAGGCGATAAGTACGACCAATCTTCGGCGACAGGATGGTATGCAAACAAGAAGCTGGAAATCGATTATGGCCTGATCGGTAAAGTTTGCCCAACCGCTTGCGTGCACAGTGAGACACCAACAGAAAAAAAACTGACTTGGGGATCATTAAATTTCGCAGTTCTAGAAAACGCTGACATTAAAAATCCATCTTCTGCTGTTGCTTCGTCGTCAGATTTAATCCATATCCACTACAGGACTGGGTGAAGAGGACGTATTCTATGAAGGTAATCGCACACAATCGGTGAGAGCATTTTGTGTTCTTTTGAACGCAGTTTGGGCTGTGGTCATCGAAGCTGCCAAACCGGTGATTGAATCGCTTCAACGATTTAGTCGTGAAACATGCTGTATTCGTATCGGAAAAAGAAATATTCATTCATATTCATGTGTTCTACCTTTTGTGTTTGCAGACTTCCCCAGTTGACCTGGATCCAAGGAGTTGCCATATTCACGGAGGATATCATTTCAAATGCACTGTTAAGTTACCTGGAGCTCGACGGTGTCATCGCATCGAAACAACCTACTTCGCATTGATATCGATGGCACTCTTGTGGACCACATGTTGCATCTACAAGATTTGAACGTTAAACTGCCTACACGGTTTGTTCGCCTGCATCATCGTTTCTTACACTAGGAACTTCAGTCACATCACAAAAAAGCAGTCATCTAGCTCATCGGTATTTTCTTTCATAATCCGCATCCGGAGGTGAGAGTCCGGGGTCCAGGATGCCGTGCTGCAACGTTGCATCCCTTTATTGCATCCATATGTTCGGGCTTACCAAAAATCTGACTGTAGTTGTTTTCCAATAGCTTCGACGCGTCCCTGCTGATATCAGGTTGGGGATGACAAGCAGGGGATTGAACGACTGGGTTCTGTTCGAACACGACAGAACTCAGGCTTTGTAATGGTTGGTTTATTACAGGCAAGCACTCAGAGTTGAAAAGTGTTCACTTCCTCAAATACTCCATTGACAGACCCAGTTTCATAAGCCCGGACAACACAACCTGCAGACTTTTTTCAGAAAGTCCACCTTACTGTACTTGCCAAAACAACCCCGACCATTTTCGGCATCATGACTTGACATTAAGAACAGGTGACGATGCTGAGGCATCTTGCAGAGGACACTGGTGTGCCCCGATTTTCCCACCTTCCCTTGGTTAATGAATGTATGCCATCACTGAATGTCGAAAAAGTTGTTCATACCTATCAATCCTATAATGAATGAGTTTCCGTTCCATTAATGACCCTGTAGCTTTTGGCGGCACAGTAGACCACTAGTTTCAAGTGCCAGTAAAATCCGAAGAGACACTAGGCGTTTAGTGTTTGCGGTGGACGGCTGCAAATTACCTTCATACCAGTTTGCCAGTTAACCACTAGTTCCAAGCACATTTGCCACAAGCCACCAAAACTCAGTCACCGTTGTCACCTAATAGCTGATCACCAAATTAATTAACCACTGTTGTATGTCTTGATAATGCTGGAAAAATTTCAGCGCCGGTGTATTCATCGTAATATACAGCTTGCCCCCAAGATAGTTGCAAGCGCTTGGTTCTATTTGAGCAAATATATTTCAAAGTCCAGTTGCACATGTTTAAGCGCATTTAGCCAGTGCGTACAAGTCAATGTTCCGAAATTTCGGTCCGAATCGTTATGCGCCAAGTGATGTATGTCGCCGAAGTAAGGTACCAGAGAAAAAAAAATTAACCGTTGAGAATGTGTAGAGCATGTATGTTAAAGTCACAACCAGGGAAAAAGTTTGCATAGAAAATGTAAATAATCTTGAGTTTTGCTAGCCATGTACGTAAACTTGGTCTTATTTCTTCCAAATGGAAGGTGAATCCCGGACTCACCGGACTTCTGATGATCTGCGACTTAGACTAATACATGGTAGCACAGAAGTAGAATGGTAACGAACATGCTGATTTAGAGAGGTGAAGAAAGCGGTCGTTTAATATATATATATATATATATATATATATATATATATAATCAACAACCCAAGAAGTGGAGATAGATTATTTGTGAGTAGTAGGGAGATTTGTTGTGTTTTGGTAAAGATTCCTCGCAGCTAGACTCAAGCAGACATCGCACATTCAGGAAAGCGCTAGACGGCGGTTTCTTAAAGGGACTGGGTTTCCTCAGTAGCACGCACCCACAGCATCCTGCCGGATTGGAACCTGTGACCCTGCTCTTGCAAGTCAGCAACTTGTGCCACTGAGCCATAGTTAATGACGGAAGACCGTCACAACTGATATCCAACTGCGATGTCGCGCTGCTCATCCTCCATTGGCAAGCATGTTGTGAACGTGCAGAGGACACGGTTGTCCCCAGAGCTACGACTTCCTCCTGAACCGCAACAAATTTCTCTACCACTCACTAATAGCAAGTAATCGCCTTAACAGTTTACATGCTGCCTCGATTGATGCCAGCTTGCAAAGGAATTCGTGCACAAGCACATACACATGCACATATGCAAACAGTCGGCTGTTAATCGAGAATCAAACCGGGCCTCGGCCTTACCACTTATTGCTAAGCCTACACTAGTTAAACCCACTGAGGCTGTTTCTGGGACTCCAGAAAGAAGCTGTTGATAACTGGCTTGGTGATTAGTGGGAGATGTCAGCGTAACCATGGTGTTGAGGTTCTGCAATCGGTTTTCAGAAAGACAACAGACGTAAACATGGAGGGACTCTGGGATGCGCACAAAACCGGATAACTGTGCAATCTGCATGAGTGTCCGTAAGTTGAATCAGGCCAGACGGAACGGGGATTTGTGCCAAAGGGAGCCACAGGTTGAACTCCATATTTCGCGGTACAATTAAAGTTGCAGGTAGATCCATGAAGATAGGAATCGCGCATTGGATAACACAGATTGTTTACAAATAAACAATTAGCGTGCGCAGAAGTCGCGTGGATTTAATAGGAAGAAGCAGTAGTAGATGAACACAGTGTATAAGAAGCCATAGTTTGAACATGGTATGAACACAAGCGCAAAACACTAACGTTGACTTGAATTGGAGGCTGGTGAGTACAGTACATATGCTTTTTATTGTCTTCTGTTGAACACGGATTATATTGCTTAATCTAAATGGTTTAACATGTCGTATAGTTGTTTACTAACAGCCGATACGGTGGGCGCAAGTATAACGTAATTCGGAAGAGTTTTCCATGCGGAACACACTCAGAGGGAACAGATTCTGAGACCTTCCGATAGGTCAACCTGCGTGGCGAACATCAAAGGATAGCTCTGCTTGTTAGTATTCTTCCTAATTGTTATAGAAAGAATACAAATGGGGCTGCAGCGTTGGTCCGCTCGTGCAACGTCTTACACTACAGTTAAGAGCTCGTCAATGAGGTCTTTCGCATCCCATTTTACTTTTGGACTGAAACATCTAACCCAAATCTTCACTCATTCGGGCCATTAATATTGTGTGCGAAGCAAGTTAAGTTTCATGATTTGCGAACAGTATGCTTCATCACATAACGCGGAACTCTTCACGAAGCGCTTGTCACTGAGGCCTGGAACTCGCATTTGTTAACTGGTCAGCTTAATTGTATATTACATGTTGCATATTTTCTGTTGAACTAGGGTCTGTACTAGTTTCATTTTTAATTATGTATACTCTTGGAACCAGGAATCCACGTGAACCTGTGTGCTTTACTTCCATTCCATCTGGTTTAGAGTCATTGCCTCGAGAGTTCTGAGCCACTGGCATTCTTCATTCTTAAGTCCCCATCCGCTTAGATGTACTAAGCAGGCGTCGGCTAGACAAGATGCCAATGTTTTCAAGATGTGCCTCCAAGTGGTCGACTCGTCACCGTACGGCGTCTTCCAATATGTCCTTGCGAGCACAAATACAGTGCGGTGTGATAAACGCTCGTTAGGCACGCAAAGGAAGTGTCCAGCCCATCTCAATTGGCGTAGCAGAAACAGCTCACAGGGGCGAGGGACCCGGCTTACCTAAGACGCGATGTCGGACATCATAATTGCACACTTGATGATGCCACCATACATGAGTGATCCCCTTCAAACAGCCACTGTCAAACACCGAAGGTCTACGCATGTTGTTTACACAGAGTTGCCAGGATTCGCATTCATAAAACAGCACCGCGCGGATACTGTCCTTGCAGACCTTGCCCATTGACGGCAGCGAAATGTCACGACAACGCCAAAATCCCGCAAATTGTCAATAGAAAACGGGGCTTTCAGGAAACGACAAGATGCATCCTCTCTACTAGTGCTGTTGGTAGCAATGCAGCTCCCTAGTTAGACAAAGCTGCCCGCGTCTTCCAGCTGTCTGTATTTGATACTGAGCTGAGAAAGGTGTGATTGTCGATCCTGTAACCAGCACTTTACACTTGGAAGCACACAGCGTACCTAGACGCTTAAATCACCAGTCGGTCGAAAACCACTCGCATGAAATGGAGGTGGGCACCGAGCAAGATGATAGCATCAGCGTAATCTAAATCGCTTGCGCAATCTCTTGGAAGAAGCTCGACGTCAAAATTATGCAGCCATTTTAAAGCTCCAAACAAGACATCTTCGATCGCAAAGTTGAACAGAGATGGACATAGTGCATCCTTGTCGTACACCATTGGTGACAGGGAAGAGTGCAGAAAGTTTGCCCTAGGCTCTTCCCCTGCCTGTACGACTTATAGTGACGTACTTTTCGGGAATACTTTTCTTTAACAGGCATTGTCATAAAGCAGGCTGATACATGGAGTCAAATGCAGCCGAATGTCCAAGAAGGCGACGAGGGTAGGTCTGCTGTGGAGATGACGACGCTCGAGTAGCTGATGAATTGTGTGTGTCTGATCCGCATATCCCCCAACCTGGTGAAAATTATTCTGCTCCTCCCGGTAGTGTGTCTCACGAGTAGGGGCTAGCTTGCGCTGTATGATGAATACTAGTATCTTGGAGGTAACCAACCTCAGACTGATCCGTCTGTGATTGACTCCTAAAGTACATAACCTTTCTTGAAGATTGGGACAATTACTGACTCAACCCAAAATGAGGGTACCCTTTCATCTCGCCAGATCTTAGGAATAGAGATGTTAGCTGACTAACAACTGCCGTGCTACCCTACTAAAACAATTCCAGGAGTAACTTGAAACTTTTTCATTGAAGTCTCGAGTTCGTCTGAGCCCGCAGCCTTAATTGCTTCAGTTGTGGGATCTCAAGATAAAAACTTGCTTCAGTGGGTGGTTCTATTGACTGTCTGTGGCATGCAACAGAATGCGCTGAGCACAAGGGTAGAGAGCGAGGAACAACTGAAATACCATTGAAAATTCTCAGCCTATCTGTTCATATGTCTCGGCAAGTTAGTGATTTGCGTCCCATCCGCCTCACGAATGACGTCGCTAATACCTGACCTCCTGTGTCCAGTCGTTGAATAAGTTGCAACAGTCTGCGAGTATTTCCGGTGACAGCGGCGGCTTTCAGCTCAAAGGCAGCTTGGAACCACCAAACTTCCTGATTGTCGCAAGGGATTCGTTTGCGTTGTCGGCTGACAATGTGACGAAGTTGATTGTAGTCCGAATTTACTGGGAGATTGCGGCCTGGATCAAACACTGCCAGGTAGTGCGAAGTGATCCAGACCTACGAGGGATGCTAGATTGATCCACAGACTGTTTGCCGCGAATTTTCCATTGCATGCTGAAAGAAGCCTCAGTGATATCTAATGTCATTGATCGGAACACAGGCTAATTTCTTTGTCAATGACAACTAATATTTTACCTGCCCGACTGGTCAGCTAACCTATTCCCAAGGAGTTTACAATGCTTCGGTTTCATGGCTCTTCCGAATTGCATGCAGATATTCACACAAACCAGCGCGCGGTCTGAGTCAACTTAAGCAGTCAAAAATAATATACAAGTATGTATGCTGCCCCGCCATTTGAAAATAATTGTGAGGTTGCTTACTTGAGACCAAGACTGTGTCGGTGATGGAGGGCGCCATATTATTGCGCGCCTCCTGGAGTGCATGAAGTTTGTGCCTGCCAGAAATAAACCGTTGTCCTCAAACAAAGTCAGAAGAATGGTTTCATCATCCGAGTGATTTTAATCCACTGAGTGATGAACACTCAGGTGAAAGTCACCTGACAACAGGCGACCATCTCGAGCTTTGAAGTCTCCTTTGAGGACAATGACGTTCGATTTGGCGGCTTTACCTAACAGCTGATGCAGTTGGTGATAGAAATGTTCCTTGATTGATTCACAGTTGCAAGCAGTTGGCACATAAGCGGATATCACAAACAGGTCGCCGCCTTTTAGTGCGATACCTGTAAACCCTATTTGAGGACAGCAGCCGAGCTACACACATTCGGCTGTTAACAGGGAACCAGTCCAAGTGTGTGGCGTTGCTTTATTGCTTAAGGCCGTACCAACGCCGGCTACAGCAGCTGCGGCTGCTTTCGGGTTGCCAGACAAAGTTAGGTTGTACGTGGCTTCCTAGTTGGTCGGAGTTGGCAGCTTGAGCTTAGGTCTTACAACTGCTTTTCAGAATGGCACCGAAAATCATTAACAAGAGAGTTCAGAATATGTGCCAAATCGGCTTGTTGCTCAATTTGCCTAATCTTTCGAACTTCGAAGGTTGTCAGCTGCAACATGGGTCGAGGCCGACAGATAGCCTCAGGCCAAAAGTTCTGGGCAGTGACGAAACCGACATCTGGATTAAATTAAGGGTAACAAGAATTACTAACGTATAATGGTTGGCGTGTGGGGGGGGGCTAGGTGAGAGGCGAAGGAGGCAGGAAAGAGCGAGTGTGATGAAATAGTGCTGAAATCCATGGTTTTATTCATCGAATACCGTGAAGCAGTATGGGCTACCTGATCAGTTACTGGCATTAAGCAAGCAGATGACAATGTTTCACTCTGGAAATTCACTTTTAAGCTTGTGCGTCAGTCTCAAGGATACTAATATATCCTCAATATCAAGTAACATTATTACTTTGCCTTTAAGGTTGATCTTATCCGCATAAAATATTTGCAAGATTGTCAGACTAGTGCTATATTCTGTGGCAATGACAGGACCGACAGTTCTACGGATAATTAGATATAACTGGCCATTGTAGTATACTTTACAAAGGTAAACTCACCGACGCTGCGTAGATTGTAGTGTGCAGGAAAACACGCTCTTACCGTATTTTGCAACATTGGCTTTTACGGTTGTTTTAACCTTCAAAACGTCCATTTGTCTTACTGATTGCACATCCGTTGACACAAATCGTTTTGGTGAGTACCTCGCTGCAAGTTTCTCGCTCTGGCTGCTACGCTTCCTATTTTTGTAGCCTACACAACATACGTTGGGTTCAGTCGCCTACGACTTCTATAGTGTCTCGTATTTGACACGTCTTACGTGTCATTGCTTACCGACTAGTATCCCGGGCTCCTCCCAACAACATAAAGAAGCATTAATGGCTTTAACCTCCGTACACATTCAACCGTGTATGATACACCCAATTGCATAAAGCAAGACAACGATGGACGGCAGATGTTACGCGATCCTGAGATCAACTTAGCAGTAAAATGACAGCGGGTATCTAATCAACTAAAGTTTCTGCCTGGCGTGGGTCACCACATCTCTTATGCTCAGTGCTCGGGAAGTTCCACATTTATGCGGATAAGGTGCGTCGAAAGCCGGAGAAAGTATCACAGTTAAATTCGGATCACGAAGAAAGAACAATGCAGCGACTGCAATAGTTTTACGTTAGTAGTCTGGCTCGTAGCTTGAAGGATCGCATACCTGCCTTGTAGTCCAAAAGCGTGGGTTCGAGGCTGCGTGGGGACCGGGTGACCCTCGCAGTATCCCTGGTCCATGTGCGGTTGGTGGTGGTTGCGCAGCAATGAAACGCCGGTACGCAGTACCAACCTACTGCTGGTGCCTAGGTTAATAGTAAGACTTCTCCTACCAGTCTTAACCAGAAAAGAAATGACGCTGCTTTATTAGTCGACACCCTTTGTCTCAGAGCTAAGGAAGGTTCAACAAGATTGTATGACGTGCATTCTGTTTGGTTAGTACCATATTCATCAAGCCCCGTCGTACTGAAACAGTCACCAAGATTATCGCAATCATGACACTGTGGAAGCTGAATTCTCACCAACTTTACTGTAACGAACTGGAAGCAATCCAATCTGACAGCTGCTAAACGATTTGGATGAGAGTGTTTTCGCTGACACAACAGTGTACGTTATTAGTGTTTTCTACAGAATCTCGCTGAAGGGATACAGATTCCAGCTACAGTGATTTTGCCATTACCATTCGTAGCAGACACTTTTAGAAATGCGACGCCTTAAGCACCGGTGTTGAGCACTTTGGAGTAAGGATAAGTGTGACCTATCTGGAGAAGCGTCCTTGATAAGTCCCCGTCTTGTTATACATGTAAATAGAATTCTAGCTACTGGACATGGAGACATAAAGCGCCCACAAAAGCATTAAGGCTTTAATGAAAGCAGAATAAAGAATGAATTTTAGCGACCGGTTGTCCTTTTAAATCCCGCATACACTTGTGTTTCTATTCTTAGACTCAATCAGATGGGTGACTGGTGAACTTGCCAAGTTTGCTAGATCAGTAGTCACTCGAAAATCGGTAAAATGCATACTTTGCTAAGCCACTGAATCTTAGGGGTTGCTTAAGTAGCTGTCATCGTCGCTGCCATTGTGTGCCTAGTTTAATGAGTTTCAACGACACAATCGGTCGGTCAGAAGCCACAGTCGGTATACACCAGCATTTCTCAAACACCTTCACGTGCGAAGCTAACCTTTCCTTTGAAACATGACCTTCTACTTTGGTGCATATGAAAGGAGAAGCGTGAGAATTCCGAGTCATTTTCAAGCAATTCTGACTGCATTATCTTCGTGAATTATTAAGGAATCAGCCTAGCTCCAGTAACGGGGAGCCACTAATTCCAGAATTTTTACATGACTCCATCACGTATTGTGTTTCATTTGAGGAACACGGACCAAAGCATCACAGGAAAAGTTTTATAAGGCAGTTATTCATGTTTTTTTGGCTTGTGGTGCTCATGTTACCGAATCGATCCCCTTATACTGCTGCACACTCGTGAAGCAAGCGAAAAGCGAACAATCTCGTCACCCGCAGTACCAAATCCACCACTCGTTTATCAAGATTAGTACGGCAGATAAAAGATTTGGTGTTCTTTGAATTTCGCTCGATTTTTCTATTTTGTAGTATTGTCGATCACGGAGCCTCCAAAGGAAGCCTCTGCGTTCATGTATTGCAGCCCGTCAAGAGAGTTAGCTGTACCCTGTACAAAAGCAGTGGTTTAGCAAGTAAAACATTGTACCTGGTTAAGTTACCTTAAGGCGTTCTGTTCTTTGGAGTACTAGTTTAGTGTTAAAGTGCGACCTATTGTGGAAGAACCGTCAGCTATTCAACACGTGGATGAGTTGTGTGAGCAGGTTACTTTGAAGAGTTCCGTCATTAAAATGATACAAGTTAGTATACTTCATCTGATGATGCATGTGACACCTCACGAACAATCTTCTAGGACAAAAATGTAAGTCAATTTGTCTTGTTTGTTAGACGTTGATGCATTCCTGACTACCAAATCCCTCAGATCTGGAGTGGCATCGATGTTTATAGTAATGGTCACACGTGGCCACAGCTGAATTCAATACACGAAAACATATGGAGGATTACGAGGCAGAGCAGATCAGTTGAAATCAGTAAGTACAAAGCACCATACCACCAGAACAATCAGCTGAGTGCGCGACTAATTGCTACCGCGGAATGGGTAGGCATAAGATTAACAAATCCCAACTTATGCGTCCAAAAGAAACACATCCAAGGGCCGCAGCTCCCATGGCCATCGTCCAAACGCGAGTTGTACCCAACCTAGCAACCCCACATGCCTTCAATCAAATGATCGTCAAACGCACATCGATAAACTGGTTTCTAATTTTTCTGATCAGTTGTTACACTTTGTATTCATAAGTGTTTTTGTCAGCTTTTCAACTTTTATTTCTGTAATGAGCCTGATGATAAACAAATCGTAGACAGTTGTTTGTTCTGAAACCACTGATTACGTTTCTCGCTTGGAATAAAAAAGGAAGAATAAGGAGTGGATAGGAAACGTTTATTCCACGCAAGCAGAATAACGTGAATTGATTTGAGTTTAGTACATAGTTCCAAACCCAGAGTATTGTCTGTTTCAGTTGGGGCGACAGGCGTTGGGGCAAAGAACGCTGATAACTAGTTGAAACGCCATCACCAGGTTCCACTATTAAGAGAAGATAACTGATTGATTGGAATTGTGCTTCGCTCCAAGACTTGAGAGAAGACATATCGTCGTCATTTTCTTGTGTGAACTTTGACCTTACAATTTCATACCCAGTCAGTTTGTGTACAAAATAGACGGTGGCATATGACAGTGAAAGTTAAAAGAAGCTACCTGACCTAACAATTAGGACTGGCGGATCTCGATTGTGGACTAATGGCTCTTTTTATGATTTCAGATTGCAAATCTCGTTAACTTGTTCCGATATGCATGTTTATAGACAATTTTACTGGTTTGTTCCCAATTTACCTTTGCTTTTAACATCTTGCTTGTTTAAGGCTGTGTGGGCCGATGAAGTTTTACAAAACTTGGCCTACTTTATTCGCTTGACCAATCTGCAAACTTTCCTCTGGTTCATGCTGATTTCAGGTCAGCAAAACGTTGCGCGTTCTTGTGGCAATAATGACGACCGCTTCTATAAAACAAACGTGTAGAGTTGTCCTTACAAGGACACATCACATGGTACTTTGCTCTTTGTGATTATGCTTTCAGAATACCTTGTCCTCACAAATGAAACCTAGAGTTTATATGTAGGTATAGGAAGCCCTCATTGCACCCGGCTGGAAAATACATTGGATAGTCACAATGAACGACGCAGAATGCATTTTTCGTACAAATTCTTAGCCCTGGTTAAATTGAAAATAATAAGCTGTAAAAGCATCTCATGTTACCACCATCATACGCACGGCGGGATTACAGACTGATGCCGCTGCTCAGGCTGCACTGATCTGGGTGATAAAGTAACTCGAGAATAGTTCAATACCAAACAAGCACCACATTTTCTTCTTTTCATTGTACTGTGATTTCCTTTCGATCCCTACTGTTTAAACTCCATCTTGTGTAGTTAGGGACCATATGAAAGCAGACAACCAAGTTAGCAGAAAGGTTTTGTTGCCGGATATTTGATGCAATGCTTGTGAATCAGTACTCGCATACAGGGCATCCAACCGAGTGTGTTGGTTGTTGCTGTCAATTTGCGAAATGGTGCATTGTCGAAGCCATCAGCTTGAGTTACCACTACCAATCAATTTCCTTACAAATGGAAACATTCATGCTTCAATGCGACACCTGCTCCTTTCGAAAGCACATCGTGACTGGGCTGGCGCTATCTTTCAAGCTTAACAACTACTAGGGTCGAAATGATAGTCGCAGCTTGGACGTGTAAGTCAAGGAACAATGATTTATCGTGGGTAAAAGAGGTGATGCTTGACAAGTCCCGTAAGTTGGTTAGAGTGAGAAAAGATAGATCAAGTGATTTGTGAATCGTCGGTTTAAGCGACTACAGATTTAACTGTACTGCTGTATAACGGTTGTCGTGAATAAACGTGTCCATTCTGCCAGAAATCAGTTCGTCTCTAGTACCATTGAACAATAGAACAAAGTATAATGCGGAGAAACAAGCCAAGACTTGACAAGGCCCGTGGGATGGCTTGTGGGAATAACCTCAGTTCGAAAAATTGCACAAAAGTGAAAATACGCATCTGTGGTCTCACTATATTATCCAAGGTAACACCAAGACATATCCTTCAACCCCGATTTCTTGGGGTTGGTAAGTACGTTTGTCTGCGTCATATCGACACTCAATGAATAGAAACCAGCTCAAGTAATGTAGGTGGTGTTAAGTATGGTCGAGTCGTTTTAAAAAATGGTTACCGTGGGCGTAGAAATGAGAAAAGTCGAAAGTACGTTCCACGGTTGACAGACTAGAAGGGAAAAATAATTCCGGCGACATTCCAGTCGACGATATTGTGCGGCAAGTTTCAACTTATTATCCTACGATTCTATGTTACGGCTAAGCTTCAGGAGGTGGCGGCAGGCATGGCCGGGCTGCACCAAGATTTGGAACGTCAGGATAGGGTCACCCCGTAGACGGCGATATCTTCCGATGTACACCCCCAGGACTCTCAGTCGACTATGGTATTGCTGGTGCGACAAACCCTTCACATTTTTTCGTAGTCCTTTGCTGTGCGGTCTCCAGTGCAATCACGTCGCGTTTTTAGCAGGTTTGCCAAGTCTGGACCGAGTACTCTATATGGGGTCTCACATACGCATTGAGCATTTCGGGGGAAGATGGAGGGATCGAACCTCCCGAACGTTCTCCGTAACAGACGAACACGTTGGTTTGCTACTTGGACGCCTTCAAGAACTGCGCCGAACAGCGGAGGTCGTCTTGCATCATCACCCCAAAGTCTCGCTCATGTGAGGCGGTCTTCAGCATGTGGTCTCCAAGGTCATATGCATACGTGGGCATGGGTTTTGCAGGGTTTTGCACTTGTCCATGTTAAACGGAAGATTTGCCTTTGCCCTTTCAAAGGCGTGGTCTAAGTCTCGTCGCAGTATATCTTGATCTTCCTGACAGCCGGTTACCCTCCATATGTTGAGTCCTAGGCAAAAAGCAAGAAATTTGAAGGATGATATTCGTAAGCTCGTTATTGATGAACTAGAATAACTAAGGCTCCAACACTAACCCCTGTATAACATCACAGTCTACGTTCATTGGGCTAGAAAATGAGCACCGAACTCGAACCAGGAGGCACCACCGAAGGAGGATGCTTCCCATCCATTAAAAGAGAATGTTCCGAACTCCGTAAGCTTTCAACTTTTGGAGAAGGATGCGGTGATCTACGCGGTCAAACGCTGTAGCAAAATCTAATTTGCTGACACTGACGCCGGTGCCGTTGTCGGATATGTCGGTCCAAATACCATAGGCAATCAGTAGATTGGTGGTACGTAACCGATGCTGACTGCATCTGTGTCGCACAGGTGCTATGATGATAGACATTTCGAAGTAGCCCATTACAGCCTCAGTTACGCTTGATTCCATCAACTTTGAGAACACCGGGAGGAGAATCACTGGGCGTTAATTGACGAGTTCTGAACATTTATAACTTTTGAAAATCGGGATAATGATTCCTTGCTTCCACATGTTAGGGGCCTGCTGTTCGTCCAGGCATCTTTGGAAAAATCCCATTATTGTCTCAGCAATATTCGTAGCTGCCACCTGTAGCGCTTTCGGGGGAATGTTGGCAACTCCAGGGGAATTATAGGTGCGGAACGATAGCAGCTTCCTCAAAGTGTTTGCCGAACTATAGGTGACGTGTGTACATAATGGCGTTCGGGAGATTGGGACAGGTAGGTTCCACATGCTGGTAGCACGTCGGAATATTAGAGCATCTTGGAGCCGTTGAACGTTAGCTGCATACTCGGCAGTTTCAGCACATCCATCTGCTGATATTAGTGGGGGAACACCACGTTTCACATTCCGGTGGCTGTTCACATGTCTGTACAGAAGCTTTCTCTTAGCCCAAAACTTTTTCGCTAGTCTGCTGAAGTACTAATTTATCCTCACGAACAAGAGTGGTGCAGTGATTACGATGCACAACATACTCCAGTTGTCAGGACTAGGGTTGGCTCTATACACATGCCACGGTGCGTCTCTTACCATAATGTGTTTTTGTATGTGCTCTTGCGAAATGAAGGGGCTTGTTGACCGATGCAGAGGCACTGGAAGCAGCAGCAAGCCAATTGGCAGGACCTTCAGCTCAGTTTTTCCAGCGCTGCTTAGACCAGAACCAAGTTCCCGTCATGTGGAAGCTTGGAATAATAACCCCGATTCACAAAGGTGGAAGCAGAACTAATCCCTCCAACTACCGCCCAGTATCCCTTCTTCCTATACTCTCCAAAGTCATGGAATGCATGGTCGCCGATGCACTGGTGTGCTATCTGGAAAACTGCAACCTCATCACTCCTGAGCAGCACGGTTTCCGTCGACAGCGGTCATGTACAACGAATTTACTAATTACACGCAGTAGTTGGATCGAGGCAGCTGACGCTGGAGAAGGTGTTGCTGTGATCTACCTGGATTTTTCCAAGTCTTAGTATCGTCTAAACCATCGGATACTACTATCCAAGCTGCAGCATTACGGGATCGGCGACACTCTTTTAAGCTGGATTGCCAACTTTCTACTTCAACGGCAATTAGTGGTCAGATTTCCGAGGTATTTATCGAACCCCATACAAGTTGAGTGTGGTGTGCCGCAAGGATCACTTCTAGGTTCACGTTTACTTTTGGTGTTTATTAATGACCTTGCACAGGAAGTCGCTTCAAACTTCCTAATGTTTGCTGACGATATCAAGATTTGGCGCAACATCCAGGCGAACGCCGACCAACATGTGCTTCAGATTGATTTAGATGCGGTGTACCAATGGGCGACCCAAAACTTAGTGCATTTCAACGTAGGTAAATGCAAGGTGCTTTCCATCCGACATCATAGCAGCTACTCATACCGGCTCGAAACGAATATACTACAACAATCAACTCTCGAACGTGACTTCGGTGTCCTGGTTCAAGATGACTTGGGTTGCTCCAGGCGATCCGAAAAGTCCTCGAAGACCGGGAATCAACACGTCGGGTTGTTGCGACGGGCGTTTGGACAAATAAACATTTCCATATTTTGACAAATACTCGGTGCGTATGTTCGCCCCCATGTCGAATACGCAATTCAAGCCTGGCATCCATGGCTGAAACACGACCTTAATGCAATGGAGCAGCCACAACGCCGGGCATCTAAGAACGGAATTGGAATGCGCAATCTTTCCTACCAGGAGAGGCTGCGACGACTAGGATCGTTCAGTGGAAGCTATCGCAGACTACGAGGCGACCTGATTATGACATACTTGATGCTGCGAGACCCACATCCTGTGTGCAGCCCTTTACTGCAACTCAGCAGCAATACAAACCTGAGAGGCCACTCATTAAAACTCGCAGAACAATACTGTCGTCTGGAGTGCCGCAGAAATTTCTTTTCCATTCGTGTCTGTCACCCGTGGAATGCTCTCCCAGAATCGGTCGTCTCTGCCCCGACACTGACAGTAGTTAAAAAACGGTTGGACGATGCACTCATCCACTTACACTTTGTTACTTAACATTACATCTCCATCTTACACCTGGAGTATATCATGGAATTATTTGTTGTTAACTGTGGGTGCTGTGAATCTTAGGGGATCGCAAGACTGCAGCGAAACAAACGACAAGTCCTTATTTTTATATTTAAAGTATTAACTATTTTACGATCCTTATCATCATTATTGTTATGCTGATATCCTCACCAACTATCCAACGGGACTTGTAAAGCAACGCTTCTTGACCCGTCTAAACTCATTGTTCATTGTTCATTGCATATTGAATAAGATCACTGAACTTGTCAGTCAACTCCATCTAAGCGCTGTCAGTGGAACACTCGTCCAAACACTGTCTCATGGCATCTGCCACAAGTCCGGTCAGTATATTATAATGGGCGATTGTTTGAAACAAGTCAAAATGTTCTTTTGGATACTGTGCATAACACACAAAGTCGTAAAATATGGTTACATGGTCGCTCCTTTGCATACATCTCACTGCCTTGCTACTACTGCGTAATAGTGCGATATCACTACACCACACTATGCTTTTTCGTAAACCATTGTAAGACCCGGAGACCATTCCCTTCCCTCCGCTTTACCAACGGACGGATTCAATAATTATTCTTCAAATGTTGCTAAACGATGTACTCAGTATTGGGATGATTGCCTGGAATCAGTCTGCAATCCTGCTCTGTCAGAGTGATCCCAGCTAGTTTGGGTGCGCGGTTTTTCTATAGTAAGCACACCATTGGATACTGTGGGGTAAATGTGTGATCAGCTTAGATTTACACATATCCGTTTATTGATAGGCTCAGTTACGCTATGTTATATTGCTTGCTCCAACCGCCTAGAACCAAGTAAAATGCATGCAGGCCAATATACAAGTTTACTAGCATCGGTCAAATTTGTACAGAAAAGGCACATTAAAAACCCTTGGGGATGGCTGGCTCGGTCTGTCATGTGAAGTGTGCATAGTTATCGACTAATCACACTACCTGTCATCTGGGATTACAGCACAAATAACAGTTGAACAAGAAATACCCATATTTTATTTAACCCACGGGTCTTTATTAGGCTCCCTCTATGTTTACTTTAGGCAGAAGCATGTATAAAACGGTTTGAAAGAAGGCTGATGAAAATAAATATTCGCAAAACAGTTGACAGTTTACTGCTTTTGTGCTAACTATGAGAGGACTTATGTAGTTGGTAAAGTGGTGCCAAGCTATTAGCTAACGATGCTAATAGCGGCAGTCAAATCTGTGCTTGCTGCCCACAAATCGGTGGCTATTGGTTAACTCCCTACATGGAGATTTAAGGCGCATTTCGTTCAAGACCAGTGGCAACATCATTTGCACTCAATCAGCCAGATACCTAATGGCTGCTAAGTAAACGACTGGTGCGGTCCGTCCAGTAACATAAGCGGACACATGACATAGGCAGTAAAAGTATAGAGCTAACTACACTTTGCTGCTTTCCCTGAGGTCCAGTTTCAGACATAATAAAGTAAGCTTTGTCCAACGGGATCAGCACCTATTTTCTCATTGGCCCAATATCATCACGCTTTTGTGTGTTGTTTGCGCTCAGTTGGAGGCAAACGTCGCCGTGGCACACAATCCAGTGTAGAGTGGTTTGAAGGTTCTAAGTCAAAATTGTATCCACTCTGCTAAACTTACCCCATCCTCGCTTAAGCAAGATCCACAAGTTTGGATAACGCGCTTTGACTTCAGATACAAGCTTCAGTCAGTTTCTCGCAGTTCGTTGATTACATCGATGAGCCACTAGAACGTAATCCCATTACAACTGAAAGGCTTGTCAGTCGAAGCTAAACTTGTCCCCGACCATGCGTAAAGCTCCACCCGCACAATGGATCGTGTGATTTCGGTTCGGTTTGATAAAGTTCTCAAAGCAGTAAGGATTGGTTCATTGGTTAGGGGCCATAAAAATCCGTGACATACTGGCAGTGGGTAATGGTGCAATGGAGTAATGGTTTATGACAGGTGTGAAAGCGCATGCTTGACATGTCCCGTAGGATGGTGAGGGTAAAAATGGAAATAAAATACCATGTCAGTAAAAAGAAAGTGTGAAATAAGTGACTCTGCAAGGGGTTTGGCGTAGCACAGGGTATATCACATGATGTAAGTGCGTCGGAGTATTGTCAAGGCACTTTTGGAGAAAAGATAAAGTAGAAGTATTAATTACATCTTCCGGGAGGGCGTTCCAGGACTGTGACACTCGTAGGGAGAAGAAGCTTCGTCGATATTCCAGTCGACTGTATTGCGTGACCAACTTAAACTGATAAAAACTTGGAGACGTGTTTTGTCTGAGTTTCAAAAGAGAATGGCCTGTGTGGTTGGGGTTTCTCAGGACCTGATACACCAGTATGGGCTCGCGTCCTAGAAGCCTGTAACGCCCGCTGCATATTTTCAACCTGAGTAAGTAGGGATGGCGGGACAAACATCTAGCGTTTTTTGGCGCTCTGCGTTGTGCGGTATCGAGCGTGGTGAGGTACTGCTTCTTCCAGGGTTTCCACGCTTTAATAGCGTATTGCGTGTGTATCCTCACGTACGCGCCAAGCATTTTCGGAAAGATTGAGGCAGCAACCGTCCCGAACGCTCTACGGAGAAGGTCAAGTGTTGGTATTCTTTCTTTGAGGCCGTTTCAGTCTGCCTTAAACACCTGAGGTCATCTTGCACAAGCATGCGAAGATCGCACTCAGGATAAGCTTGCTGTAGCATTTCTGGTCCTAGGCGGTAGGTGTGAGTACTCTGATGGCATATGCTCAGGATTTTGCACTTTGTGGTGTTGAACTGCGGCATATTCTCGATGGACCATGTATACGCTTTGTGCAGGTCATCCTGTAGGGCTGTGTGATTCTCCACTGAGGCGATAGCACGCCATATCTTTAGATCATTTGTAAATAGCAGAAGTTTCAAGGCAGCATAGTTGCAAAATTATTTATGAAAACCGGAAACAGGTGTGGAGCAAGTACCGAGCCCTGAGATACGCCATGCTGAACTTCAATTGGTTCCGACATGGTTATGCGAACCCTCATATACAGGTGACGTTGAACGAGAAAGTCGCCTAATCATCCTAACACGGGATCAGCGATGCCAAAATTCTGAAGTTTGTGCTGTAGAATGCGATGGTCCAGGCGGTCGAATGTCTTAGAGAATTCCAGATAGGTTTATCCACACTTACATCGGCGTCCACATATTCCGTCCAGCTAGCACGAGCTATCAACTGATTAGTGGTGCAGGACCTAGTTTGGCGAAATCCGTGTTGCTCCGGTACGAGAATCTGGTTATTCTCCAGGTACTCTATGAGCGCATTAGCTACAATGGACTCTATGGTCTTGGAGATCACCGGAGGATGTATAATCGGACCGTACTTCCCTGGTTCTGCACGGCTACCACTTTTATAGCTTGGGAACGTGCGTCTCACTAAGACATTGCTGAATGTTGCTAACGGTTCAACTAATCTCATGGCGGCAACTTTCATTACCTTCGGGCGAATGCCGTCCGCACTCGGGCAGCTGTATTCGCGCAGACATCAGCTGCTTCAATACAGCTGCGGCTGTAAGACATATGTGGTTAAAGCCTGATGGCGGCATGAGCTGCGTAGGCATGATGCAGGATGTTTGCACACTCTGGCAGGTACGGCCAAATTGTTATCCAAGAATACTGGCCGCCTCTTGTGCCATTTGAGGGACCTTATTAGTAACCTAATCGGCGTTGTACTGAACCCCGTACATGTATGTGTGTGTGTAACCCAAGTTTCCGTGCAGCCGCACTTTAACTCGCCTCTCGCTTTGCCCTCTGTGGCCACTCTAATGCTCCCCACACAATATTGTACTTGCGCTCGTTCGAACCAGTTCGACGATATCTACTCAGTGCTTCCCAAATCTTGAATCTAACCTGTGTGGATATTACTCTTGCTCCAGTTCCCAGTTTTCGGCATATTCTTTGCCGAATTCTACTTGTGTAACCAAATCAGACCGATTTTTCGGAAAAGATTTTGGTTTCATTCGGAAGAGGAAACTGAGGGCTCCCAAACTACGCGGCAAGCAACCATGCAAGCTGCAGCACAACAAAGTTACAGCCTTTTTGTTCCGCTCCTCAACTGAACAGCTCTAGGAACGCTTATCAGCGCTCTACCTGCATCGTCGCTTAAGACAGGCCGAGTAACACACGCTGCCGCTTTGTGTGGGTGTGTGTTCAACTGCTAGTCGACTGATCGCTAAACCTGACGGTCTGCGCGTTACGATCTCCGTCTGCTTCTACCGCCTGACCTTGGTGCGGTTGAACAACTATCTATTCATGTGTGTGTTCTGTCCTATTCGTGCGTCACCCCTAGCGCAAAGGTGAGCGCTTAGCTAGGTCTTGCTGTAAACAATACGAGGACGACTAGTATTCCAATGGTTCAACGTCGCCTATGTTGCGCAGACAATTGCAGTAAAGTCCTTAGGATCAATATTACTTGTTCTAGCTGCATTAGATCGTACTGTCCACAATGTGTAGGCAAATCCGTCCAAGAAGTGAGACAGACAAACCAAGTTTCTGGCACAATTTGGTTTTGCCCATCATATCAAGTCATTCCAGTTGTCAACTGTTTATCTTTGTTCAGAAAAACGTGCGATAGGATGACTGAGATTATCGCGCATTTTGTAAATACTGATAGACCCCACGGAGGTAAATATGGCCACGATAATACCTCATCCAGCCAAAGTAAGCTCTGAATGGAATCCGAAGAAGAGAGCTAGACGTTCCAACCCAACTGCAGCGTCTGTGACTCTAAATGCACTGGGTCAATTCACTCCCATAAGTGGACAAGCAACAAACATGCCTGCTCCCACTTCTCCAACCATATACGCTTCACCTGGAGATTCAGCCATGACATCGACAGCTCAGAGCCGAAGGAAATCCGGTGCAGATAACAATCAGGTAACGTACGCATCGACTGCTTCGACAAACACACCCGGAGGAACACATACAGGTCCATCTTCAGTACCGAGCACGCGTGGCGCAAGACAGGTTTCACCGTCAACTCCAGTGGTGCCTTCTAAACAACCCGAATTGCCGGCAAAAGGATAAAGCCAACACTCGCTAGACAAAACCACGCTGCGCTAACTCTCGTGTGCACCTACGTTTCCGAATCCAAATCTGGCACAATAAAAGGCAAGTTGCAAGACGATCACAACCAGTGGAGTTCCATCTGCGAGGCGATTGGTATTCGGGTTGAGCTTGCTATGCTGCAACGCGTAGCGCGTCACCCGACCTCAGTGCACTCTGGTGAACCTCGAATTCTTCGAATAACACTAAACTCAACAGATGAGACAGAGTCCGTCCTGCTCTCAGCAGTTCGTCTTCGCAACTCACCGAGTGGAGTGCGCATATTACCTGATCTACCTCGGAAAGATCGCCCAAAATAAGCAGTGGAGCAACGCGGTATTGCTAATAGGGATAGCAAGAAAACAACATTTGTTCATGGTGTTCCCGAGTTTCTGCATTCTTCTGATCACGATGCGCAAACACATGAACGAGAGCAGTGGTGCTACATCCGCGAAGCACTCTCTGTTGACAATGTTATTGCCAAATCCCTGATAAGGGTTCCATCATCACCTTACTACAAGGGCTGCGGTCCAAGGCTAATGGAAGTAATATTATACTCCGAAGGAATGATGCAAGTTTTGTTGAATAACTGGTTAAAGTTCCGAGCTAGGTTGCCAACAGAGATCCGGCTAAAGACAGCAGGCGAACGGCCATGAGTCGTAAACAATTCGATAGCACTAGCAAACGCTGTAAATTCTTTATTTGCACAGTCCTGCGGACAGACCGACACAACAGCGCCCACGGCACACAACAGGACAGAGCACAGTACGAGTGAAACGTCTGTTCAGGAACGCTCAATAATGCCATGCAACACAACTGAAATACATAAAACAAAAAACGATTAATGGCCGACCACCTAACGGCCGGCTTAAAAACTAACACAAATTTGACATCCGTCAACGCCCTCCTGGCAACAAAAGCCCTATCTTGCATGTACACAAACGCCCAAGGCCTTCTAAGCAAGTTGGCCGAACTTAGAGAACTCCATGCCTCACAACCGCGGGACCTCGTCATGATTACAGAGACATAGTTAAACCCGGAGATAACCGATTCTGAGATCAACTTACCCGGTTTGTCGCTGCCTCGGATCGATAGAACCGGAAGGGGTGGCAGTGTGATTCTTTGCTGTAATACAAACCTCCGATGTGAAGATATCGATCACCCGGAAATCCGAGCTCCCGATTCGCTTTGGCTCCGCCTATGGTTGCGAAACAAGGACACATGTCTACTAGCCGTAATTTATCGCCCACCAAACTCAACGTCGGAAATGCACTCCTAACTGAACCACGTTTTCCAGTTTGCTTTGAACAAGTCCTACACCCACATTCTTATCGCTGGAGACTTTAACGTACACGACATAGAAACGCCGTTAACCGACGATATGCAGTTTGAAGCCTGTTTGCAAGAGCTACTTGCTAACCACCTTCTAAACAACCACGCAACCTCTCCCAACAGATTTCCAACTACTAACAATCCGCCGATACTAGATCTTGTGCTCACTAATGAAGAACTCATTGTTGATGGGATAGTTACAAGCACACCACTGGGTCGTAGTGATCATGTTACTCTACTCTTTGACTATATATGCTATGCGGAGTATCCTGTAAAGGAGGTTGATAAAGTTCTTACTGTCACACACTATACTGTGTTATCTAAACTTGTTAAGGATACATCTTGGACTTTCTTACCTCAATTCCCCCCAGATGTTGCCTGTAAAGGCTTTACAAGGACGTTTGGCACATTGGTTGCGCACACGTCGGGACAGAAGTCCTTCCAACCCAAAAACAAACATAAGTCATTTCTGAGGAGCAGAACACGTAAATGTATGTCCCGGAGGGATTTGGCATGGCGAGGTCACCAGGACTGCCCAAATGCCGAAACCTGGACTGCATACGTGACACATCATAACTTCTGTGTGAAACTGATCGACAAGGACAAGGTCACTCATCAGCAGGAGTTAATGAAGCGATTCTGCACCAACCGCAAACTTCTGTACAGGCACGTTAAAGGACTTCGAAAGGTGAAGCTGGGGATTTCAGCACTAGTCACGGCTGATGCGTGCAGGCGATCAGCAATGGAAGCAGCTGATCTACAGCTTCATTACTCCCAAACTTTCCAGCAGGTAACGAGTCCAAACGTTCTGTTCGTTTCTATTACTCCACCGTCGGGTTTAGACAACAGCACCTTCACTTCGGAAGCTGTGTTGAAGAAGTTATTATCCTTGCGTATTCACAGCTCTCCTGGAGTCGACAACATCCGACCAAAGGCTCTGCAGGCGGTAGCTAGTGATCTAGCAGAACCACTGGCTGTTTTCTATCAGAGATCTCCAGAAGAGAACCATATTACACCGGTATAAAGCAGGTAGCCAAACTGACCCTACTAACTACCTTTCAATAGCACTACTTTCTGTTCTATCCAAACTGATGGAATCAGTCATCGCAGATGCGCTGATGCAGTATCTGGAAAGCCACAACTTAATAGCCCCAAAGCAATATGGCTTTCGTCAAAAGCATTTGTGTAATACTAACCTATTAATTACACGTAATAGCTGGACTGAAGCTGTTGATGATGGAGTAGGAGTCGATGTCATCTACCTGGAGTTTTTAAAAGCGTTTTATCGCTTAGACCATCAAATGCTCCTTCAGAAGCTTCGGAATTACAGCATTGGCGACCTAATCCTGAGTTGGATTAGTAATTTTCTACAAGAGCGACGGCTAGTGGTGAGAGTCCGAGAATCATTGTCTGATGCAATCGATGTGGCGTGTGGAGTACCACAAGGCTCGGTTCTTGGACCTCGTCTATTCTTGGTGTTCATTAACGATTTGGCGAGATCAGTTACTTCTGATTTCCTATTTTCGCTGATGATATCAAGATATGGCGAAAGATCGGAGGACTGGACGACCATGAACGGCTCCAGTGCGATCTTAACACAGTGTCGAACTGGTCAGTTCAAAACGCCCTACTGCTGAATGTAGACAAATGTCGCGTCGTACAATTACACCATAGTCATAACTACACCTATTCACTTGGGACCAACGGACTGCAGAATAGCTCCCAGGAACGTGACCTGGGTGTGATCGTACAGAGCGACCTCAACTGTTTAACACGGGCTGAGGTAGCTGCGAAAAGAGGCAACCAGCACGTCGGCATGCTGCGAAGAGCATTCGGGAGATTTGATCCATCCATCTTCCCAATGATGCACAATTCCTACGTGCACCTGCATGTTGAATACGCTATCCAAGCTTGGCAACCTAGGTTGAAGCGCGACCTAGAAGCGATAGAGGCACCACAACGAAGAGCAACAAAGAATGTAAAGGGCCTGCGCTACCACTCTTACCACCGAAGACTGAAGTTGCTGAGAGTTTTCAGTGGACGCTATCGAATGATGCGCGATGATCTCATATTAGCTTCTCAGATACTGAATGACCCCAACCACGCATGCCGCCATTTGCTGAAGCTTAGCCACAACACGCAGGTCAGAGGTAACTGCTTAAAATTGAAGAAACAAGATAGCTGTCTAGTGTCGACGGAATTACTTTTCCGTTTGGGTTTGCCGACCATGAAACGCACTCCCAGACTCACCTGTATCCTTTCCTACCTTGGACGTTTTCAAATAACGATTAGATGTTACTTTTAGCTCTCAGCATTTTGTTACCTAAACTCCTCTATTGTGGATTTTGCCAAGCATGCTTTTCAACAGGATTTAAGTATCAAGTGGACCCAAGTGAGCCACCATATTTTACTTTCCTCACGCCTTACCTCAAAGATCTCTGCCCTCCAGTGTTTTCTGAACGTTTACGCTCGATATCTTTTTACTTTTACACTGGTGTGGTTTATACAAGTATTCATCTAGGCAGACATTCAGTAGATGACTCAGATATATTTTGATTTCATCATATTCACCACAAGCATCCTACGGGACGTGTCAACGGCTTGCTTTTATCCCGCGATAAATCATTGTTCATGGTTCATTTTAGTGTGTATTACGCAGCACACCAAATCCAAGTATTTCGGAGAGCCGAGACTTCTGCGTGTTGTGCTGAACTCCATCACTGAAGTAGAATCAGTACTCCCGTCGACAGCTAGTCTCAGATATGAACACGGTTTCATCCGTATCTTTCCAGACATCCCATAGTGTGAGCTTTATCGTGTTAACCACACCTTAGGGGACTACCGGAAGGAAACTACAACCAGAACCATACTTCTTCCCTGGGTTCATGTAACTAAAGCATATGATGAACATGAAGTGACAACCTATGATAAAGAACAGTGGTGTTATATTCCGGAAACACTCTGCTTGGATGTTGTGTTAAGGAACTCCGTGTAACGGATGCGTACCTCACCGAACTACAAAGGAAGTGGCCCGAGAGTGTTGAAGGTGGTCCTACAGGCAAAACATATGGTAGCACGGCTGTTAAAAAGCTGATACATGTTCCGTTGCAGGCTGTTATCTGAGCTACAGCTGAAGACAGTCAACGATATGACTCCTGTCCTATTGCGATGGGATCTAAAGCAGAACCATGCACCAGTAGTGTGTCGAAAGGGTCCATACAACCTGTAGAAGATGATATTGACCAGACACCTTACACCGTAGGTAAAAGATTAGACACAGGACTAACTACACGGACGATGAATAAGATGTTAAAACCTTCACCAAGTACACATCGAAAAAACGATTAGTTGACGGCCACTCACCGGTCGGCGAAACTTCACGTATGAGTTGCACAACCTCCGAAACAATGCTTACTTCTGGGAAAATTCCATGTATGTACACTAACGCCCTCAGTAAACTTACCAAACTTCAGCTACGTCAGGTTGCGGATGCTTGAGATCTAAGTTCTATTACCGAAACTTGGTTACACCATGAGGTGACTGATGCTGAGTAAGAGATAGCCCGAATGTCACCCATCGGGAACGACTGCCCTAGCAGTGGAGGTGGGGTCCTACTCTACTACCGCAGCGATCTACAATGTACAATAGGTGTGGACCTGGAAACACACGTTACCGACTCACTCTGGTGCCGTCGCCGACTGAGATACAATGACGCATGTCTCGTAGCTGTCTCTTATCGTCTCCAACGTCCACTCTGGAAATGAATCCGCGCTTGATACGTGTCCTGAACCGAGTAACACGTACTAGGTGCAGCTACATTCTCATCTCCGGGGAATTCAATCTACACGATCTGGAGTCATCGCCATCGCCCAATGAACAGTACAAAACAGACTTTAAGGAAATAATCAGTAAGATCCTCTTGTATAATCATGTCTGCGCGCCTAGTAGATTCAGGACAGTAAACAAACCCTCCATATTGGACCACATGGTTGACAAGTTATTGATCGATATTCCGTTAGATCTCAGTGACCGTGTAGTATTAATATTCAATTATGTGTATTACGTATAGCATCTCTCTGAACACTCGGAACGAACTTATACAACCACAAGCTGCCACATATTGAAAGAACTCGTCGACGATTCTGCTTGGGAATTCGCAAACAACAGTCTCCTTGACAACGTTTGGACAGAGCTCGTTACTAGACTCAGCGACATCGTCAACAGAGCATCAGAGACCCAGCCGTTTCTTCCCGCAAAAATGACTTCAATACTAAGTAGCAGGACTCAAAAATGCCTGTCGATAAGAGATGCCGCATGGCATGCCTACAAGATTAACCCAGACTCAGAGACTTGGGGTAATTTCCTGACCTATCGCAACCACTGCACTGCACTTGTCCGTGGGAACAAACTAACTTATCAACAGTGCCAAGCCAAAAAACTTTTGGCAAACAACAAACTGTTGTATAGGCGTGTCAACAATCTTCGTAAAGGTAAGCATGGTATCCCACCACTTTTCACGACAGGCGGTAGAGTACAAAGCGACGAAAAGCAGCTAATGCCCTGCGGCTTCAATGCGCCCCAATTTTCGAACTCGCATCCTCCACCTGTCTCATAATGTCACGCATATTACTGACTCCATGGTTTACATATGTAAATTTCAACGCATCCATTGTCCTGTTTTCCATCTACTGTCTCAGTTCGTGTGTCCGTTTGGCGGCTCCATCAGGTTAGTCCGCAACGTTTCAAATTCGAAAGGCTAATCTGCGGATGTCGTAGTATCTTTGTAAAACGTTGGTCCGTTCCTACTAATAGCAGAAACGACTAGGGCGCGTTATAACGCTTTCTTAGCATTCAGTTCAGCGAAGGCCTTCAAATTATTAAGCAGGTTTGTTAGTTTATATCATAAAGGTGGACCTCTTGTTTCTGTCGTACTACATGATCAGATCCCTACTTGCACTTTATCTTGTGTAGTCGGGAAATATACAACGTATATGCCTATAGATCTAATATGTACATGAGCGTACTTCTCATGTTGCTCATAAAATTCAAATTCGCTGTCAACACCCATTGGGCGCTAGGCTTGGCAATAACTGATATATGCTATTACTTATGTTGCTGGCCTTCCCGTGCCAGTTGATTGAAACAGTCGGTAGTTCCTTGCATGCTTGTCTCTTCTGTTCCTCATTTTCCCTGCTGTCACTGTTTCCTCCAAATTTTCCGTGGTTAGTATGAGTATAGTGAACTTTTTCATTTTCCATGTTCTCTTTTTTCGTACGCTACTGGCTTTCGTATAGACGCGTTCTTTAGCGTGTTTGCCTATCCAGAGTATTTTAAAATGCATCCTCCGCAACCACCTTTAGGTTGCCTCTAAGAAGGTTTCTACATAGTTACATTTTTATATTTTGTCCACAAACTGAAGTCACAAGTATGCTTACCATATATCTTATTCTATAAGCGGACTGTAAAGGAAGATTTAATGTAGTGTCCCCAATCAAATATGCCATCAGTGTTTCTCATTGTCCACAGGTGTTAGTTTATACCCGTGATGTAACTGTGTAAACAAAATAAAGCAATGGCAATGTTATATGATAGTACATAGCAACCATTTACATTGACATATTTCAGAAATGAGCTCCTCGGCAAAGAAGTAGTGTCGGCAGTACTCTATGGAATACCTCTACCATCATCTCAAAACCCCACTACTTCTGTGCTTAATTTGCCAGAGCACTCTTTCATATGAATTTAGGCGACCACGTAAACTGAAAAATCAGTTGAAAACTGTTGATAAGGACAAATGCGGAAATTCCGTGGAATTTTACTAGAAGCTGCGGGGTAGTTTTGCAAACAGATCAAGATTACAGACAGCGGTTTTTGACAAGGCGAAAAATAACGGATTCTTTTATGACTTCTTAGCAAGTTGATTACCAAAATTTGCAGTCCACAAATGTTGGAGAAAACCTTAGTTTACCTTCAGTGTCAATAGTACTGTCGGAGTTGACGAATACGAATTCGCCAGAAGCGGTTCAAAGCATTCCGCTCAGTAACTACACTGTATCCAGACAAAAAGATACGATGGTTCTGGACATAGCACGTACCTTGGTTAATTTGCTACAGTCCAAAAGATTCGTTACATGTAGATGAATCTCCTTACTTGATAAGGACACTTCTCCTAGCTTGTTTCTGCTTCTTCAACGATGACTTAATGGAATAGATGCTGTTTGCCGGGCGAATTAAAACTAATTGGAGCTAGTCAGTGGCTAGCTGGCTGACAACTCCATCCCAATTCAGAACGTAGTTGCGTATGCAACAGATAGAGCTGCTGCAATGTTCAGAAGATGTAGATGATTTATTGCCTATCTATAAATGTTTTCCCTCATATTTATACCATTCACTGTGTGATACAACGAGAGCACCTAGTGGCTAGGAACTACTGAGAGCGCTTAAAAGATTCACTATCTGGTGTTATAATGGTAGTCAACAATATCAAATGGCATCGGCTTCATGGTCCTCTTTTCCAACAATTGTGTGGGGAGAACAGTGAAGATTACCAGGTTATTCTGTTACGTAGAGAGGTTAGGTGGCTCTCCAAAATCAACTATTCTCACCGTTTTGTTGCACTCTGGGATAATGTCATCACTTTCCAGTCGGGAACTGATTATGAGAAAAAGCTGTTAGTAGCTAAACCAGATGTGTTTTACCTGGCTGCTATTTTTGAAAAACAACGTACTTAATAAAACCCTTCAATGCCATTTGAGTAATCTCATCTCAAGTAAAGAAGCCATTATAGATTTTATAAGAATGCTGGAAGTGTATTATCAAAATATCGGACCTTGGGAATTTTCCCAGTTTCTAATTCTCGCTCCACTTACGAAGGAGCAGAAGGATGAAGACTTGATTGTTTATGCGTCATTTGCAACAAATCCGTAAGCGAAATGAAAAACACGTTTCAGCGTCTGATTACCATTGAAACCTCGATTTAGGTTCTATATCCATTTGTTATGCAGCCCTATAATGTTAGAGTTAACATCCAGGAAAGTCTGATTGAAATTTGTGGTGACATATTAATAAGATACAAATTCACTGTAGAAAAAAGATTTATGGATAAAGACCGATGCAGCTAATAAATATCCAAAACGCTGGGAAACAGCTGAACTACATTTCCTTACTTTTCCTTCCACTCATTTGGCTGAGTGTGGAGTCAGCAGAGCTCTTTCTCCCATAAAATATAGAATGGGAATGGACGTTACAGCAAGAGGGGGTCTTTGACTCGCACTGTCAAATCTGGATCCGGACATAAGTAAGCTTGCTGAAGGACATCATGCTCAAGGTTCGTACTAAAATTATAAAACTATTGTTGAGAGGTTACTTTACCTGTTTATTCACCAAGTGCTTGACATTTAAAAACTAGAAATAACGGACACCAATTTTAATTCATTAGGAGGAATTTCATCTAATGACGCGTAACTGGTTCCAGCTTGCTACACAATGAATGTAATCTTCAGGATATGAAGGACCAAGAGCGAGGTGTATGAGGGAAACAGCAGTGATACCGAAATTAAAAATTTAGCATTGATAACAAAAGATAGTAACAAATAACTGTAGATCAAAGATTTACGTCTTTTAGATGTTGTAGGTTGCATAAAATATGGCGAGCAAGGGTGGGGACTCGGAGAATTGCAAGGATTTAAAAGAGGGCCACAGTTGAATAAAGGTTGAGAATGCCTGGTCTAGAGTGTCGATGGAATAACTTTTTCCTTAGGTTTGCCAGCCCTGAAATTCTCTCCCAAACTTGTTTGTATCCTTCCCTACTTTGGATATTGTCAAAAAAACCATTGGATGTTGCTTTTAGCCTCCAGCACTTGGTTATCTAAGGTGTGCTACCTTGGATTATCTTAACCGTTCCCTTATACGGGAATATGTCACATGCACCCAGGGAGGCGGTACATGGATAAGCTACCTTAGTTTTATTTTTCTCACCTTTTATGTGAATTATATCTACGCCCCATGCTGTTCTGTATGCTTACATTCAATTTTTTACGCTGGGTTATGTAGCAACGCAATTATCCTGGTTGATGCTTAGAGACTTGACGCTTTTGATCTGTAGTTTTCAACCAAACCATCTTCTAGGATTTCTCAAGCACTTTCTTAATCTCCGTGATGAATCAATGTTCATTAAGAATTGCGTACAACAAAAAAGGATCCGCGAGAAAAAGTTGCTCTTTTGTCTGGAATAAAGGAAGGAATGTTGCAACTTCGCAATAATTGGAAGGAGTGCAGTCTAGAATTGCAGCTCTAGATTGCTCACCCTCTCTGGCACTGCGTTTCGTAATATCAATTGTGCCATTGAGCTGTCATGGTCTCACTTAATTACCTCTGTCACTCTGAGCATTGAGTACTTCGAAAAGCCGTATTTGTGTTCCTAGCGGTCTGGACACACAATGCCCAGGTAATCCTGTGGTCAACTGCTTAGGTCTGTCGCTAATCACTACCTTGTTCGGTGTATAAACCCGGTTATCTCCACTGAAAACATCCAAATGAAAGGAGATTGGTCATGATGTGCTATGTCGGAAGCGATTAACACTTAATGTTCATCTGCTTCATTGCGCATCAGTAGCCACAAACCAAAAAGCTTGATGACACACTTAAATCAACAGTTGCGCCTAGCAATTGTTCTGAGGGTACACAATAGACAGCCAACTTAAGGGTGCCTATTGTACTCTCTTGAGCTTCTGAGGAATTGTAAAGGGAGGGTAGAAGTGGAACACCCAAGAAGGACAGGGGAAGAAAATTCCCGTACTGTTTGTTGTGTATCTTGGTCCTTAGCCAGCAACAAACTGTTGGATCTACTGAGGTTAGAGGCATTGGGTGGAACCAGTACACCATCATCTAAAGATTATGTATTGTTTCATCACACGGTAGTCTTTGGCAACATGGCACCTGTGTACATTGGAACATGGGTGAATATGGTGAGAAGACAACGAAAAGCATTGTGGATTCATTTAAAGCAAAGTTCTCTACATGCAAAGCGACACACGACTGCAATCCGAGCAACGGCTTACTGTGAAACCAGTTTCTGTTGGAACGGTCGTTGAGACCGTAGCTGGAACAGATAAATGGGGCCAGCTTTCACCTTTGCAGCCCATGACCAATTGCACACTTGGTGGAAATTGCAGAACAGTGACACAAACACCTGCATGGAGATTATCAGCTGAAGCCTTTATGCCTACGCTAACTAACTAAAATGTATGAAACACCCGTTGTGGACCTTTCAAGTTAATATCGTACAAGGGCAGTCAAACATTTAGCTGGTCGTACAATTCAATTTTCTAAACGGGTGGCACTCAAAGCTTTCCGGGATAAGTGAACATAATGCCAAACTGGGATCTCAGGTCAGTAGTGGTAACCGAATTGGATTTTTCAGGGAAAAATTTAAAAAGTAAAGCGGGTTTCAATTACGTCGGAAAACAAACATATAAATTAGGGAGAAAATGCGAACAGATCTCAGAGAAAACGGACCTGTCCTATGCCGCGAAGCCTGAAGACTGCTCAGAGATGCATGGTGTTTGAAGGTGTCAATTTATGACGTACAGATTTTCGCCACTCAGCAGCTTTGTCTTACACACAGTTCAGTCAGAATGCCTACCTCAAATGAGCCTTCAGGCATACAACTGCGCGGCGGCCGTAATATTCTCGATGACAAAGACCTGAAATGCATATGAATTAGGGACCGACCGAACTAAAACACTGAAAGGTGAGATGGATTAAACATCTCAATCTCATCTACAGGGCCTTCCATCTCACTTCACCAGACCAGCGAACAGCGTTCTTAATTGATTGAGACATCATTAGGGACTTCCTATTGAATGCTTCGGAAATCGAAACAGTCCAACCCATAATTCTCCAACAAATTTCCTACAGACATACTACCCAATAAAGACTGGGATGCGAAGCTGTGTTCACTGCTACCAGATAGGGCGACGCCGTCTGTGTCACGAAGGCGAAATAGGCTGTGGAATAATTTTGCTGTGTGGGCGGCCACTGTTGAAGTATAGCGGATTCCTCTTGACTCTAGTTCCAGGTTAAAAGAGACGAGCATATGGAATCAAAAAGCACTCTAAAATGCTGCAGGCTTAATTATTCTTACCCATTAGAAAGTAAATATGTCAGAGGGTGCGTGCGTGCTTGTTCATGATATTCACCAGATGACTCAGTGGTAACATACTGTAGCGGTTCCGCATAGAACGTTGCATTGTAACAATGAAGAACAAGAAGTAATTCACAAAAGAGTTGGTTGCTTACGCATAACTACTGTGATATTATGTTGCCTGAGGTAGGATAACGGGTTTCTGGATGTGAAAGTCTCTCCTCTTTGTCATCTAGTTACCTTCTTTCGATGAGCGATCCTACGAATAACTCACATTTTATCCAACAGTTCGTTTATTCCACCACCCTTTGGCAATTCCGCGGTTAATTACTGGTGTAGCAGTGGCTGTATGCCAGATGTTCCGCGCGAAAAGGACCATTTCTTTCTCCCGCATTCGTACCTGAGTACTGCTCGGATGGCCATTATTCAGTTGTCTTGAATCCTAAGACTGAACTTATCACTCCATCTCTGATTCCTGTCGGTGAGAGGCTTTCAGTAAGATAATCTTACAGTTTCATAAGTAGACGATAGAACAGAGTACAGTGCTTCTCTGATGAGTGATTATTCACTCAGTTGTTACATAACGGACATTGTTGAGGATTCCTTGCATTGGTGCGGCACTCTGAGCGGTTCCCAAAATATGCACCCCAGGCATAGCATCCTATCTGAATAGCAAATCTGTCGGAATTCTGTTGGCCGAAACTCCTATGGAGCATTGTTGCGCTTTGTTCCATCCTAACAGACCCAATCAATGGTTCGGTAAAGCTCGAAGATCTGAGAAATAGGTCCGCCACATGATGATCGGAATGAGATTGTACTGGAACACGTCACAAGCAGTGTTCAAGCTTGCGTTCCGTCTGAAAGCAGCAATACTACCTAAATGCGCAATAAAAAGCATTATAATTCTCAAGTACCCCCATGATAATGTAACTAGAACCAGATAATATATGTTACTCGCAGAATGTTGACTTGAAATTGTCACGAGATGGTAAAAATGCGCAGAAGTCAACTAGAGACATTAGCTGCTAAATATCGCATAGAGCATGTGCAGAGAGCATCATACGCCCTACTGGATAATTAAAAACGTATGTAAATACTATCTGTGTGTCTAAAAACTTCGGAATTCAGATAGTGAAATTCCGTTCATACTCACAGGAAAGCGGATTTTCAAGTCGTGAGGCTGTCATACGTCTAAACGAGAGTCAATAAGTGTCGAAAGATTTCAGGGTATTCAGCTTTAGGCATCCATCTTCCCCTTGTAAATGTTGTTATCCAACGGCTGGTATATCTGAGAAGGGGTGTGGCGCAGAATAAAGACAGTGGACTACAGTAGTACATCAAAAAATACCTTAATACATCGTTTCGTATTGTCTCGACCAGTCGATGTCGGTGTGCGGACGAGAACCAATGCTTAGTTTATTGAGATAAGGAAGCGAGTGAAATGAAACAGTTGAAACAACGAAACATGATGATCATCAATTTGCGAACAACTTACATGCAGCTCATTATACTCGATGTCTGGAGGCAGAACACTGATGATGATATTAGGTATTCTGTAACCTGGCCTTCGTGAAGACACGAAGTAATTTTTGTGCAAGATGTGAAAAAAGTAAGTCGCAGCCACAAAGCTATTAAGATACCGAAAGAAACAATAAGCGGTAACGTATAGTACCAATGCTGTTGCCAAACCAAATCAACTCGCAGCCAGGTCTGGTGATTCACTCAACACAGTGCAAACTGGTCACAACCAATCTTGAACTCTACCTAAATTTCAGAGCTGTATAGTTTAAAAAGAAAACAGAGTACGTCTTCAGATCCAACATATGACGTTGGGGTTATATAAAAAACTACGGAACAAGCAATCCAGATTGACTTTATTAGATAAAGATAGCAGGGAAGTGCAGTCTTCGGTCGGGCAAAATTCAATACCCATGCGCTCCAGCTACGATCCTAGTGATCGAAATGGCTAGGGATCGCTGTAATGCGAATCACGGTTCACAGTGAGATTGCGCGCCGCCATTCAATCACTCCACAAATACCTCAAAATGACCCTCCAATCAGTCATTAACCGTGGTGCCACGCGTTGCCTGTCGTGACCTGGTGGCTAAAGAGGTAGAGGTTCTAACTTACATAGCAATTGTCCAGTGTTTGAGACCTTCTATCTCTAGCTGATGGGATCAAACAATATTGAAACGCGCCGGGGAGTGCAGTGTTTTCGGAAGGGCAACACATAATTCCCATATGCTTTAGCTACGGCCCTAGTGATCGAATTGGTCAAGGTTCACTCCAAAGCGAATCACGGTCCACATTGAGATTGCGCATCGAAATCCAATCACGCAACGCGTGCCACAAAAAGACCCTCCAATCAACTTTGAAAAGAAGCTTGGTCAGCCATATTTTTCATCTTCCTTATAGTCCTTGGATCGCCATCCTTTGGATCCACCCGCATGCGCAGAAGTTCAACAAGATATCAGACGGAAGAAATTGATCAAGGCCGCAGTAGCATATAGGCTTTCTCCGGCTCTTTTTAAATTCGGAGGTTCTGTTCTTGTAGATGAACTTCACAACTTACTGGTGAAGCTGTGGGTGCAGGAAGCTGTCCCAGCAAACTAGAGCCGCTCCGTTATAGTTTAAAGTTCCAAAGGAGATTTGTGCTCGATTTGTGACAATCAAAAAGGGGATCAGTCTGATCTCAATTGCATTTACTTGTCTACGTCGTGCTTCATAGACTGACTGACACTAGCGTAAGTCAGATTCGCGAAGAGCAAGCTGAGTTTTACCGAAAGAAGGCTGCATTGATCATCTCCACGTCACAAGCCAATTGTTGTAACAACGCCAAATTTCTCAGCCACATACTGTATTCATGTTTTTCGACATCAAAGGTACTTTCGATTAGGTTGATCGATGTGCTCTTTGGGACTGTCTACTCAGGATAGGTGTGCCCGAGAAATACTTAAATATTCTCCGAGCGCTGTACGCACATAGTTTGGGAAGAATGAGGGCTTGTGACCAACTGTCGCTGCCTTTCAATATTTCCAGCTGTGTGAGCCAAGGATGCCCGCTATCACCTTTCCTTTTTACCTTCACCATCGACAAAGTCATGGAGACTGCTTTCATTGGACACGAACTGCAAGGCGTGGAACAGCTCCCACGTGATTGACTCCTTGATTTGAAGTGTGCCGAGGAGATGGTCCTTATATGTGACAGCTCCCAAATGTGCCAAGCATCCCTGAACAGATTAGCACTAGCTGTCAGTCGATTTGAGCTCTGTTTTACTCTCTCGAAATGCAAAGTCCTCCCCGAAGATTGGCAGGAACCCAACCCTGCGATGATCTTGGTGGGGATAACGTCGTCCGGAAATTCATGTTTCCTTGCAGCTATATTAGCGCCGGTGGAATAGAAGATAAGATCACAAAATATTTCACAAAAGTCCGAGGTGCTTTTGCCGATCTTTGCCACTTGTGGCATCAGCACAAAATCAATCTTGCCCTGAATAGCAGGGTTTACGAGATAGCCGTGCGTTCCACCCTGCTATACGGTTGCGAAACCTGGCCTACCAGAACGACAGACATAAAGAGACGAGTTACTTTCAACCATAGCCGCTTTCGAGGCTTAGTTCATGTTTGATCTAAACACCGTGTCAGCGATGTGCTTGCTCGGCATCGTCTAGTTAGTTCGGGAAGAGCGAGTGAACCGCTATGCGCCAGTATATCAAGAGCTAAGCTCCAATCGCTGGGACAGGTGTTTTGCATGCCAGCATACCGGTTACTGCGACGTGCGCTGTTTGCGCAATTCGGATCAGTTGGAAGAAAAGGAGGGAAGACCAGGCGATGTCGTCGTTAATAGGAATGAACGCTATCACTTTAAATTTGACGATGGTTAGTGTCCCCCAACTGCTAGGCTGGGGTCCCAATGACGATGAACACGCTTGGTTGAATGCACTTGTTGACACGTCGAACAGCAGACTTCCGTAGTTTTCGTGTCTTGAGTTTCTTTGTTCCTCTCCTCCTGCTTCGCTTCACCCTCCAGCATTGATCTTACACTGCATAGCGCGTATTATACTTAGCATTATACCACTCCTTTATTAGATTTTAATATTTTACAATGTTTAGTATCTGGATTTCCAACGTAGCTTAGGTTTTTTATTGCGGCACAGTTAGTTGAAGTGTGTTTCTCACGTGCAGATAATGTGTAATGATGATGAGGTAACGAATGGCCTGCCCACATAAACATCGCCGTTACGCAGGTGCATGTGAAATTTTTGCAGCATAAGCAGAAGAAACGCCTGTTGTGAAAGTGACAGATGCCGATGGAGCCTGGTCCATGGTGCATGGTGCTGTCGTAGGTGCCGTTGCAATTGCCTCAACCAAGCTGTCCTGTCAAAGCATCGGGTGGACACGGGGGCCGATATAAAAGAGGCAACGAATAAGGTGGTTGGATTATCATCATCAGCGCAATGCTTGGTTAGTACTCTGCTTTTGATTTCATTTCATTTGCTTATTGTCAGTGTGTGACAAGTGACAGTTGCGCTATCGTGATGTCTACTAACGGACGCGGGTGTGACAATCCCTAGATTACAACAAGGAGGCAACTGCCAAGCAGGACGTTTGAGTTGGAGCGACAGGATTAATCAATTATGATTGCAAGTTCCTACGCAATGATTCAGATGTGTCCATAATCGCCTCCAATTCAAATAGGTGTAATACCTCCAAAAACGTGCTGTGAAGGGACAGGCGAAGTATTACCGAAGACATTAATAACAGCCACTTAATAGGGTATGCGTAGCATTAATTGCAAGAATTTGGAACTATTAAAGCCCATCTCTGAACCCGTTAACAAGCAACTGGTGTTGTGCTCAGTGTGATCCGAAGACGGCACAAACCCATGGCGCCTGGTTGCAGGCAGATGAGCATAATGTGTGATACATTGATAACCGATTATGTCAGTGGCTCAACGATGTTGCGGTGCAACAATTGATTGAGTTGCATTCGAAAATCAATAAAATGAATATCAAGCAAGTTGGTACAGTGTGTCAATAGTGTTTTATTGATCAAGCACAAAGGACAGCTTTGCCCCCGATGCGCTTACGAGTTAAGCTCTGTCACCTGAAGTTCCTACAGATGGTCATAGCTGTTATGAAGTCAATTGACCTTATTAATGCGCAGTGTCCTGGGGCTTAGCTGGATGTTTCGGAGATTTGAGCAGTTGAGTATAGTCCCCATCGATTTTGTTGCAGGAATCGCGTTTGTCTGATTTCTCTAAGCGCTCGAATTATTTGTGTTCACAAAGTTGTTTCAGGTTTAGAGAAACCTGGCGGGTTCCGAAGTGACTGAAATGATCTCAGTTACCCATCGCACTCTGGTTTAGCCCCAATAATGTAGTACAATTTCTCTTCTTTCTATGCTTACAGTAAGACTATTGAGCTAGACTAAAATGTTAAATTGCAGAATCTACAATATTCTTAGTTCAAACCACCATTTTGTGGGTAAAGGTGTTACAAGCAACGTGGAAATACTAATCACGCTAATACAGAACGGACACGGGTAGGTACGCTGTAGCCGACGGAACCTGTAACAGCGTTCTTCAAGACTTAAAACTAATGAAAAATCAGTGATTTGCCGTAATGGTACTAGCCGTTCGAACTGGTACTACGCATGTTCAGCACTCAACCTTCAGTGAGCAGACAACGGTGAATCCTGGTTTGCCAAGGACGATCGCAAACCGCAATATTCTGTGGTTACTACTCGTTTGTGGTAATCAGATTATTGACTTGAAGCAATGGCTGTGTGTTGACAAGCATCGATAAGTGAGTGTATTGGGGTGTTTCGCATCGGGATAGTGAAATATTACGTGGCGGAGGATTAACTGACCTGTGATATGCAACCAGCGTCATCTTTCCTATTAACGTTTGCGAGGCAACTCTGGATAAAGTCTGTATTAGTTTTTGCACTTGGTAGTCCAGTCGCATTGTCAAAGTACAAGTTGCATTTACAAGATCTTTGATAATGAGATGCTAGAAGTGGTTTACAAAAGCACCCACTTTAGTGGCCGCATTATTGGCAACGGAAACGTGACTACTGAAACTATTGCACCTGCTGCGGAGCTTAGAACTATCTTCTCAAGCCCGTGACAAATGTGGTGTCAGAATGGGATTTTCTTCTTTCTGTAAGGCCACGTGTTTTCCAAGAACACACCGTATCATTTCTTTCTGTCAGTGGAAAAATAGATCCTTTCTCCCGAGGGTCTGAAGAGTTTTCTAATCCTCTTTGCCTACCGAGCAATTCCAGTGTCGGATGGCCCCAGTGTGTCCGTAAGGCTAATGTGCGCAGGCGCATACTAGCTAGTATTGCTCAGGTTAGTTCTTTAAGACAGGAAACCACACTGATTAAATTGTGTCAGCTTGGGTATTTGTCCCATACAATGAACGCCGCTTACCACGAAAGCCCTTGTTTTACATGTCTGACGTTGAGATCGCTGGGGTTGAAGGCAGCAAAAGTTGACTACGTGGGAGATTGAAATCTCTGACGACCAAAGTTAGTGTATTTATACTCCTGGTCTTCTAATTTGGAGTCCACACAACCCACCCTGTGAATGACTCGGAATTCTGCGGGACGTGGCTCTCAAGCGTCTCCAGTGGCGTGTTTGTTGCCGTCGAGTGATTGCATTGCCTGTTTAAAGAGTGACTGAGACTGAGTGATGTACGCTGGTTATGGCCTATCATGACACGGCGCAATGTAGGCCGCAAAGAATCTAACTCCTCGACGCCCCCTCATCGTCAAACAGTGTGATATTTGCCGCCGCATGTTGTGTGTACAGTGTAGGCTCTTTGATCTTGAATGCTCGCTTTCGCCGTTAAGATCTTAGTTAAGTCCCGTTCTACACCTCACGACCACTTAGACCATTATGGCTGTACGGCTGCCAGAAAGCAAGTTACTGATCTACTGTTGATGAAGTGAATGATAAGTGTGAATACAGTAGTACGGAATACTTTGTAGTAGGAATAAGTAAACTTTTAACCGTGCAACTCCATCGAAATGTGGTCAAATATGTTAAAAGGCATCTGCACCGGTCAACACTGAAAACATTCTTCAAATTCCTAGGTAACATTTAAAGATTTTCGAGTCGCAGCAGCACAAGACTGGTAAAGCTAAGATATCGATGTCAAATTTAACCGCTCTATGAATGTAACAATAATAATAATGTAAATCAGCAAGGGTTTTGAGGTGCTGCACACATCGGGCCTCCTCTTCAGGTCACGGCAGACTGTCCCAAACCTTGTCGCTCCCCGTTCGAAGTAAAGGGATTGGACAATTAGTTCCAACGCTTGCATCGCATACTTGCACCGGTGTCTGCTTGTGCTGCAGGGTGGAGCAGTGTCCCCAGCATGTGAAAGTTGCCTAGATGTGCAATGCGGTAGGTACTGATGTGGTCGACTCGCACCTGGCGAGAGGACAGGTTGTATAGGCCAGATCTCTCCCACCCAACTTCGCACTGTAAGTATCGTAAACTGGCTATGATCTTGGTAGCGACATGCTGGTCCTGTTCGATCTGCCCCTCGCTTCTGGTGATCGGGTAGCAAACGGGCCATACTCTATCAGTTGCTTTGTAATAAGGAGAAAGGATGAGTGGTAACTACTTCAGATTAGATTAAGAAGTTGCATTCGTGCGCCCAGAGTGTGCGCAGAGCGTTTCGGTGTCGGCCTCGGTAGGGGCCGAATACGTTGCACTTGGCGGAGACACCTGATTTTTTTCGGATACAGGAGCGAAGTGCGCAGCCAACATGGACGCGCCCTTAATGCTAAAGTTTCGGACCTATCTGTCCGAGCACCATAACACTGCTAAGAGACTAGTAGCGTGCAAACACCATTTCGTTTGAGCGAAGATTTTCTTCTGAATTATTTGTGTGGCCGTTGCTAGCCTATTTTTGAATCATCGGCGATTATCCATCTTCGCGTTGTTTCCAACATCCTGCTCCTTCATATACGCTTTCCAGTATTTAGCAGAGCCAAAGGGGAGGAACTTGTTTCACAATCTGGTCCACCGCCCAGCTAAAATACCACACTCGTTATCCAACCAGTGTGGCATAAAATGCCTGACTTTCATACAGTTGAGAGGTACAAACTCAGGTCACAACGATTTCACTCTATCTTTTATTACTGACCAACATTTTTTCGCATATCTAGCTTGCGGTAGCGATTAGTCTACTCGGTTCACGACTAAAGTTACACAGTCTAAGTCAGTGTTACGGTGGTTTTACGTTGGTTTCGAAGGATGGGAATATGCCACTGCTTCCATTCTAACCGTAGTTCGTTTTGGCAGTTATCGTACTAAATCTGAATCAACTCATGTCGGATTTCAAGTGGTAGTTTAAAATAGTCGATTGCTAATCCAATGCGTGAAATATGAACATTAGCATGACACACAGCATGCGAGTGCATTTGCTCGATTTGCGATATTTTGGAACAGCCACTATATAATGAGATATTTGAATTATGAATGAACGGATTCGAAGGTAATGACAAATATTGAAGTAAAACGGAGCAGTCGATTCTTCGAAAGTATGTTGACTAAAGACATGTATTTGCAATCGACAATTCAGCCTTAGGAATGAATGTGAATGACAATTAAATATCCATAAAATACTTCCAATGTACCGAGAAATCCAGCAATATCCTCGACAAACCAGTCATGAAAGAACCAACCGCGATTTAATGTGATTATCACGGTTGTGAATGTGCTCAGTTACCAATGACAAGCCATTTGCCACTAGGCACCAATGATGCCACCTCGATTGGTGGTGAAATACCTTCAAGAAGACTGGTCAGCTCGGTGAGGAAATCAACATCTCCGTTATCGTGTCAACTAAGCGAAAGATTTCGAAGCGTTGTGTAAGTTTTCTATCCGCTGGGACCAGTGGGTTTGCGTCTTGACTTCATGGGTAAGACTACTCAAAATGGTGTAAATGGCTATCATTTTGAAATTTGTGGAGGGAAACTCTTGTGTGAATTCGTTTGTGTTTTGTCCTTTGTTCCATCAGATAGAGATAGATTTGCATACGATAATGTGATGCAAACTGGAGCCGAGAATAGCTAAATGTGTGCGTATTAGGTGTCGTTTCCAGGTCCTATAAGGCCGACAATGGTATAGACCGCCATCAATTTAATGCATTAACCACAGCGCATGCGTCAGTAAAGTAAACATTTCTTCTGCTTTACTGGCCCGTGATCCGAACTGTTATCAACGGGTGAAATATCCCACATGCTAACATAACATTTTGTATGTTATTATTACATGAACATCCTCCAGTATGCTACTGAGTGAACTGTCTAATTTTTGACAGTGCTGCGTACACAAAACATCTGGCTTTGATCAAATCGGCAAAATATCCATAGTTTACATCGTGGCCCAGTCGTCTTTATCGGTGTCACTGTCAAGAGACAACGAGAAACCGCTACCTCCGTGGTCCAACCAAACGGTGTTAGTCAGCTTTTGCTTATGTACGAAAACAGGGGCAGGCTCTGACCTGAATGCAGACACATGCCCCGGGTCGATTCATGATGGCGTTAACCAGTAAGTCACAAACGACTGGAAAGTTGACAGTTCGATAGCAGGATGTGCTTTGCTGAGATTACAATGACCACTAAGTAGAGTTGCACAGCAATTTCGCAAAACGAGTAGAGAGAAATCCGTTTGGATTATTTTGTTATTTCCAACATTAAGGGGTCAGTGTATATCTTACCTCGTTAAAAGGCAAGCAAGGCTGTTCTAATCATTACAATGAAAAACAAATTTGCAAAAATAAAACACTGAAGCGTTGTTTTGAACAGGTTTTTTCATAGTAAACACTTAGTCATTTTTGAGCTGTACCGATGGTGCATTGGGTTGTCAAACAATTTACTTGCTATGTTTTTATGCGACTGGCTGCAGCAAATCGGCATCCCTCTATTCTGTGTGCCATCGGAACGTACGAGGCGGAACTACACACATGCAAAAGCCCCGAAATCTTGCAGTAAAGCATACAAGCTGACTAAGCATGAATATCACGCAAGTGAGGCTTATTGTGCGCGGCTGTACACACACATACTAGGAAATGTGTTCAAAGTACGGTAGGGAACATCAAGGACGAACTTAGCATAGCCCATTCGGAACTGCCGAAAGTGGATTACCATGCGGAATACCTAGGGTGTTGCATACGACCGCCATTCATACTTCAGTATTGGCTTCTAAAACCATCATGGTGGCATCATAGCAGATCACCAAACATACTTTCAGATTTAGCAAAGCATAAAAGGAGGAAAATTGGTTAAACGCTGCTGTAATAACTGAGTCTTTGGGACCGTATCATGCCGCTGAGGTTGACTACGAGACTTTACCCTTTCTCAGCCAATTACATCCATAATGCTTTCCAATTCCACCTTAAGTAACTCATGTTCCTCTATAGATCGCTCAAGATGGTCCTTATAGCTATCTGGTTGCATCCAGCTGGCGCGCGCCACTGAGGAACCAATCTCAAATCAGGCAATAACATCTCACTATCTGACTATTAGCTGTTGTGATTAGTTACTAAACCAATCGTACATATTATCTAGGAGTGTTTACGCCCGTTGGATGCAATTTGATAGCGCCAAGGACCATCTTGAGAGGCTCATGGAGAAGACAATTTCCTCGTGGAGGAATTTGAAAGCTTTGCGAATGTCATTGGATGGGTGAAGGTATAGCTCTTAATGTTGTGCAACAATATGTGTCTTTTCATTTCCTCGTATTTCCCTGGACGGTGACCATGAATGCATTGAGAGGTTCTCTCACCAGACTGCGCTGTAGTTTGAAGTGAGACAGGCTGCTGCCTTCCACTATACCACAACAAACGACAGACAGCCAAAGAGCTATCCTGGTCCTTGAATAGTCTGACATACGCGGTAGCCATCCATATTTGGCATTCGCCTGATTGCTCTGAAAAGATCTAGCTTCGATAATATTGGCTTCAAATTGTTATGTAAACCGCAAGAAGTTCAGATTTGAAGGATCATTCCAAAGCGCACTCTGGGTGAACGGTTGGAGACACAAATCTCAATCAGGACCGCCATACGCTTCCAGTGAAGGTCGTTCAATTCGAACACTGGGAGTGCATCTGAAGCAGAAAGGTATTGGGTGGTGCCCATAGTATTGCGAGTGAGCGACACAATATTCGTCTGCAGGAGTTTCAGCCTGCTGCGCTACTAGTCATCAATACGCCAGGCACTGGATAGCAGAAAGTCGGTGTGATTGTTGAAGTGTTAAGAAAAATCACTGCAGCAACTTAGCACCATTCAGCCGGAGTTGCTACTATTTTTGGACTGAAGGTGGTCCTATGAGTTACCAAGCAAACCTAATAAACTGAAAGAGGTCGGACGATGATGGAGGAAGGAGTCACTGTAACATTCACAAACCTTTTCAATTAAATTGTGCCACCGATCCATAAGCTAATGAATCAGTGACATCAGAGGTATCCTAGTGCACAATAAGGAACCCAGGTTAACTTTCTGAGTGAGATGTATTGAGTAAAACCTCGGTTAGCAGCCTGAATCTGAGCCATTTCGGATCGAAGTGGTCCGCTCAGGTTCAAGTCGCTTACAGTTTACATCTGAATACAAAATTTGATATGTTTTAAAATACCATTAATCACTTTAGAGCTGATGGACCGGATCCCAGTACTTTCACTATTTAAACATGACAGTGACTTTCTTGAGAGGGAATAGTTGACGATAGTAATATTCAACAATTGAAACATCGAAGTACTTTTGCTGATGATAGAGGTTGCTATCAACTCATAATTGCTAAAGTTATCGGGCATTAATCTTGGCCACAGTTTTGTTTGGGAACTAAAAGTTTGAATATGAGAATAGTAGGAACTTTCCGACTCGGAAGGAACTGCACAGGTCATATCTTTGCTCCAGGGTAGGTACTGCGACTGTATCATAAGTGCAGTAGGTTGACTACGACGAAATTCCTATATTTAAGGGGCTCGCTGTAATTTTGCTACGGTCTCATTTTGTACTTAGGCATTGGTCTGTTCTTATACACTTACCGTGACTGGGCTGGACCTTAGCGTGGTGCGATGATATGTGTGCTTCGAGAATCCACTGAGCCATGCTGGGCGGCACTTTCTTCATCTGAACTATTCATACCAGGTTGATCAATGGTTAGCGGTCAAACAAACTCAGTCTCCTGGTCCTCCAGGTCGAGATTTAGAGTGTGCGTGACTGTTTACTCCATAAAATGCACTCCCTGCAGCCCAGTGCCGAAACCCCGCTACCCTGAGGTCCGGTTTTAAACCAAAGGTTTTGGTTGAGGACTGTGAACGTTCTCTTGTCTAGGCCTTGGTAATCTAACAGTATCTTGCTCATGCGAGAGAATGAAAACCTATTCACACCATTTCTTGATGTGCTGGCCATCACAGAGGATAATCAACGGCGCCCTGTCTGGGGCATCGAGCTAGTTAGGTAGAAGTGAGGATGCTACCGCATTACCTTTCCAGTATTTTTATTCACCCATGGCACATTTCTATCCTTACCAACCAGTTGCAACTTCCCTTCTATCCCCTAAAAATAACTAACATCTTGGTCTTTACGCACTTTGCTTCCGTATTCGTTTATCTTCTCGCTTTGACTCACACGCAGTCGCAGGGAGTCCCTCTGATCCAGTTGACAAGTACATGTTCAACCAAGTAGACAAGGTCAGTTCATCTGCTTATTATTATAAACCCTCGATCATCCCCAAGACTGGTATTCCTCAGCGTGAGCACTTGGGTAGAGCATGGCCAATGGGCAGTCCTATAGACTCTGTCGGTCGATATCTGCCGCTTATCGGAAATATGCCTGCAAGCTTCGAGATTTGTGCCTGCACTGCAATCTCCCAGATGTGACACTGACGGCCAGTACTCATCGCGCATGTCTAGAGATGGCGCAACTACAAATCCCTATCAGGCCGGTGTGCGCATTACACTGAGCTCCCGGGTTGAAGCTGCCTTGTTTGAATGGATCCCAGTTAATAACCGGCAATGCGTCGTCATACTGGCTGGCTCGTCCAAAGCTTCGAAAGCGCGCGGGGACAGTCGGCGTCTGTGTGTTATTGCTGCATACATCTCCACAAACTGTAGTATTGACCCGGTGAAAGACGACTTCTATCGCCCATTTAACGCGCTTCTTCGATACAGAAAGAGTACGGATACTATGTTACTTGCTGGCGATCTGAAAGCCCAACTTGAAACTTTGTCCACTGATGGGTAGCATCTGGGCAAACAAGACGGGGCAGACTCCAATAAACATAAGCATGAGCGCTTGTTACATCAATGTGAAAATACTCCTGCATTTATTCCGAGCATTATCTTCTGACACATTACTCGCAGAAAGGTGACATAGCGCCCACCAGCTTCAGATCAGCTAGTTACTTTCGGCTATCGATACTTCCGCAGCTTAGTTCATGTCTGATGTGAACACGTGTGAGCAATGAGCATGTTCGGTTTCGCGTATTAAGTGCAGAAAGGGCGAGTGAACCGCTCAGCACGGTGGTATCACGCACCAGGATCCCATGGCTGGGCCACGTGTTGTGCATGCGGACACAGCGATTTCCGCGACAGGTTTTGTTTGCGCGATCGGGGTTTTGGTGGAAGAAGTAGATTCAAGATCAAGCAATGACCTGGTCAAGATGAATAAATACCCTCACTTCGAATTTGGCGTCCGTTGGTACTTTCTGACTACCGGCATGGGGTCCCAATGGCGATGAAAACGTTTGGTTGGATACACTAGTCGAAATGGCGAAAAGCCGTCGTCAACGACGTTTGAGTTGGGGATTTAGTTGTCCCTCCCCTGCTGTTTAGCTTCCTCTTCCAATTAAGTTCTTTCACTCGATGCATGGGACTAGGGATGGTGTTGCTTCTTTTGGTTATGATTTTTATCCTGTAATGTTTTTCGCTCTGTGTTCCCACATATCTTAGCGTCTATATTGCGGCACAATGGCTGAATTTCAATAGTTCAAGTAGTGTATGTGATGGTATAAAAAGCACAATTTTATAATATTCACAGAATTGCAATGGCAAGAGTGTTACGGTGTGAAGAGTGAGTTATCACTCATCCAGATATAGCACTTTGTCATACGGATGTGTAGCGTGTACCATTTAGTTGTTAGTTTTTCGACGGCCATGAGATTTGGTGTATTCAACACAAGTTCTTTAGTGGATTTCGTGTGAACAGCTTCTAAGGGAGTAAAAGTGCATTCTTCAGTTTAACTGGGAGCCTTGGGTTACCTGTTTTGGGCATTGGTCTTGGCACCGGTTGTACGGAAATTGGGCCAGCAGTGATTTACATGGATGATCACTCTGTTAGTGTCCGGTGTGTGTGTGTGCCAATGACATCCCTGAGAAGTCTTCAGTATTCTGAAGAGGACACATGTATTGGGCGAAGGCGCAATTCGCCACTGAGGCTGGATACTCCTTTTGTTGCCTAGATATCTCTTCTTTGGGGCTGTATCAGTATACTATCGGATAAAAATTCGTGGTTTGCGGAAACGACTGATTCCTAGATCCAATGATTTGGGGGCACAAAACGCTGCCTCAGAGCCTGCTGTATTATAAGGAAACGAAACTTGATTCAACCCCAAACGCACATTTCGTTTACGTCCATACTTGGCCCTGTGTAGGAGACACAGAAAAGCGGAGTATATACTAAGTAAAAGTACAGCGTGGGGAGCAGGTGACACGTGTATCCCAAAAGTTAAGTAGATGGGGAACGTCATTAACTTTAGTTATGAATGGTAAACTGGTACTATGCACTGCCCTTGTGTCGATAACGCACCTGTGATAATTGTGAGGTGAGTAAGGGCCACTATCATTGCATGAGGGTAATTAATAAATAGCCAGTGGTATAGGTGGGATCGACGAGCACCACACTTATATCACCGGGGAACCAATCGAAACTGTTGCATGGTGAGAACGATCTCAGGTCGTGTGGGGCGCGTAAGCTACCATGCTATCTAGGCAAACACAAACAGACCTTAACCTGGCGAGCCACCTAGAATGGAGATAAGTTGTAATGAACTTACCACGGCACCATAAACAAATGTGGAAGTTGCCATGCTACTGCGCAGTCACCTTTTTGCAGGGAATAGAGCATGACCATTTGATCTGCGTAATGAGCATGTGTCATCAGTTAGATTTCAATGACATCCTCCTGTGACACCCAGTGTGACTACGGAGCACACATCACTAAGAGCAGATCACTGGCTCCAACCTGAAGATGTCGAAAATTAAGTGAATAATGTGATCATAGATTTTTCCATTATCAGGAGTTAGGGCTGTGCTTGATGTACATAGTTCGATTTGTTAGTTTCGCATATGGAACGGAAATTAGGTGAGGTAATGAGGGACTGCTTTATTTTGAGTAGGGGTGTGTCTTGGAACCACCGATGCACATGGTTAAGTGGAGCAATCAATGCACAAACAGCTATGGATCATCAATTCGCAAAACTATTTTGGAATTGTGGTCAACTTGATTCTCCCCAAGTTCTTCGTTACCTACATACGGGAGCTAAATTTGTGGATGTCCAATGAGGAGTTCGAATGGACTACAACGCTATCGCTATGGCGCTCACAGTAAGGAGAGATACGGCGAATGAAAGCGGTCAGTACGCTCGTTTTCGTAGACATCAAGAGGATGTCTTATGCGGTAAACTGCACTGCGTTTTGTCTGGTTTTGAGCATTATGAGAAAATACTCTATGTGTGGCAGGTTAATTAAATGCCTACCTTGTAGTATGTAAGCTGCTGCGCAGCTGCATGGTAAAATCTTGGATGACTTCAATGGTAATGCGGTTGCATGGTTATCTTTACTTTCTCAACACATATCCAGCTATCGTGTTGTCCCCTACGTTCGCTACTTTTGAGACGCCTTCCACTTCCCTAATGCATGAATAGGGGTTTCGAACATTCATCACTTCGGAGTGAGCAGCTTAATGTGCGAGAGAGGCAACCAGATGTCGTTTGAATGTATCGAGGTTAATCCGGAAAACTATGCGACGTCACGGTCTAGTTGGTGCTACGTTCATAGATAATGCCCTAAACATTGATTTACGCCTATCAACATGGGACTCCGTGTGTTCACCATAAATTCCGCTCGAGAAAGTGCCGCTACCCACAAGTTCTACCTTCGGCCACCCGAATGGTATGCTTTAGAGGAATTTGAAGATAACTCGCGAGCTGGCTTTCGGTATATCATGAGCGGATATAGGTTGCGACCAGTCGAATTCGAGGGAGTAGTGAATAAGTAGAGTTCTAGGTGATTACGCACAGCTCAGTGATTCCCATGGATGGTAGAAGAGAACTGCCAATTTTAGATATTAGAATACCCACCATGTAATCTGGTTGTGACATTCAATTTCTGTTAGGATCTCGGTTCATAATGAACTAGACCTCGGTCAATTCAATCAGTGGGACATAATCCAATGTGGAGAGGTTTTGGGCTTCTCTCTCCAAACACCGCACTCCATGACTGGTTGCATTCACGTATGAACTCGTCACGTAGACTTAGCCAAAACTTTGAATGGATCCCGGGACGTAGTGGTTGGAGTCTACGGAGATTAGTTGAGTGGCCTAGCGATTTAGGCATCAGCCGCCAACCAATACATCTCGGATTCCACTTCCATCCATGATGGACCAAACATGAACGAAATCGGCGATGGATTACAGTGTTACTGGTGAACAAGATGGATCAGATAAATGGCATCCTTCATTCGGAACATTTTCAGCAGGATAAACGCAGTGGATTTAGTATATCTGTTGAGGAAAACAGAATGTCGCACAATGAACATGTGACAACTGAGCAGCACCGGTGGAGTCGATTATTTGCTCCGGCTTCACCACTATAATTTTTGCAGATCGTGACCATCGAACGGATGTTCCGTATACCAGAGTGCGTGAAGTGTAACTGACTGCGCGCAACTAATAAGAAAATACAGCAACAGTTGCTGTGATAGCAGGCCGTGATCAATGTGAGCATTTCGCTAAGTAATGTTGTTTTCAAACACTGGAGATATACGGTAGCCATTCACCGTCTATTGCTTGATCACCAAATAGAGTAGGTGAATGGGTGCATGGACATAAAACTGCCCGACACGCAGACAACATATGCAGATGGAAAACAGCTCGTCATCCTCAAACACAGCCAATCTAGCCGGATTGTCTGCTCACTCAAGTGGTCAGGATAGGCCAATACCGAAGCGGTGCCTATTGTTTGGGCATGAGTATGGATTAGAGAAAATGCCTGCGCTCGTATTCGCTGATCCATGTCGGTATTACGTTGGGTTACAAGTGGTACCACGTCATCGTATTCGGTTTGAATCAGGGTTTCCGAAATCATGTTTTTGCTTGCGTCTTTGACGGGTATATCCGTGCAGAATGATAATATTGCCGAGGCTCCAACTCACCTAGCAAGCACTTTTTTATGCGACTTTTGAGTGGCTGTAAGTACATGTTTGTCTCTAGTTTTCTAATAGACACTGATAGAGTGGGACGTACGATGACAGTCCTGGGCTACACGAATGGCTGTATTCTGGAACATGCGGCGGACGTGCCACTGCATTGTGTATGCCCAGTTGTCAAGTCTACTAAAATGTCAACTAACCTACTGGCATCTACCGGTTGAAGGCTCATAAAATGTGCATCAGTTCGTCTACGGTCTCTGTCCATCTGTATGACACGGATTCACAGATTCCTCTGTCCGTTCATTACATACCTGCCATAGCGGTGTGAGCTGAATCTGAAACCATCTCGGCCGCAGCTTACATACCTCCAGAGCCTATTCGTTCCAAGGGTTTACAACTGTGGTGCCAGTCTTACTGTGAATATTGTAGAGTAACACACTCACGGTCATTCTGAGTGAACTGGTACTTAGTGGCTGAGCATACTCACACGAAGAGGAAAATCAAGAATCGTATTCCGCCCTGGAATACTTAGCACAACACTTGGACGCGTCACAGTGGTCTGCTGATACTGTTTGTTATCACTGTTTCTACCTTGAGACCAGATGACCAGAACCAACGGACACCTTTAAGGACCGCTGTAGCATGCGTTTGCCAGAAAACGATGCTTTCAAGCTACCAGATTTACGTTAAACTGCATTTTGACGAATAAATCTGAAAAGATTCCTTCATTTCTAGCTCGACTTACTTTCACAACATCGGAGCCGTGGTAACGTTTCTGATCGAAACAATAGCATACATCGCAACGCCCCAATTCATTGCCATTTACTAGCGCGTGTCCATTGAAATTCCGACCAGCCAGCCAACTTATTTACCCCATTGTCTCCATATTGGATACTGAGTATACGATTGTTCAGCCAATGATCTGTTGATGTCCATTTTTGGGTCACGACCACTCGAGTTCTCGTTTCAGGATATTGGAGTGGTGCACTAGAAAACGACAAGGCGTTTGGAACGCCTGTCAGGGTTCACGGAAAATCGGTTGTGTTCTAAGCTCGCAAACGATTTCCGTTCGATTAAATGCAAGCATCCTCACTTGTTTTCACACTCAATTCTTCCGGGTCCCATATCAGTGTTGTTAGCAACTCGTCTAATGCTGCCTCGAATCACTACGTTCGGTCAAAAATATGTCTACTTTCACCGCCGTGCAATAGATGTTTTCGTAATTACCTACTTCGGTAACAGGAAAAAGCCAATATACTGACAGTTGGTTATGATAGAGTTTATTTACATTAGCATAAAAAGTAAAATTGAAAAAAAGCAGAATGTGTGCGGCGTATTGGCCTACAAAATTCAAATGATTGCGTATGGACAAGTTGTGTAAGACATAGAAGGGGTTTGACGAAAGACCGAAGAGTTGGCACAGACGCATACAACGGAAGCTAAGTACAGAGGTCACATACCAGCTTGGAACAGACAAAAACCTAGCGGTAACGGCTGCTAAATACTGCAGAACGAGTTAACAAACCATGTAAGCTGACACAAAAGCCGTTAGGGTGAGCAGCAAACCTAAGTGAACGCATCAATGTGAGAATCGACGTCCGTCTCCATGTTCTGACCATAGTACAAATTCCGTGAGTAAACCTGCATCGCAGAAAAATTGTTCCACTTTGTTCTTGGGTTCGGAGAAATGGTGCATAAAAGATAGCCGCCCGGTAGCTCCTCCAAACTGTCGGAGTGAGCCACTGTGTTCCTCCATATTCTACGCTCACCGGCCGTCATTTACTTCGATCCCATTCTTTGCACTGTAAGGAAAATGATGAACTAGTGAGTGATGGTAAGGCGATTTCGGTTATCAATATTCATCGCCCCACATAATTCGATGTCTGCGATATAACGACAAGTGAATGAATGTCTACCCGGTGACCGGTTCACTTCAGGGCTACCGAATCGACATCATTCACAAGGCGTACCGAATTTCTGGTGAGCACAAGCACGCGAATACACAATGCATAGCAGTAGGAATCAAGCGTTTAAAGGTAAAACGTATGTAACACAGCTTACATCGAATGCGGCTAAAACAACCAGCACGGAGACAAACCTTCTCCCGGCTCACACCATCGCCGCTCCTCTCACGCGTCCATGACCTGGCCACTGCTTAAATAGGGTAGGAATGCGATGACCTGAAGGGTAAAGTGGCTGTGTCATCCCACGAGCCAATAGATAGCGTGGTTTTTCTCATTGGTTTGGCACATGTGTCCTAGTCTCTAAGCCCCACACCATGCCATTGACACCGCACCAAAAGGACGTATGCGTGTGCCATACTGCTATGTTGTGCGTGACACAAATAGCGCCATTGTCGTCGAACAGCAGGGCACATGACCGTAACGACGCTTAGTTCAGTAGACGTAAGGCCAATTGACGTTCGGGACTCAGATTTCTCAATGCTTTACTGCTTCCGTGAATTGTTTACGATAGGCCAACCTACCTCTTATTCACATGCACTGCAAGGGAGTTAGTTGGATTTTCTTTTCGTGAATTCATCGTTTCAGGCAATAGTGAGAATGTGCAGCGGCAGGTGCCCGTCGGTCATCTCACTTAAGTTGATGATAATGTACTGAGTTAATTTCGGATAAGCTATCTAGGAGTTTCATTCAATTATGGGTCATTTGTTTGCCGTTCGGAAAACCCTTTTTCCCCTCAGCTTGGAGAGTCACTTAGGTGAAAGCGATCACCGACATGCCTCTCTTTCTTCCTAATATTAACCAATGTGACTCGTAAGATCCATGTTTACCCAACAAGACGTAAGTGCCGAACTTTTGTACTTTTAACCGATCATACACAAGCAATGTATACCAGCTAACTACCTATATCTTCAATCGCTAGGCCTAGAAAATCTGTGGTTTACATCTAGTCACATAAAAATGCCAACAAATGCCAAGTGGGTTACTGGTTTTAGACACACGGTCGGTTTCAGTTAAGACTGGGACCGGTCTCTGAATTTCAGCTGCGTATGTGCGGCCCCGCTGATTTCGACATGTGTGAATAATGTTATTTACCAAGCTATGTTTAGAGACCATCAGTAGAATGCTACAATGTATTCATAAGTGAGCTTTTCTCCACAGTAGTGTCGACGACAACATTAAATTCAATTTAAGGTGCTCGGTTGCCCTGTAAACTATTTCCACACAGGTACCCAGTGGCGTAGCAACTGCTGTCACCACCCGGGGCAGTCAGAAGACTCGCCTTTTTGCGGTTATAAGTCCATAAACCCATAGAACCGCGAACAGCCTTCCAACATTTCATCTCAAAGAATAACAGTCAAACATTTAATTTTAGAGTACTACTGGAAGCGCGCGCATTTGCAAGGTTACAATACTCGCGTGCAAAAGTTGCAAAACACCGCTCCTAACTGGGCAAAATGTTTAGATAATACTATGAAATTCAGCCTGTGGACAAGTTTACTTTCTATGGGGAGAAATGTCAAGTCCTTGTCTTGTCTGGTTTATTGCTAAACATAGGTAGTTCTTTCTAATCTTCAGTTTTGAGCAAGAGCGCTCACAGGTATCAGTGCTAGAGGTTCGGGTAAGAAAGTTGTATAGCAAGTTCACAATATTTGGTGCTGATTCCCCAAGGTAATATTTCCGTACGAATCTCAAAGTTCAAACGGTCCACTGATGTTGTAGTTTTCTGAGGACTTCACAAAACACTGCACTCTCCAACCGTCCACGCACTTTTTCTACATTTGCTTTAACTGTTAAGCTGACACTCATAGTTATCACCAAAGAGATTTGACGACGAAAGCCAGGCGTTTATTTGCAAGGTCATAATCTTTGCTTACATCTGTGACATATTCCATCAGCCAACCTGTCTATGACAGTCAGCATTTACCGTATCAATTTGGCATTAAATCCTCTATATATCAATTATTTCTCAACCGTCCATTCGTTTCTTTTGGTGGATTCGACGCTCCACACTTATCCCTAATTAGGAGTTTCAACTCATCAGATGCATTATTCTTCATTTTCTCTCTATTCTGAAGAAGGCAAACTCCTAACGTTGTGAGCCTGACAGAACTTTATTGCAACTCCAGCGCGTTTGTCTGAAGATATTCCTGTGCATAATTTATTTCTGGCAGAACAGACCCCCAAATGCATCTTAACGATGCATGTGATATTGTAGTATCGTTTTCTCTTCCTTCTGTGAAATGTTGCAGAACAATGAGGATTTCCAAGTATTTCTTCACCACAACCACATCGTGTGCTCGACAACTACATCTAGTTTCCACAACCCGCTTGATAATTAGACCAGCAACATGAATCGAGATGTTCCAGCAATATGTGGACATAGAAAAGAGCGAGAATAACCGGTCTACTGTACCAAAAAAGGTAACAGGGTGAACCGCAGCAGAAGATTTCTGTACACAAGCCAGATTCAGGGAGCGGCTTATGCATGGCATAAATTTCGTCGATCTGAATTCCATCCTTCTCCATTTCTCTCAAAATCAGTCCAGAAAGCCTCTTCTACGGTTATGTTGTTGATTGCAATGAAGTGGTGAAACGATTTTTCAACTTTCACTTCATTTTCATCCATTTTCACTTAGAGCACGACTTCATTCATCTGAATTTTGTTCGATACTTCGGGTAGGCTATCAAAAATGAAGCATAAATAGTTACTCTCCTTGATCTGATCTAGGAATTGCTTTCTCACATTATTTTCCAAAGTGCCTACAAATGCATTTTAAACTTATGGAAACAAATAAGCAGTACTGATTTGCTTGCCCAGCTGAACAGTCACTGAATGTTCCCGACGAACAGGTTCATAGCCAACAAATCTATCAATCCTAATATTTCCACTATTTTTCTAGCCGCTTTTGTCGTCTTGGATGCGTTCGTTGAGCACGCAGTGGCATATTCTGCTTGGCTGGAATCTGTTATCCAGTAACCTAGCTAGCGTTTCCCGTCAACCATTCGTTTCCTTTTCCCTAACGCTTGCCCCATTTTGTCATTTGCCTTTCCCTCAACTAGAGGGATCTCTAGCTCCTTCCATTTGAGAATTGCCTGCACAAATGATCCACTCGATTTGTGTTCAAACACATTTGAAGTTGATTTCCACCAACTAGTAAAAGCCAATCCGTCGAAAAACTTGACTGTCCCGTTAGAAACAGTTTGCAGCAGAAACAAAAGAGAATCCTTTAGAATGGCGAACCCACCATTCATGTTGGCAATCCTTGCTTCCCTTTTCGCGAAATTCGAAAAACTCAGTTTTTGTTAGCTTCCTAGCTTCCAATTTTGCGTTCGTTCTAGCTCGACCTTCGTTGGATTCAGTATAGAAATAACTAGGTATTCACAAGGCACAAAATGATAGTAAAAAGCACCGTATTTGTGAATGCACAAACAGATCGCGAAGGCCAGGTTTAGCAAGGGAGGACACACTGGCCTTTTTATTAGGCCATGTAAACCTTTGTACTGAAGTGACCGAAGGAAAAGCTTATGCGCGAAAATGCATTAAGAGAAGGGTAGCTGAAATAGGGAGAGATGAGCAACGGGACAGATGTGTGCAAAGTCAAAAAAAGAAAACAGGCAGATGTGAAAGCGCAAAATGATTTCAGCAGGCCAACACACCCCACTGACGCTCCTCGGAGAGTATTAAACCCGGTTCATAACTTCAATGAGCAAAAGTGTTAAACGCTTTCCGAATGAATCTTCATTACTAAACATGGCAGAATGGCGTACCGCGCATCACAAAGCAAGTACTTAGCTATCTCCATGAGATAATCAGCATGAGAAGCACAAAGCTGCAGAAAGGAAAGTATGGCTTTAAAATGAAAAACATTACGTTGGACTCACATATTTACACTGCATGCGTAAAATATATTCTTCCCATTTTGTACAGTAGAACTGGTTCGTCCATCGTTTCTCATCATGTACGGTCTCCCGATGTACATAGACTTCATTTCGTCAGGTAGATGATAGGTTAAAGCATCTTCGAGATGTTTTAAAAATACTGGAAATGTAGGGGCGGAAACAACCTAACAAGTACGAAGAGACCATAAGTTTCGGCGAATTTCTAACTGACCACATTGAGTGACCGGTTTGAACTGGTGGTCTCTCCAGTTTGTGTTGCAACTTCGTCGCTGTGGGTGAGGTGCGTGGTGGGGCTCTTCAGCATTTGATAGTGCATTATTTGGTCACCTGGGAAGCGTCCATACTGACCGCTTTGCATTCGTAACGTTCGCAGCCCAAGTTGTTACACAAGGTGGAACAACTCTTTGACATGTTTCGTGACTCTTCGTTGTGCAGTCTCGAGCGCTGCGAGATGTTTCTTGTGCCAGGTCTGCCAGACCTGGTTAGCGCATTCCGCCTGCGACAGCACGTGTGTGTTACGCATATGCGTGCAAACATATAGTAAAAGCACCGGAATGCCTTTTGCAGCAAACCAAGATGTTAATTCCCGGTCGTAAGCGTCTTCGTAGATTGGTCTAAGCAGCACAGATCAGCCTGAATTAATACCTCAATGTCGCGTTCCTAGGTGGCGGTATGCAGAACGTCTACTCAAAGCTTATATACGCTGTTTGGCAGATGCTGCATGTGGATCATCTAACAGTTGAACAAATTGTACTGGACCAGATGGTGGAATGATCATCGAAATCCCTCCAGGTCAATCCTCGTCAGAAGCAGTACGCAAAATCTGAAAAGGGAGGTTTTATGGGCACGTCAAGTATCTCCGCAAAAATGCAACTACAAACGCTATTGCGTGCGCTGTGTTACGTAGAGTTCAGTTCCTCCCCACAACGTAGCAGGATCCGGACACTCCGAGTCGGGGTTTAACTGGACTAATATAGAAAATGTTCTTTCGTAAACAACCAGGCCACGGACAAGGGAACTGGAATGGTTGCTCTGTGCGCCCTATTCGCTTCAGGTTTATGAACCAGGATGCGCTCTGTACGTATGTCACACAGCATTCCTTAATGTCGTGCGTTCTCGAATTCTGCTTCCAATGAACGACGATGGCTAGGTGGAAGAATATGCTAGGGTTCTGAAGTAGTTACTATCCGATTCCTGAACTCTAAATTGAACCGTAAACAGGCGTTTGCAGGGTACCACTTTTCATCGGTCGTCGCAACTAGGGCTGTCACGATGAGGTAACGTGTGACGACGTCAGCTGGTTCAGCATGTTCCTTCAGATATTCTCCTTAACGCACAGTTGCAAAGTATTGTAACCTTATCGTTCGGTCCTAGTGGGGTGTCTACCAATGGCTTATCGATCATGTGTTCTTCAGTTGTAAGTATAAGGTCTCGCTCCCATGGTTTGTTCTCAGCTCTGTATCTGATGGTGAGGTAATGTGACTGGATAGTGGAATACTTGCGATCTGTTCTTGCAGTTCGGCCTTGGACGCTTCGCAGGGGACGCTGAGACATTCAGGTCGTGTAACTTCAAGTCACCTGAGATATGAGCATGGTTGTAAGTTAATAGCAAGCCTTTTTATAATGCCGATATTAGACAGGAACCCATGATTGTAGTGGACAAAGTGGAGATAAAGGACTGCCACTGTGCGGTTTTTCTTCTAGCTGAGAAGCAAACGGCACAATAGCGAATCGGTGATCCACCTCTCAGCGTAATAACCTTCATTGCATAATTTGTCGTTGTCATAATACAGAATTTCGACACCTTCCTTGCTATGTCAATCGTTTCTGAATAGTGCTATTTCCTGATTCGCAACCTCGGCATCTATAACCTCTGAGCAGAAGCAAGTCTCGGTTATGGGAATAATGTTTAACGCATTTTTGCGTGACCCAGCCGAAGCTCGTTAAACATACTGAACATGTCTTATGCATTAGTATGCATGTAGTAATGCTGTTCGGTTCCTAGGAGCAATTTCAATTTTCATTGAATTGGTTCGAATAAGAAATTGTGCCGACTGTCGTATTGTCAGTCGTTAGCCGATCTTCGAAAGTATTATCGGTGAGTACCTTGGTGTATAGGTCGGCGGCGTCGTGCTTAACGCTTCTGCCCGAGGTTCAATTCCTTGGGAAGCACGGATCACTTTGAAGTTGCTCCTCTCAATCCATCCCCACAACGGATACTTCCAATTGACCGTGCAATCTTCTGGCGAATCCTTTTGCACAGGGCATGCCGTGCGTCTGCGTGCGGTTCGAATGAGTTGGTTACCAACTTTGCCTGCTGAGATGACGCTTAAATCGGGTGACATTTAATTTTACTGTGTTAAACTCTAGCTTGGTTAGCAATCCTTTTCGACAAGAAGGTCAGTGCTTCAGCAGACTAAGTGCCATCTACTAGGTTTGTTGCACTACCTCCATTATTCGTATGTCTCACTCGAGGTAGGTAGCTGATATTGACAGGCCTGAGGGAGACGTAGATAAACGTTGTCCAAGAGCATGGTCTCGCGAATATTACGCTACGGCTCCTAGTTGTGAGCCTGCATGTCGCATCCATCATGTTCATGAGACTGGTGGACATTGTAGATGGGTCTCAATTATGTGAGGGAAGATAGGCGGAGAAATGGGTAATGATAAAACGAGAAAAATATAGGCGAGTCAAACCACGAAGTTAATCACTTGCTTTGTCAAATCAGAAACGGTTGCATGTTGTAGTGTGGCGGCACTGCGACCAAGTGCAGCATTGGGAGAGAACAGTTCCGAACCACTCCAATAATTCTTATCAAGTTTCACAAGATGATCAGGTCGAGATTTATCGGCTGAAAAGGACACCTGCTATCAAAATAAACCCCATATAGGCAAAAATATCCAAGCCAGATGTATTAGAAGAAAGGAGGCAGATATGTTACATGCACAAGTGCTAGACGAAGTGATAAGCTGAAAGTCGAATTTTCGCATGCAAAACAACTTAGAGATTTGTAATATTTGGCTGTTTTTACCAAATCATAAGAATGCGCGCACTCTGTTGCTTTATGTTGGACTGTGTAGTACCTCAACTGACCAGTAGCTACTTCGTCACATCGAGATATTACAAACTGTTACCGTTTACGTAACAAAGTGTACAATGTTAGGAGTAACGTCTAGCTGTTGATTGAAGGTAGCCCAGGTGGAAGTGAAAACGATCGCGTTTAGAGGAACGTTACAAGTTTGATGGACTAGAAAAGGAAGTATAATCCTTGGTCACTCTAGATGTACGCATTACTTACTGAGTGTCAGTGATTGTTTCGGAGACTGGTGTTGCATGTAAGCCTCAGAAAGTGGCGCTAAATGCAGTTTTGGATTACCCAATGTTCAGAACGCTATTGCGAGATCACCTTATAGTTATATTCCAAGGAAAACCCGAGTGTCCTGAGCGGCTGTTGACAAGCTTGGCAACGTGAAACACTGATATTGTCCATAGGCCAACCTTGTGGTATCTCTAGCATCACAAAGCTTGGATCGCACACTCGACTTGACGGCGCATGTATAAATGATGCATTCTTGGGAAGATTTAAGTAGGAAACTTCCCATCCTCCCTTATTATAGAAATAGTGACTGCTTAATACCGATAGATCCACAAGTTCTGTGCAGTTTTGTGTTAGACATGCAGACGTTTAATCCACTGCAAAGGAACCTTGGTGATTCTACTCCACTTAGTTCGGCCAGTCTAAAGGGGATCAAGGCAATGAGTAGTACCCTTACGAGCAGACTGGTAACATATAAAGCAAAATGTATCGGTGCATCGCAGATCAGTTCAACTGGGTAACCGCAAGGTGTTCGTGTACTTTCCGGGTTTGGTAATCACTTTTCAAACGCTTCATCACCAAACCAAGTAGCCTCATCACTGCGCATCGATAGATGGTGTTCCTCATGAATGACGGCATTTGTGTACTACTCGGGTGTTCGTAAAAAAATTCGTTATTAGGATATACAATTGTTACAGCCATAGCAAGCATCTGACAGCACATACCCCAATCTGGACTAGCGGATGAGTCAATTAAGCCTCGGATAATCAACAAATCCATTATAATTTTGCCTGCGGAGGAAGAGTGCTTGACCATCATGAATGAAGAGACCAATTTTGTTGAAGTTAACAGTTTGTGGAGGACAGTACGGTCTGCCGCTACATTGAAAGCGATCCAGCAGAACACCTGATGAGAGGAATGCACCATGCATTGAAAGTACTTCAAGGACAATGAAATCAAGAAGAGAGAATGCGATAGAATGAGGGTCCACGACTCGAACATCGCACAGTTCTGCTGCCTTCCAAAAATGCAAAAGGACGGCGTACCACTACCAGCAAACGCGTCGCTACCGCGTGCATCCAACTAAAACCTGGTGAGATCAATGTGGATACGCCTTAAGCATTTAACATGCAGAACGCAATACTATATCAACGATGCTCAACAATTGCTATTGAAGCTCAAATATATCTGAGTAACGATATTCGTCGACGCGAAGTCTCTCTTTATATCTGCTAACCAGTAAATGACGAAAGAGGCTATCACAAACGGTCTAAAAACAGCGAGGAAACAATCGGAATTATGAAGATCGAGAGCATATTCAAAACCTTGATTGTGTGTCGCTACCTACTTAAACTTCAGTGGACAAATACATGAAGAAGTGATAAGGAGGCCAGTATGCGGACTCATTGCAAAAAATTATCATGCAAGAATTAGAAGCTATTCTGCTACCGACAGTCTATAAAAACCTAGGAAACTTCTCCTGTACTATGTGCTACTATACTTGGCTTTTCCGGCGATTTAAGTAGTCCGTTTCTACGCAAAAGCCGTGTTATCTTCATTTTGATTGCCAGCTTCCAACTATACGCGCTTTACGCCAATCGTCCTGCTGACTTGGGGGTTAGGCTTTTATAACTGAAGACTCCGAGTGGTGTCCCATAAGCCAACCGTCTTCCCCGTCCCGTGCAACAAGAAGTACCATGCTACACAAGCTATGGATCGAAGTTTCAAACTTTCGTTGTTCGCTGTCATTGCTAACTTCGGCCGTGAAGTTGGCGGCTGTATCTGCTAAACAAATAAATAAATAATAAATAACTTGTAAATTACTCAACGATGCGAGAAGCTGTTCCCTAGGAGGAACAAATTAAATAATGGTACAACCTTTCCATGACAATGTATTAATAGTTTTTCAGAAATAAACTTGGGTGCAATTTCAAATTAAGTAACACCAAGTACTCAGAATCGTTCTGTTATTTTTTCCTGCCATTGAACCAGAATTCGTCATAATTAAATGACAGATGTTTGGGCCAACCAAAAATGAAATGAAATAAAAAGGGCTGTTACCAGAAATGTTGTTTGTCTGTGTTTCGAAACTTTACTCAGGCACCATAGATAGCGTTTTCGAAAGCGTTATTTAGGGCCTGTGATCTCTCGAACATATTAGTCAGGTTTTTGGAAGATTAACTGCTTGTTGATAGCAAGCTTAAAATTTTAAAGGCTGTAGCACTTTCTGATATCACTCGGAAGTTTGTTCCACATCTTTGAGTAATGGGTAAGAAAGCAACATTTTCTGATTCTCGTAGCAAATTTTGTAATCATTACGTTTACCTCTTTGTTACGAATTGGATATCTGCTGTTTAAAGGTATCTGAACACCATTATCAAGACTGCGAAGTTGACAGTTTCTGTTTCTGTAAAAAAACATAGGTTCAGCTTTATTCTCCGAAGCCAAACTGGGTCAAATTCAAGTTTATCACATCGCTCTCTGTCAACTTTGAGCAATATCCACATGGCTATTTCATGAGGCGTCTCTAGAACCTCTCAAGCGCATGCTGGACAGATTTCCGCAGATTAGACCTGACCACTGAACAGTATTCCATACACGGCAGTACATATGTTTTGTAAAGCGATGCGCGAGATTTCGTGAGATAAAAATGATGTCAGATGTAACCGACGGTCTTCATGGTTTTCGAAAGTTGTGGGCCACAATGTTCAGAAAAGCTAAAGTGACTGTATATCGCACGCCGAAGTCGCGAACTGTCCTGCATTGCGAGCTATATGCACCTTGTAGTAATAAACTGTCTGATAGTACTTAGCGTTTGTGCGACCAAATATTACACTTGTCCACGGCAAATGATATCAAATGATATCATGTCTACCACAGTTGGCTCCAGGAGTCAAGGGCAGATAGGTCATCCTGAATGAGACGTACGGCTTCCTGGGTATTTGCACGTGGTTATGAGTAGACAACTTTAATGTCATCAGCAAAGATAAATGTAACGCGGTTTTATTCTCTGGAATATCTCCTTAATATATATTAGAAAAAGAAGACCAAGAACATTCCCTTGAATCACTCCAATGGTGATTCGGTTAAGAGAAATTGTCGCCGATGCGCACCACCTGCTGTCTATCAATTACATGTAAAGACAGACAAGAAAACATCGGTTCACCAATGCCTATAGCCTTCAGTTTGTTCAGTAACCTTCTGTGAAACACTCTATTAAAGGCTTTTGCAGATCCACGAACAGGATTACAACCCTATTTCCGTTGTCTATGACAGCCGTTGTATGGTTTAAACTCTGGTATGTTGCGCAGGATCGACTTTGCATGAAGCCTTGTTGCGAATTGCTGATAATGTTAGCCTTGTTCAATAATACAAAAAGCTCATCTTTCACTCTTCTTTCAATTATTCTAGGTACGATGGGTGTGTGATTGATGGGACGAAAGCTTTTAACCTCGTGGGCAGCGCCATTATTGTGTCGCGGGATAACGACAGAAGTTTTCAATTGAGTAGGGTATACTCGGTTGTTAAAAGAGAGTGTAAAGATGTTGAGCGCAAGCAGAAGGGTCACTACCACTGCATTTTATTAAACAAGGAGAATCCTATCAGGGTCTGCGCAGGTTGAGGAGCATAAGCGAGAGACTTGACCAGTGATTTCTGCTATAGTGAATTCCACTGTGCATAGACTTTCATTGTTGTGCGGCATGATAAGTGCTGGTGTGTCTGATGATTCATTGACCATTGATTCGGCAAAATAAGCACTGAAAGCTTCGCAGATATTACCTGCTGCGTCGTAGTATGTTCCATCAGGCGTGATGATAAAACTGAAATTGTTGCTGCAACGCGAACCCGGGGCACGGAATAGTTTGGCTAGCTCAGCTGTTTTGCTAGGGTCGTTCAAAGCTTCATACTCTTCTAGAAGCTTATGAATCTTTCGGGCTGTCTTCAACGTCTTGCGATCGGATTTATGTTTAGTTTGGTAAGCACATTTTAATGACACTGCTGAATCGATGCAGAAGCCAAGTATACTATAAAACAGGTCCCTCTCTTGTTGAGGACATGAAGAGAGAAAGAAGTTATCCCAATTCATCGAACGAACCAGGTACTTGAAATAGTTCCAGTTTACGGAACTGAATAGAAGAGAATGCATTGTGTTCTGTACATCGGTCATGCGTAGTCCTAGGCGCCATTTGACCAAGCGATAATCGCTCCCAGAAAATTCATCAAGAACGTTAACACTGAGTGCAGTTATGCCCAATGAAAAATGAGATCCAGAGTAGTTTCACCTCTGGTAGATTGGGAGACGAGTTGCTGCCAACCATTCATTTGGATACAGGAGATAAGATTTTGGTATTTCAAAGGAGCGGTTCCCATGGGCTATGAAATCGAAGGCAGATTGAAATCACCTCCAATAATCTTATGTAAAAATGGTAGGCTAGCGGCGCATTCAAATGCAAGCGTCAAAAGTTCTAGGGCTTCTCGACTGCAGTTTGGCGCGCTGTATATGCATCCCATAAACAGCTGCTGCTGATCAACTGATATCGTGAGCCAGAGTGATTCCTGAAAATAGTTCAGCACTGGGTTCTGGAAGGATGATGCTGCGCGCGATTTTTTCAGATAAAATACACAGTCACCACCTCGAAACCACGCCGATTTCTCATAAACTTGTCCTATCCGAAAATAGTTAACTGATTGTCACACATGTCATCATGACACCAAGATTCAGTAATAAATATTATACCAGGATTATTCAGCAAAACAAATGAGCATGCTTTACCGCAGCATCTTCCAATTAATTTATGGAACGTTTGTTCAACGCCTCTCTCCTTGGTCGCATCATCCTGTTTCGACGCCCAAAACACCTTGGGTAAGCGTTCCCGCTACTCGAGAATAGGCAGCCTAATCTAACTGGCAAGCCGTACCCAATTCAAGCTGTCTACTTTTAATGCTAGGATGTTGATGTCTATCAGATCACAGGCGGTTTTCGCTTGCACTCTATAAACCACTACCATGGGTATTTGCTGCATCCTTGAGATACGGTTACAACACTCAAGCACGATGTTACGACTGGTTTCATCGTCTGCGAATTCCGATGGCATTTCACATTGCGCTAGTCTGGAGACTCATCTGCCGAGGCTGCTGGACTTGCCGACGTGGGGTGCGTTGAGCACACGAAATGAGGCTACACAATTAAACTGGATCTCTGTTAACAGCCGATTATGCGCCATCTGACTAGTGACCTCATTACATGCATTCACTTACGGAATCAGCAAGCGTTATTTAATTGTTGCAGCTGCGCAGGATCCCCCAGCTCAACATCCCGCAGACTGCAGTGCTGATTCAGTTAAGGATGAGTTCTATTGCCTCTTATCCAAAGTTGTCTAAAACATGTGCCGCAGGGGCATGGTGGGGTCTATCGGGGACTTAAAGGAGCAGGTCGACAGCCTTGAAGTCGACGAACTTGAACTCTATGGTTGACATGGCCATCGTCTTTATAGGAGGTACAACGTTAATCCTTTAGTTTAATTCAGGGCTTAGTTCTCTCAAATACCAGCCTTCGGCTATCCTACTACCAAGGCGTTACATGGAGATCCACATCACTCAGCCAAAAGTGGATGCGAATTGGTCACATTGTCGTCCGTTACCGCTGTATAAAGGATTGCAAATTAATGTTGAGGACTTACCTCACTTGGGATCAACTGTTCGTTTGTACTACCGTCGCTCTGCTTCTTGGTGGTATCATAAGTACTACTCAAAACATTGCCGAAGGGGCTTAACTTAGCCCAGGTTTCCGCTTCAAATGTTCTGAGCACCTTTCAGTATGAGCTGGCCTCAAGACTCAACTGTGCCTTGTGTTCAGACATTGAGATGCACCGGGCGCACATTTGCAGTACCATGCCAAACTCTGTGGCTTTGGTCTGTAATTTCACTAATAATCCTTTTAACCACATTATCTCCGCACGATCTCTCCAGACTCTCGAAGCCCATCGAATAAAGTTTGCTGACCCTGACTGGCATTCAAATTCTAGGACTGCCAACGCTGAGCACAATAAGTTCCTCCGAGCGGATTGCGAGGCACGGTGGACGCAACTGGCTATGGAGCTGGAGCAAGCAGCCAGGGGGAATTTCCTTAAGCTTCGCCTCCTGATCCGGTCAGCTAGCAGCAAAAGCCGTTTGCAAACGGAACAATCGGCCAAAACAATCGTAAGCCACTTCGCTATCGACAACGTCGACTTGTGCGTTGAGCTGGGCACTTCGAGAAGCAGCTTAACTGGCCTGCAGTACCGTTAAGTTCTCATTCGAGTATCGACGCCACTCCCTGGTGTGTGGAAGCTTCACCACTACCTGAGGCTGAAGTTGCTAACATTTCTGAGAATGAGTGCACCACGAATCCCCTACCCCAGACAAACTCTTCGTGACTCTCTTCAAAATGTGGTGAACTAACCCCTCCTCCAAGCGATTTGTATCACTGAAGCAATTCCGCCCGACTGGAGCCTAGCGGATATCGTTTTTGTCCTAAAGTGGGTGCTCGAAGAGACTGTGCCAAACATAGTGGGATTAGTCCAATTTGCATTGCACTCACAGTGCTTACTTATAACGAAGTCCCCCTAGTTCACGCACAGTACATACACGAAGAGCAACCTCGGTACAGCTCGGGCCGGAGCCGTATCGATGACGTCTTTACGACTCGTTAGTTACTCGAGGATCGTTATACGTTCGGCCGACCAAATATCTTCGTCTCTTTAGACATACGAGCAGCGTTTGACTCAGTTGACCGAGTTGCGCTCTGGAATTGTCTGTTAAGGATACGAGTTTTCGAGAAGTATGTTAACATACTTCGAGCCATTTACTCTCGAAATTAGGGCCCAAAGCGGGTGTACGGTAGACTTTCGCCACCGTCAGTATCAACAGTGGCTGCTTAGCATCATCATTCCTGTTCAACTTCGACATGGAGTACATATTAGAGAGTGCTCTAAAGAGTTGCAAACACAGAGACCTTGAGCTGCTTCCGGAAAACCGGCTTCGCGATTTAAAGCATGCAGACGATGTGACTGTAGTCTGCGATTCCTCGCAGGCCGCCCAAAAAATACCATATCGCGCAGAGGGCTCTGTCTCTTACTTCGGAATGATCATCGCCCCATCGAAGTTAAGGACGGGCTAGGAACTATTCCTACTCTCAACCCTTCTGGATCTCCTTTGACATTGGTGGAAAAGTTCGTTCACCTCGTAAGCTATCCCAGCGCCAGTGGTTTAATGAATGTATGATGATTGCGCTCCTCTGAAGTTAAGGTAGTTATTGATAAACCCCGTGATTTCTGGCTTTGACACGACCTCAACCTCTCTCTGAAAGTCACAATCTATAAAGCTACGGTGACATCTCTTTTGCTCCGTGGTTGCGAATCTTGGCCTGTTCGCGTAAAAGGTGTTCAGAGGTTGCCGTTTTTGATCACTACTTCCTTCACAGCTTCGCTGGTGCACGGTAGTGACATCACATTTCTAATGATGATGTTCGTGGAAGGATTTTTGGATCAGACCGCATAGTTTCACTGCACGAGCTACGATGGCTTAAGCACGTGTTTCTCATAACTGCCTGTCGTTTGTCACACCTTGCCGTCTTTGCGCCCGCAAAAGTCGGCTAAAAGATAAAGCAAAGAGAACAGCCAATGATTTGGCCCAAAAATCGAAGGCAGTAACATAAAAGTTGGCCGTTCTCGGACGCTGTCGAGTCCCTCGCCAATGGGCGAAAGTACCGCGAGCACTCTTTGACGGACATGTTGCAAGACCCTACTCCAGGAATAACAGTTTAACACTTTAAAGTTTACCAAACAGTAAACTTTTACTATCGTTTCTGGTATTATTCTTCGTGTTTTCACCTTATTGATTTTATCCCTTGTGTCATACTGTCAAGTAGATTACTATTGGTCAAGTGTTGAATAGGTATAATTAATACTCTTATGTCAAGGGAAATCAGTTTACTTTAGCAACTAACTGTCAACCCAGTGGAAGAATTAACATGCTACTTGGAATGAAGATTGATCGCGACTAGGTGTTGGCGTAATATATGAAAGAGTCGCGGTGAAAAGATGTTTAACCAACCTGCATATTCATCGACTCGCAGCTACTTATTGCTCCCCACAAAAGCGATATTCATTAAAGAAAACTCGAATACCCACAAAAGGGTCTGAAGCTAAGGCAGAGGTGCCTTGTTAAGCACCATTTTAGCATCGACACTTTTCAAAGAACTTTTACGCATAGTTTATGCTTATCGACTGGGCTCTTTTTCCACCGCTTATAATGAGACACTTCATCGCTACGGCTTAGCAGACTATTATTCACGCTTCCATTACATGCAAATGCCGTTGCAGTCGATAATACTGGAGCACAAAGGTGTCGGTGTTGGGCTGTGTGTGGTTGTGGAATTTAGGTCACAGTATGATGGCTGGTAAAAGTAGTGCAGGCTTGCCCATAACTTAACTTGTATGACGAGTGCATTCTTTTGTTTGTTTTTACTGTTTGGGACACGATTGTGTGAACAACGCTGTGATAAAGGTAAGCATGTTGACGAGTCCCTGGAAGATTTATGCGCAAGCAAAATAATAGGAAGTACGAATTATTCTAGTAAGTAACATAACATCACATGAGATGGATTGTGCGTTCACTGGTTTTATTGTAGTGTTTTGGGCACCTGGTCCCTTTTCGAGTCATTATACAGCGCAAGCAGTTACATAACATTGCCTTTGGGGAGAAATGTAAATTGATTCTCCCCTGACTTCAAGTATCAGGCTATTCTCAAAGACCAATTTATAGACAATCTGCACGGAGTTTCCTGTAAACTGAAGCGTCGCGTTTGTCCACTGCACGTTCTGGATTCTTGTGGCCATAAATTGTCATCTGGGAGATTATGGCGAAGGCAACGGAAAGTTACTTTTAAAGAGAATGGCCCCAAGTTGCAGTTCTGACTCGGGATCACGAAAACTACGAGTCGGAACAGGTTTAGAAAAAAGTTCCATTAGTTACTCTATCACTTCTCACGAATGAAATCAGTTGTTTCGCACCATTCGTTGCTGTTGACCATAATACGTTCCCGAAAAACTCTCTGCGTCTTCTTTATTGTTTCCGATATATAAGTAACTCAACTACACTTCGTGCGACTGGTTAATGCAGCCACATTAGGAGCTCCTCACAACGACAGTGAAAGTCCGCAACTGCGTTTCTTTTGGTAAAAAATTATTTTTTAATTCACCCGTCCCACCAATGGTCCGGAAATACAAATGACCGAAAGGGCAAGGCATAACCATCGCAGCATGCAACGCTTATTTGCATTAGCCAGAAGAGATGCAATCAATTGACCTCAGCAGGCAGTACATCGAAGCGTCAGCATGACTGCCCTTAACGTGAACTGGTAAGGACACTTCGTTGGCCCGCTTGCGTTAGCGCACACACTCGTGCGCACTGACAGCCAAACGCCACCCAGATGACGCGCGCAATTATAGCTGGCTTGAGGTAAATAGCTGATTGTTAACGCTTACTGCTAATAGAGCCAATAAACCGATGCCATGACAGCGTAGTTTCGTGTATAGTTACAACCTAAACGCTGACGATGCTTTGTGCGCAATAGGGATTTAATCCACGCCCAATTTCTTTATCGCGTATTTTAAAGAAACAAGCGAAAGTTGGGGAAAGACTTTGCGACTGAATAAGGGGACAAAACACTCATATGGAAACAAGGGTGATAATTAAATAGCTAACTACTACCTCAGAGCGGATATGAAGAAAAAGGCGTTTGGGTATGCGTTGTCGCGTACCTACTCTCAACTAAATGAGCTGGAAACCAACACACTAAGACCAGTAACGGCAGTGCCATTAGTGTGGAAACACAAAGTCGTGTGCGAAAAGTGGTATTGAATGCAATTACGTGGGGAAACGGAGAGTGAAGGAAACGACAGCAACATTCCAAGTATGAAAACGTTAACCCCGAACCACAGAGACGACTACGACGGGTTAATTACATCATCCATTAATTAGGATTCTATGTCACTACACCATCTAGCAACAGTGGAGCGAGGGCACATTTAGTACTACAAGCAAAAAAGCTAGTGCTTAATAAGTTCCATGCGATAACCAGAATAAGAAGCACAAAAATGGCGAAAAGAAAACATGGCTTAAAAATGAAAAACATTACTGTGGACTCACATATTTACACTGCATGCGTAGAATATATTCTTCCCATTGTGTACGGTAGAACTGGTTGGTGCATCGTTTCTCACCATGTAGGGTCTCCCGATGTACATAGGCTTAATTTCGTCAGGTAGATGATAGGTTAAAGCAACGTCAAGATGTTTTAAAAATACTGGAAATGTAGGGGCGGAAACAATTTAATTATGAAGGGCGTTTCGTAGCTAACAAGTACGAAGAGACCATAAGTTTCGGCGACATTCTAACCGGCCACATTGCGTGACCGGTTTGAACTGGTGGTCTCTCCAGTTTGTGTTGCAACTTCGTTGCTGTGGGTGAGGTGCGTGGTGGGGCTCTTCAGCATTTGATAGGGCATTATTTGGTCACCTGGGAGGCGTCCATACTGACCGCTTTGCATTCGCAGCGTTCGCAGCCCAAGTTGCTACACAAGGTGGAACAACTCTTTGACATGTTTCGTGACTCTTCGTTGTGCAGTCTCGAGCGCTGCGAGATGTTTCTTGTGCCAGGTCTGCCAGACCTTGGTTAGCGCATTCCGCCTACGACAGCACGTGTGTGTTACGCATATGCGTGCAAACATATAGTAAAATCACTGGAATGCATTCCGCAGCAAATCAAGGTGTTTAATTCCCGGTGGTAAGCGTCTTCGTAGATTGGTCTAAGCAGCACAGACCAGTCTGAATTAATACCTCAATGTCGCGTTCCTAGGTGGCGGTATGCAGAACGTCTACTCAAAGCTTATATACGCTGTTTGGCAGATGCTGCATGTGGATCATCTAACAGTTGAACAAATTGTACTGGACCAGATGGTGGAATGATCATCGAAATCCCTCCAGGTCAATCCTCGTCAGAAGCAGTACGCATTGTCTGCAAAGGGAGGGTTTTATGGGCACGTCAGGTATCCCCGCAAAAATGCACTACAAACGCTGTTGCGTGCGCTGTGCCACGCAGAGTTTCAATACCTTCCCACAACGTAGCGGGATCCGGCCACTCTGAGTCGGGGTTCAACTGGACTAATGTAGAAAATTTTCTTTCGTAAACAACCAGCCCCACGGACAAGGGTACTAGAATATGGTTTCGTAAGGAAATTATCAATGAGCTCTATTTCCGAGCATGTTTCGGTGACTATGACTATGTCCCAAGGTATGGAGACCTGTCGAATACAATTTTCGATTCGCTTGCTGAAATGATCTTGTGCGTTAGTATACAAGCACGCGAGAGCCTCGGAGATTAGAAGTGTGTTTTCGGATACTGATTGCAGATGAAGGTCTACGCCGACCCCTACAGGGTCGGATGCCGGTCGCATTTTGGTAGGATCGCCGATGCAGACGTTGGAGCCATTCCTGTTTGTTGTGTAGAGTACTCTCTATCAGCAAGCGGACGATAACCAGCGTACTCCTTCAGTTGCCATGATGTTTTGACATTGTCCCGGTTTTGAGCTGCATGGTGACGTGGTTGTACAGGTGAAATGCTTTCTCCGTGTTACTAAGTCTAGTTGTGATCGGGTGGCTATCTCCTTCATACGTATTTTGGATGGCAGCATTTTGGGCAGTTTGTGCCACATTTCAATCTCCCTTACTGCCATCGGTTTAAATTGTAATGTTACCTTCAACACTCGGCAACCCTCCGCTTTCTAGTCGGATGGTAACGGTAATCTTGAGGCCGAATTGGTGATAGCGTTTTCGAGTATGAGAATTTCACGGATGAAGCGCCATTTCATCCCAGTCAGATGTTTTGGTTCATTGCTCCCTGAAGTCTGAAGTTCATGAACACCATGGACAATGTGTGCAAAGACGTCATTTTTTTACTGTTTATGAGTTGAACATCGTGGTGTAGAAGCAAATTTAGTGGCTATTTTAAAATGGTAACTGCGTCCTATCAGTTTATGGTCGCTGCGTGGGAGACAGTCGGTCTGTAGCTTGGGTATCCCCAATGTGCATATTGAGCCCAATACATTGGCCGACTTGGAAGAATTGGGCACCCATTGTGTCCAGCTCCATGCTCTAATGGAAGCAAAAAATATGTGTGCAAGGAAGATATTGGGCTGGTTGAACAACAGATTCTTGAATCCACCGGCAATTATTTGCGGTCTGAGTGGCAACCTTGATGTAAAGTCAAATGCAGTAGTGATGTTGGCGATACTCACGTTAGACGCATTTGGTGGGTTTTAGATACTGGCGTGCACCACGTATGAGGAGGCACCTGCAGCTGATAGCCAGATGGGTTCAGCGACTATTTCCAGTAGTGAGTGGTCTAAAAGCACCGATGTAAGTGTTTTGTGTACGTATATGATACCCCATCTAGCTTTTCTGTTGCAGCAGGCTTCCCGTCAGAGGTGGCAGATTGTACTTATCAGAGTAGAGTCAATTGTATCTGCAGAACCCCATGTGCAAATTGCTATGTGTCGCTAAAGCAGTTTCTCGGATCAATAGAAATATACGTATTATTATTATTGTCATTATTTTTCGGTGACTAAGATCGCTAGTGGGTCATTGAACTTTGCAAGTGCGTTTAACAATGAAGTTTGTTGATTATGAATCTGGAAGTAAGAAGGATCACTGCAAATATAATATGTATCGGTGAGTTGTCACTGTCTGTTGGGTTTGATCTTGGTACGATTGGTGCGTAAGTGTGAGAGTGGTGCTTTCGAGTTAGCCATTATAAGGTGTGTGTCACGTACGAATGGTGAGAGAGCGGGGGACACGAAAGGAGTCTCGAGACATCATGGTTAGATCGGTTGGCTTGGAACTGGAGTAGTCGTGTCATCTGTACGAATTAGAGTAAAGTGAGACCAAATTGCTGACTTCCATTGGGTGTACCTGGAGTGCGAATGCGTGAAAGTCCATTTCCGCCACTGCTATATAAGCTTATTGGAAGAGGCCATGGGAGAGATTGAATGAACATGGATCGGAGTTGTTCCGTTGGTCGATGTTTTTCTGTTGTCCATTTGCTTCCACGATTAGTTGTGTAGTATGGGATGATAAGTAGGCGCTGTAAACACAGTTGTACTTGGTCTTATTCAACAGAAAAGCTTGTTTGCCATGGTGCTTGTAGGAAGCTGATCGATAAGGAACTTTGGGTGCACCTGAGTATTTCATAATTATACCCCTTATGAAGACACTGGTCCCTGGAGTGTTTAAGTCATCCGTGGGCGGCAGTAAGCTATAGATTACATCAGGTTGTCTATCCTTGGACGTGCATGGGCAATTGTAACCGGATTATGATACTGCTAAAGTCTTGTCATTGTACACTGGTTCAAGCACTTTGATTTTTCTTTAATCCTTATACACGAGGAATTCAACTTAATGGGAGTACCGGTGCCAGGTATAAGAGAACCCGCCCTATCCATTCGTTGCTTTGAAGGCGTTTCAGTAGAGCAAGGAAGGATGGTATTGAATATAGTTGACAATGCAGTTGATTTGTCAAGGTCGAAGTCGATGCAGCTGGTATACACTTTAGATGCACTCATCTATTAGACATTCGATTGAAATTTTCTGTTTTATTTAGTCACTTTTAATGATGTTTGCGGCACAGTACCAATTGCGGACACTTGGTTAATGGTCAATGGCCAGTGGTATATTTGTAGTGGTGATCTATTGTTTACTCGAAATCTCATTAAACTGGGTGTGCAGGTGCAGGATATGTTCAACATGGGGGATTACTGTGCGGCTTCCTCGCTCAAGCATTTACTAATGATCGGGCAACAACGTATGTATTTTTCAAACGTCGACATTTGCAGTCGACCTCTGATCAGTTGCAGGCTCTCAGTGCCGTTACTTTTACTTTAGCGAACCCATCATATCCGGAACGTTAAAGTCAATCCCATTTTACTCTACACATTCCTTCGTGCACTACGGAGGCAATAGAGGCAAACAACTGCCCTGCGTTTCATACCAGAACAGGATCCGTATTTTCGAATGGGTTGCTGACGTCATCAAGCGAAATCAGGTTATCTTTGAGGGGTGCAAATGTTCTTCATCCCATCAAATTGTGATCGCAAAGATGGCAATTTATCATTTCATTCTGAAATGAACTTACTTTTTGGTGAGGAACGGATTCGTTTTCTTTCGGGATCTCGCATTTGATTCGCTTTGATGATGGCGTGGTAAGTACGCTGCGCTTAGATTGCCGATTCCAGTGAGACTTAGGTGGAGGAATCGAAACTAGTTGTAAACTGAATAACCGGTTACTGTTTGACTAGGAGGAGACACCCACCTCGTTGTGATGCCATTTGTTTAAACGGTTGTAGCATGTAACCGCTATTCGTGCCCATTTGGAGGGTCGGGAAGGCGCAACAATTGTATGGATTAATGGGATATGGTGGTGACATCGTTTGGGCTAGCAAATCATCTTCACTTGTATCACGCACAGTTGTAGCTGACGTTCGTCTCGAAACTAGTAGCTGAAACTTACATCAATCCAGAATGCGAAGTAGTCTGCTTTTCTTCAGGAACTCCAGCCACTGTTGCCGATATTGGACCATTAAATAAATCACATAGTCCTTGGTCAGAGTTATGAATTGTTCAGTATAAACGATGGTGCACCTGGTTGTGGGATGGTTTACTGAGAGTGGGTAACAACCAGGTTGTCTGTATCCAGGATACGATAACAGTGTTTAGGATGATCGTGGCCAGCTATTATCAGTACCGCTAACTCTACCGGATTTGTCCCACCAAGATTGGAAATGATCCGCCTCGACAAGCTTACAATTTCGGATGCCAACTAGGTAAACAAAATCGCCGAGGTAATGCTGTGTGACTGTTACAGTGTTAAATAACCTCGTCGGTTTATTCTAACCATTGCTTTGATGCAAATTTAATAGACGATTCTCCTCACTGACCTCGACAGAGATTAAAGCAACGGAACACCCCGATTATTGACGGAATACGTATTGTTGATTTAACTCTGTTTCTATCCCACGATTATATGGACGGCTTTTCTGTCAAGTAAACAAGTATAGATTTTCTGATGAGAATCCTCTAGCTTATGTGTCCAACTGACTTCGATTCGTAGTGGTGCGCTTGAGGCCAGTTTCGGGACAAGAGCGGTACACCTGCAAATCAGCTGTACACGTTGGCCATACCCGCTAGCACGATCCAGAATGGGGACATGGTGTATGTGGTGTGTGTTGGGAGTTTTACTTGAACCCGCAATGTCAGAGAACGGTGCGCCTTCGCCTACAGAAACAACAATGAGAAACCCTGTGTTTTGCTCCAGTTGGGAGATCTGTAGCTTGAAAAATTTGCAGCTGTAATCACCCTCAATTAGGCATGGAATGGAGCACTGAGGGCTTGGCTAACTCATCAGATTTGGGGACTTTATGTTAACTTGCAATAATACACTGTGACAGATCAATGCATGCCATTGTACTGTCAATGAAATTACAACTATTGTTAAAGCCAACCGACTGCTGTCTGGGTTTGTCATTGGAATACGGTGAATTCTGTCTGCTTGACATGGATACAACTGAACGTATTGTACTCATGTGCGTTTTGCTTTGGATAGCGAGTAGTAGGTAGCGCTCAAATGATCATAGCAGACTCCATTGGCTATACTTTTTCTCATTGTGGACAATCCTGAGCAGATTCGTTTCATGAACACAACAATGATTTTAAAAGTTTCACTGACCGTTAGACATCATAAATGTGGAAGGGTATATGGACTTTGGACCGATCGAGGGGGTAGCCGTAGGCCGTTTCGAAGGTACAGTTTTAGTTTGGCAGATTCACCACAGTGGTGCGGACGATCTCACTACTTCCTTGAGACAGTAGTTACACTCAATATACTGTACACTCCGTCCACATATCTGACAAGGCATAGAAGCAATTGTTCATCCACTAACTCTAATACCGCAAGAGGATTGAAAAAATGCGAATGTTATTTCGTTTTCGTAATAACACTGGGGTAACTCTCTGAACGAACACAAGCATGGACCACAATGTGTTAGTTCACAAAGTGAAGTCCAAAGTTTCTGAGCAAATGCCTGGAATTAGAACCCGAATTACGTCAACGATTGAAGGTACATTGCGAAACTACCTGCTCTGAGCCTCATTTATTGGATAAAATTATTCTCGGAGTTCGGATTATGACGCTTCCCTGCTCTTTTAGACTATAGCATCTTCCAATCAAGGGAAGCAGGAGTGGCAAAGAGATACCTTCGGCTGGACAAAAGAAGTTCGTAGTGCTAAGGAGAATTTGGAGGACGGTGCGACTGCAACTGGTACAACCGATCCGGGTGCGTCAGAGCCGCCCTTCCCGGTACGGTTTGGTATGGGCAGTGGAAGCCATCTGCATGCTCGGCACCAAAACATTTCATAACAATTTACACGAAAATAACTTCAAATCAATTATCACTGGTTGTCTAGCCCAAATACACAATGTAGATGAAAGTAGTTTAGTACAAGCGCGTTTGGTGAACAGCGCAAAGCAAAAGTAACAAATTCCAGTTACATCATCACAACCACAAATAAAACTGACAGGAACTGAGAGATATTGCTATGTTTTAGCCCACGTTATATTGTATCCAGTAGCAGTTAGTTGTCACCTTCCATGCGTTTGAAACCTCTAGAGCAATTGTAGGGAACAGGGCTGTTAAATTCACGGATACGCTAGTTACTAAGTTGGGAGCAGAAAGAGAGATCAAAGAACCTTTACGTCATCTATTTGGTAACCCTCCAAAATTTCCGCGCCTGTTGTATATTCCAGATGTACCTATTAATCCGACTAATGCAGGTTGTTTGCTTAAAACATATGGCATTTCTGCATTCTACATTGTGTCGATTCGCCAAGGTAAACAATTGGATACGGGTCCAGGTGGTGTCCTTGTGGTAGTTTTAGAGCTGTAGCATGCTACTGAATTAATTATCCAGGCCTTGGCAAATTAACAACAAATTATAAACTTACGTGAGTTGGAAGAAGCCTGAAACAGATGCCTGCAGATGAATGTCTACCCGGTGGTGTCTTGACGCTGATAAAAACACCCGGCCTCTATGAGTAGAGGATCTGGGTGACCAGCTGCTACACGAACCGGATAGGCACTCTCTTCAGACACTGTCTAAATTGTCATCCGCCATGTCAGCGGCCGAAATCAGCTCGTGTTCATGCGCTCAGCAATCTTACAATCGCGACTATCGTACCCAGTGCGCTTGGTGACTGCGCCCCGATCACTTATACAGCTGCTTCAGGACACGTGCCCTGTTGTGACCTCGTTGTTGATTCGTCAAATAGGCTTGACCCTAAAGTGGCTGCTTGCTAGGCTGTGTGTCTGTATGTGGTAGTGATCTTCATTTCGACTCACAGCATGCAACTAGCCACAACAACAAACGCGAGCATCCCGGTAGATGGTCGCACACCATTAACGTTATTGTTCACCGGCTTGTGGTCTGACCTGACAAGGCCAACCAATGGCTGGGCTTAATATGCATTTCTTTGCAGAGGATAAGCGCGAGTCCGGACATACTCGAAGAAGCTAGATAAAAAAATAGAGACAGCGAACATAACACTCCCCTGTTACCCAATTCCATGCATCCACTCATTTAGTTTCCAGAGCAGTCTAGTCTGTAGTAAACACCAAATCATGTCCAACTGATGTCCCTGTAAGTTTATTTTCATTCACTCCACTTCACCTGCATTGCAATTGAAAAATTTAGTTCCCTACAGAATTGAAGGCTGGTAGCTCAGGTTGTTCAGATGGCTGTTGAACTGTTCGTTTAGCTTGGCAATTTTGTTGCAAACGTTTCGTCACCAATCGAGGTGACATCATCAGTGCGTAGTGGAGTGGCGTGCAGTAGCGTAGAGGAGCCTTACATTCTTATACCGTCCGCATCCATAATTTACTGAACAAAGTTAACACAATACAACAGGAGCACATTTCTGGGGATGGAATGAGTCACAACAAAAGTGAACTGAAATGGCGTGCACAAACCTTTTTCCGATCTTCTTACTCGCTTGGTTCGTTGTTAAAGACAATCGCACAACCGGTTCACCTTATTGCCTCTATACCCAGGGTTTCGAAGCCAGCACGAATGCGGCTACATAAGGTTCCAAAAAGTAAACATTGCTTATCATGACGAAATCGAAACAAGTTGTTTCATTGTGAATACAATTTCGCTTTTGAGACCATAGATTCATCAGTTCAAATGAACCAGTGACTGATCAGTATAACACTAATCTCAAACTGCTAAGCTAATCGCGTTACATGTCACAATGTCACTTCAAGTGGCGCATGGAAGTGTCCGCGTGGTCCGCGTTACTATGTGAAACACGGAATCCCTTGTCAGTGACGCACATGGGGGTTGTTTTCGTGTTCATGCTCAGAACCGGATTCTTCTGCCGACGCTTCCCAGGCTGGTTGGGAAAAAAACAGCCCACCACATATACGAAATCTTCACCTGTTTCTGTTCAAGCAGCTGTTCGTCGTGCTTATATTAATCGCCTCAGCCGTCACCATTTATGGACTATATAGCGACTCCTAACGATTCGGCGTTATCCAACTCTAGATCATGACCTCTGTCTATTGACGCTGTGTCCCATGCTGAGGCTGATGTTGCATATTTGATGCTCCCTTACTACAGTTAAGCTAAACCAACATATCCTCAATCCAGATATTTTTAAGCCGGATAAATTTCCTTCCACTTTATTTGGTTTGTTCAGCCTATCTGAATAATCTATTAACTTGCACCCGTCGCTTACGCTAATTTGGGTTATCTTCGTTAACTTTATCGCGTTTGTGACATTTTTGCATAAATTGTGGACATTTTGCACTTATCGCAGATTCGTTGCTAACCAACTTACTTCAAATGCTCATTTAGCGAGTATTTATGTCTTCATGTATGCTTACTTTATTCGATATCTTTTATTTGATATCGGCATTTCAGAGCGATTGGTTGTTGTTTGACATCCCCGGTGTGGCTGCGCATGATGTGCATGTTGACAATGTACCTACTTGTCTATTACCCACTACCTCCTCCATACTGGCTCCAGGAGACGGCTGGTCGTTGCTGGAGGGGACGGGGTGCACGGTCCTTGCGGTCGTGCTAGGCTCGAAGAGTGGTTACATGCAGTTAATATGGAGCGGACTACGGTCCAGCCACTGCCTTGTGTGCATTTGATTCCCCAAATAAAGCGTGCTTGTGTTTACCTGTGAAGGAGTGTGGGCCGACACCGTTGATGAAACGTGGCTCCCATCCACATGCCTCCCGGTCTTATTCCTTCGGGTTTACACTTGATATGGGTGTGTGGATGGAACTGTGGGTAGTGCAGCGCAAGCCACCCATGGTCCCTCTGTAGGCGCAGGAGTCCTGTGACGGGGAAATCCGGAACCGGATACCGGGAACCATCTATTGACACTGCCGTACTCATGGAGGTTTGACTCGCTGAACTAGACAAAATACATGAGGCTGATGCTAGGTGCACGCTCTGCTGTGTGAGCAGCTCCACCATGCATCAGGTGAACATGGGGTCGGATTTGTACTACCGGTAATAAAGAATTACCCCTCCTCATTGCGTAAGCTTGTCGTTTCGTATGAGCGACATGCCCGGCAGTGAAACTTCAGCGTCCGTCAGTCCAGTGTGCAACCATGTCTCCGTGACACCGATGATATCGCATGCGTACGAAATTTGCGCTTTTTCAGTTTGGCCAGCTTATTGAAAAGGCCTTGAGCAGTGGTATAAAGGCAGGATAGTTTCTCGGTCTTTAGTAGCCCACAGGCAGTGAAAGGAGTCAAGTGTGGTCGCAAGCTTACTAATGCCAGGTCAGCCGTTATTCGTTTTTTGATGGGATGATGACACGTCATTCGCAAACTGATTGGGTCAAGGCACGCCCCATTCCTTGTCTGGACATACTACAGAATCGTATGATTGAGCGGCGAAATAATACTCCCTCGTAATTACCGGTAGGTTTGCTTCATCAGGTCGGTTCGTGTCTGGCCTTTGCAAAGCTTCAGCATCTTTTAACCGAAATTCATATGGAAGGTTTTTATGATGTTTGCGCCAATGTTCTAACACTTCCGTTGTTGGCTGCTCTGACTGAACCAAGAGTTTTCGGATTCTTGGTTTGCTTCCTTTAGAATTTGGTAACAGCGATCGCACCACAACTTTTATCAAGGAACATATTTTTACGAATGCACCGCCATTATTCCAAATCATGATTACCGGCCTCATGACTATCTTAGGAAGGAAGCTCTGGCAAGCCATGAATAAAGATTATGCTTAGACAATCCAGCTTGCTTTGCCCTTCTGTGCTCTTTGTTTACGATTGTCGCTTGCTCCAGGGGACCTCAGGATAGATGCGTACCCTAGAGTACCCGTGCTGTCAATCGCTTACAGAGAGTAAAACGTTTTCTAAATCAATGGTGGGTTCCAGTGTTACTCTAATAATTCTGGATTCGCCATAGTGTACAGAGTTCGGGTGACCCGAAATTCTCACTAGGTTCGTAGGTTTGGCTTTTACGTTCACTAAAATGCATAATGAGTTACACTGGGCTTGGTCGTCAGACAACTTACCCCGCAATGTGATGGCGGTAGATTCGGGATATTTATGCACACGACAATCGGGGCATTATTTTTGGAGCTTTTTTGTTGAACTGCAAGGTCGGCTGATCGTTGGACCTGTCTTTATGCCAAGTGATGATAGACCACTGTTTGTCACTCTATAGACATTAACGGTGTTCGCAACAGATGAGACACTAAATGTCGCATCCCGAGGGACTTTTGTAGCGATCTCGACAATTATGACCGGAGCCTCGGGGATTTTAAGTCGACCAGAGAACCTTGGGTTGCAGACGTAGTATACTCGGATTTGGCTGTCTTATTCTTGCTAATGTTACAAGTTGTTATGATCAGCGGAACTTGATCGATCACACGTTTTCCAGTAGTGTCTATCAGAGCTGCGGCCTGGTTTTGCCTAGCGTTATTCCAAAATTAAAGAGAATTACAGCAATGGGGACCTTGTCAGTGGTGTTTCTAGCGAGGCATATTTTGCACTGTTGCTGCTCTTTGAAGCCACTATGTTGTCCTGGCTTCCAGTGATATAACCTTAGCGTTCTTATGTTGTTCAACTTTTTTACTAACCGGTCGCACGGTTGACCTAAGAGAAGTATGCATTTGACTAGTGGGATGGTCAAACACGCCGTACAACACCAGTTTCGATCTCTCACATATTGTTGGGAAAGCGTTGCACACGCTGAATAGAACAATTTGAAACCGTGTTAGCAGCGTAAACCAACTGGGTGGTTCGGGTTTAACCCGTTCCAGCAAATAGTTCGGCGGCAGTGTTCCAGGACGTGGTGGGTTTTCTGGCAAACGTTCTCCCTATAAAAAGCCACAAATGTCTGCTTATCAACACCGCGACGTGGCGGATGTGACTCGCCACAAACTAAAGTCACTGGCTCTTGGATATCTGGAAAGTACTATCCAGCCCACGGACATCAATCGCTTATGCTCACATTCCTGACGATAACAAACAGTCAAAAATGCTGCGGTACATTCGAAGACAAGCTACATTCATACCCAATGACAAAGGTATATACACCCAAACACTTACATTCACTGTTACGCCAAACATGTACTTTTGTGCATTTTTGACCACACTGTGTTAGCTAAACATGATCATGCCTGTAAAGGTGCGCCTCTCATTGTCGAGAATAAAAGTTTATTTATTTATCCTGCGGACCCGCACTTACCCTTTGACTGGATCCCTTTTGGATTCACATAGATTTGCTTTCTGCTACTCTGCATAGGTTTCACTGTACACAGTAAGCTAGTCGAGGTTGCGTACTTTTCCGACCTGTCGATGGATGAGACCACTACGTTTCTTGGTCATACACTGCCCTGCGAAGTGAGAGGGAGTGAGGTAAAACTGGCCTTCCCCGACTTAAAACGGACGCACTTCAACCTGGTTTCAGTTCATACGCCGGTCCAAACGCCGTACGGCGAGCTGACTCCCGGAGTGAGCTGTACTCCTGTTTATTGGCGATAGCGCTGCTCGCGACATAGCGACGCCATTGATACAACACTAAGTTTCATCGATCGTCGTCGATCGATAAAAGTAGTCAGCACATGAGGTCGGCTAGCTGACAAATATCCTCCAAAGCCGGTAAGGCGATTAGGGTGATTGGGAGATGAAATATTTCCTGCGCTTGGTGATTCACTAAATAGAGCTGGTAATTCTGGCTCGGATGAGTGGAACTTGGGCGATTTGCGTTGAACTGCGTAGAGAAAGCCCCATGACTAGGCGGATCACAGGACAATTGAAACATAGTTGTACGGTATTCAAACAAATATAATAGATACTTACAAAGATATTCCGGTGCCGGAAAGAGCACGCAAAAAGGAATTGAATGGAAACGGTAATCCACAGTCCATAAAGACTGCACATGGAATACGTACAAATTGTCGGAGCTTCGTATTTGTGTCCATTTGTGATTGACCTCGAGCAATATTGATGAAACGAGATAAACCCGAAACTAGCGAATGCGGCATTGTGCTGATTATAGCACACTTCACAATTTCACCTTTTGCCTATAAGGAGTACCGGGAAGCAATTAAACCTGCCACGCCAAATGAAGAAACGTGATCCCGAAGGAGGTAGTATTTGACCAAGACAATTTTCGATAAACCCAAATGCTAAAAGGAAAGTTAGTCCAGAGCTCGAGCAACTCCGCTTCCGTCATAACTCAGCTTGCTCGTGCGAGTACATATCCGCCGGGGATGATGAAGGTGTTCGAAAAACTACTCGTCCCGCAGATTTGCACACGTGTGTAGATGTGGTGTACAAGCTTGCTTATGAACCTAATCGCTCTACACTAAATGCCACATCTTTTATTGTAGATGCTTGAGCATCTGCACTAGAGGAACAATAGGGAATAGTGAAGCACCTGTTTGTTGACCATTCACACGCCTTTGGTAGCGTTAACAGCTCAAGCAGCTGCTCTTGAATGGTGTTCAAATCAATCTTCGCAAGCTGATTAAAGACTGTTTTAGAACCTGCGCCAATTTCATCCAGCTTACACTACGCTTTCCCCCATCGTGGTGTTTCACAGGAAGCGGTCTTCTCTTTCTCTCTGTTTTCTTTGTATGTCGAAGTGATCCTACGCTCTCTAGCTTTGCTGAATGCAAGTATGCTGGTGATGTCGTTTTAGGACGTATTGCCTCTACCATTTAGACATCTACTCTTCAGTGCAGACTGGATGAGTTTGCGCTATGATAGTATTCCTGACCTCTCCATCTGAATACTTCTAAAATTTGTGATGTAACCTACTATTTTCTTCGGGCCAACAAGTAATCAGCTGAAGTCTTGCTTGCTTACCCTACTTGAGCAAATCGATTGCAGACATTCCACCACCAGTTGAGGTGGCACCTACAGTGCGTATTAGCCAGTAGCTTGTTAGCAGGTACTGAGCTTCGACCGAATCCAAAGACGTCTCTGGGTCTGCCAGACATGTCCATTGTTCGACACGACCGACCAAGTGAAGGGGCAGGGTGGCTTTATACTTACGCAGGGACCTCCAATTTGAACCTATGGAGAAGTTGGTCAAAATGATGCTGGATACTTTTTCGTATTCTCTGTGCTCAAGAGGTGAAGACACGTGCTTGTTGACTGTCATTCATCTTCCACCTTCCATGCCCGAGATGGAATTCAACTTGGCATCTGCGTTGAAGTAGGCGATAAACATGAAAAACAGTTACATTCATCTCGTTCAAATTAATCTCCTTCATGTGCTACTTGTCAAGAGTTCTTTGTGATGGTGACTGAGCCCGGGAACGGATGGCATCGATGCGGTACCGTGGAATTGAGGCCAATCAGACGAAAGCTGAACGTGCGCGATTGATCCGGCACATCAGAAAGCGGAAAAGCGGATTGGTCGGCCGTACGGTGCGTGGATGACGTACGTCTGAGACCATGGTAGCATCGCGCGTAGCTGTAGCAGATGGTCAACCGAGGAGGCATCAGTCGAATAGATGGGTGACCAATCAGAGATAGTTATGAGAACTGATCACGCGGCCCAACACATTGGAGAAGCAGCGCTTTGTCGACAGACGGAAAAGCCGTACTACAAGTGGTAGGCATACACCGGAGATTATGACAACAATACAGACAGTTGTTTCAAATAGGCAACCTTGGGATCACCGACTCAATGAACAGACGGACAATCAGACGCCACTGTGCAGCTTATCCGTGAGGGAAACAGCGACGCTTAGTGTAACCTTGTGCTCTGTAAGCGTGTATAGTATGGAGAACAAGTACAAATTAATGTGAGTTGACTGGCGTTACAGGGCAGTTAACGGGGGCCAGCCAGTGCACAGACAACATCGAAATACTGTAAATACTCTATAAACAACTACGAGTCTTCTTAAGAAAGATTTTGTGATCGCGACCCAGACGTTCATCTTGATTCTTGAGAGCAACCAGACAATCTTGACATCAAAGAAACATTCATATATGTACACCAATGATCAAGGCCTATGTGGTAAAGTTTCCGTCAATCCTTCTGTCAGGTTGAAATACGATGGCATCCCTTCAAGTGCCACTGAAATGGAAAAGCCAGACTTTCCATTAGTTTTGTTGAATATGTTCACTAATTATTTTCCTGATCAATGGAACTCCTCATTTATCATCCCACGCCATACAAGCGGTCCCAAACCAAAAGTTGCCAATTACCGATCGATTCAGCAAACTCCTACCATCTCCATCGTCTGAAAGATTTACCAAGAACGCACCGATTTAGTTCATTGTTTCTCTGAAACAGTTTAACATATCTCAACAAAGATTACTTGATAGTCATTTCCGAACTATCTGCTAGCTACTCCGCCTTAACTACTTTGCGGAATCCATAGACTCCGGTTATATAATAATGATTTTATTTTTGTACTTAGAACATATTTCATCGTGTATCACGCAAACTGCTATGCAGAAAAGTTGCATCCTTTGTATTCTTTAATCCTCTTTTATATTGGCTTTCCCCCTACCTTAGCAATCAGTTTCAGTTACTCACCTTGGGTGACCACCACTCTTCTCCTCGTCCAAGTACCAGCGGATTCATCCAAGGAACAGTACTTGGCCCTTTGCTTTTTCTCCTCTACATGTCCATCAAAAATAGCTCTTTGTATTTGATAATGACACCAACATTGTCCATAAACTCTGGCGTGATATGATTAAGAGCACACCAGTTGTAATGCAAGAGTAACTTCACTCTCCTGAAGTATGCTCTGAGACGTGGGTGATAAAATTCTCGACAGACAAATCAGACATAATGTCATGTGGTCGCTCGATATCTGATGGGTCAGTTGAACTTAACAACAAAACTATGTCCACACGGCGGTTAACCCGTGACCTTGGTTTTACTCAGACTTCCGCTATTCTGAACAAGCCCAAGAACAAATAACTCGACCCCGACAATCCGTGGCTAACAGATGTCATGTAATTCACGCAGTCCATTCTAGACTGGAATTATTCAAAACCCTCACTCGTCCTATTCTAGAATAGTGCAACTTCATCTATGGCAGCATACGAAATGTAGACAGAAAAAGAATCGACAATTTACAATAGTCATTCACCCAACGTTTGTTCAGCAGCACATTCATCCTAAACTACCGCGAACGTTGCAAACAGCCTCCCATCGAGTCTCTCTAGCTGAGACATCTAAAGCAACACATGCTGCTTCTTCATAATTTCTTGCACTAGAATACGTATTCTTACCTACCTTATTTGCCGATAAAACAATGACCATCACGGACGACATTATAAGAACTCTACGCTACTGATACCAATGGCTAAAACAACCATGCACTCCAAAGCTTTCTCATCAGATCCGCCTTCTTTTGGAAAAGCCTACCAACCGCAATCAGGACATGTGAATTCTTACATCATTTCACACCAAACTCAACAGATTCTTAATTCTATAAGTGTTATTATCCCTTTTTTACCAGACAACTCATCTGAGGAAATATTCCGGAATGGTACCAAAAATAGCTAAAAAGCTAAAATTGGGGTCAACATGCATTCATACAAGTATGATCATTTCTCTACATGCTGATCTGTTTCAAATTTAGGAAAAATTTCTCACTATTTTGAGGAACCTACGTAAATCTATCCAGGTAAGTGGACCCTTTCAGGAAAACACACGGAACTCATGTTTCCAGTAGAGTCTTAGATGAGTCAATTGACAACGCTTAATCGTATATTAGGGAAAAAAACAAGGATTGACATGTCCCACCAGGTAATCAGCTGGGGAATTACAAAAAGCTAATCTTAAACAAGTAGTAACTGTATATCTGCCGGCCAAAGGTTTATCTGACGGAATGGTTTACCCAGATTTTGACGTTAGTACTTGGGCTGTTGCTTTCGGCTTTCCTGAAAAGCAAGTGAGAGTTTTCGCGCTTCGCCTTCTGCCATTTCGAGAATACGTTTATTTATTTATTTCGGTCATCTGGATCAGTGTTAGCCAGCAAGTATTTCGTAAACACCTTCCTTTAACACAGCGAGTTTAAGAGAAAGACAAATGTTTAAGAGAGGGCAACTCCACTAGGTGGGCATACTGCTCTCTCAAGTCGATGTAATGATTTAGCTTTAACGACCAGCAACACGGGTGGTCAGGATCACTTAGAATCAGGTCACGAAATAAATACTACTATTCAACGTGTTTACGGTCTCCGGTTGTAAAACAAATGATGCGGAGGTTTGACACCTTGGTTACTGGGCGTTAAGAAATCTTCAAATAGTCTCTGCATTTCTGAGATGGCTACTGAGTATGAAGTTTTTTAAGGGAAGATGTATGTATGAATCAAGCGGTTGAAAGATAATTGACAAGTCGACGTGCCCGAACGCTTTCCGTCAGAGACCTATATTTTGAATGTTATTCCGTAATCCCACTTGGTCATGATCCTAGTAACCCAAGTTTCATGAGTTCGTAAACCGAGGTCATTTTGGCTGAAAAACTCAGGTTACAGGTTGCTCAATGAAGAAGAATCTCGAATGCCCACTCCTGTGATATTGTCGTCCCGCTCGATGATCCCCTGGCTGTGATTCCCACTATGATTTATCTAAACCGTGCGGTTGTCCTAACCTCCAGTTTGTGTGTTCTGGCTCTCATTCCAACTTCTGTGATACGATGTTAACTTAATTCGGTGTTCAATTCCCACTTTGCGAGTTAGTCACATAGCATTCGATCGCGCATAATTTGACTTACAGTTTAAACAAACTTCATTGTGTCTTCACGTAGCAACGCCCGATGTATTTTAGGTTCTCTATACCTTTTTTCTGCAATTGCCTCCATAAAGCTTTCAAAGTCCTCCTTAAGTAAATCATGTCCCTCAATGGATCTCTCAAAACGGTCATCAGTGCTATCAAATTGCACCCGACGAGCGCAACCACGTTTAAAATACGTGTTTACTATAGAAATGGAAACTAGTGGCTCAGCCATGTGAGCAAGCAAGCAAACGAATAGTGCTGCCCCACATCAAGCACGTCTCCGAACTAACAGGAAGACTGCTGCCGTCACATGGAATTCGTGGGGCTCACAAGCCAAGTGACACGCTAAGAAAATTGAGCTCAAAACACAAGGGAAAGCTCAATCAAGTCGACCAAAGCAACGTAATTTACCGGATAAAGTGCAGCGACTGCGATAAAACTACGTCGGACAAACTAGAAGAAAGCTTTGTACACGAAACACCAAACACAAGGCTGCCTTACGAAGACATGATGTGAAATCATTGCTTTCTGCACGTAAAGATCAAGAAGCCCACCATTTCGATCTGAAGTATGTAAAGATCCCAGCACATGGAAGTACAAAACGCGCGAGGGAGTTTCTGGAAGCATGGTGCTCTACGACGAATACAATCAATCGGCACATCGAACTGGACGCAGTACATGAAACACTACCAGCGAATGATAGCCGGTACGATCGATTGCATCCGGTGGAATGTGTGACTACAACCAGATGTGACGGCAGACATGCTCACAAGAACAAACAGACAAAGATCAAGAAACACAGATCGGAGGGGGGGTCAGGTTCAAAGTTCATCTGCCCATCAAACAAGCTAAACGCGGATCGAAGACCCGACCAATAGGATCGTATATCTACACTGCCACCCATGATGTAACACATACGCATACCACGCTCAGCGAACTCTCACCGAGGCTCCTCGACGCTACTCTACACTACTGCACGCCAAGTAACTAAGCACTGATGATGTCACCTCGGTTGGTGACGAAACGTTTGCAACAAAGTGGCCAAGCTCAGCGAACAGTTCAACCGCCATCTAAAATTTGTGTACTGTTCTTTGAGTAACCAATTCCAAATCAACTGTTAGTATAACAGATGAAAACGCAGAGTGGGATGCTATTGGCTGGTTTGTGATTTGTCACTTAATGAGAGGCTGTATTTAGGGGAGCTCGCGCTCTTTGGATGCAATTTGGTAGCGTTAAGAATCATCTTGTGAAATCTATGAAGGAACATGATTTCGAAAGAAATCCATCACATCTAGACTCAGTAAGATAGCCATCACACGCCCGAAAAGACACTGTACGACCGTTTTTTCTGACCCCTGTTGAGCTAGAGCCCGCAACTCAACTGTTGTCAATCTGTGCTTGAGACCACTGAGCTACCATTGCTCCAAGTTCTACTTTGATTCCCATTGTTATTTGTCATAAGCAGTGACCGTGGCAACGTTTTATTCATTATTGAATGGTACTATCTTGCTCCCACAACCCTATTGTTATACCATTACCCTATCGCTTCATTCCTACGCATTTTATTTGTCAGAATGAATCAAGGGGAATTTTTGGATTGCTGAAGACCAGCATTCCCCGTGATTCAGTCAAGCATTGTGTTTGGTCCACTTATGCAGTATACAAATGTACAATTCCTTCTATCGCTAAGCTTCGGGACATATCAAGTCAGTGCATTGTATCCGTCCAAAACCATTGTTCCAAATGTGAAGTATCAGTGTCAATGGTTAGTTTATCTTTGAATCTATCATTGGAAAAATGCACATCTTTTATGTTTGAGAAGACTGCATTTAAATTTGTCCTTTATTTCTAAGCTTCTGTGTCGTAAGCACTACAGTGAAAATGCATATTGAAGTTCATAATGCAACCGGAATATGACATAGGTGACATACCACACAGATTATGGAGTAGGCTGAGTCAAAAGCTACACCTCCTCAGATACGGTGCCATCTGAAATAAGCTGCCTAAAGAAATCAGAGGTACTGAATATCTGTGCATGTATCAGAAAATAAATAAATAATTAAATAATTCTCCATAACGCGAGTCAGGCCTATACAGACGTGATCATGGTAACAAGACAAAAGGTGACCGGGAAAGGTATACAATTACACGTTAACCATAGTAGTTAATGCATATTTGTGAGTGTATATATGTACATGGGCGTTCGCGTGTGTAGTTAGGTTGCTTGGGTTTAGATTTGTGCAGCTGCATTTTTGACTGTTTGATCGCGTCATCAATGTGTGAGGAGATTAGTGACGTCCGTGGATTTGATGTGCTTATCCGGATAAGCAAGGGGCAGTGACTTTAGTTTGCGGTGATTCACATCCGCCACATCGCAATGTTGTTAAATAGATGTTTATGATACTTTTATAGTGAGAGGGCTTGCCACCGGAAAACCAACCCCGTCCTGAAACACTGCCGTCGAACTATTTCCTGGAATGGGGAAAAACCCGAACCACCCAGCTGGTGCCACGGGGAGATTGTTCGACTAGTCAATTGAAAGACATTTGAAATATTAGAACCAGTGATCACAAGCTGTTTAAGTATGGACCTGAACATTGATGATACCTGATAAGATTGTTTCCTTACGCGTTGCCGTAGTTGAAACAGAGTACTTTGGAGCTTTTACGTTACGTTGTTCCAACTACCTTCGCATTCGGTTCTTTAACGCAGATTCTTATACACGCTTACTTTACTCGGATTTGCTTCTTACTGAATGTCTTCTGATCTGAGATCAAGAATAACAACAATTTATTGGTACAGTGACAAGAAATAACGGTTTAGCCACCTTAAAGTTACCATCGCGCAATAGTTGTTCCACAAATCACTTCTTCTCGTTCGTTCTGTAGTGTGAAATATTTCTTCTTACTTTCGGAAGGCAACAGCACAGGGATATTTAGCAAATTTCAGTACGTAGCCATCTCAATACTTCTCTACTATTCCAATATCTTCAACTAATGATAAACCAGAAAGTTCCTTTAGGCACCTCATTGCCTGTGGATAATGCTTGCAGTTATCTGTCTTAAGCTATCAGATGATTCCGTCGATTCTACTTGCACAGTTGGGTAAATATCCCACTTGTTTATTTATTATCATATCACACTTATTTTTATTCTCTGTAACCATTCATATTTTATTTTCCTTTTATTCACGACTGGGCTGATCTCCGGAAGCGACGGATTGGGCTTGAAAGTTTTACCCATACAAGGCGTGTTGTTATTACCTTACCGGCGTATGGTAAGAATGCCGCGCTCGAATAGGCCACATTGTATGCAAATAAAAACGCTCCTAAATACGGGTTAAAGAGATAATCGCTTACTTACTAGCATACCACACATTCACATCTATAGATAAGATACGGAGGTGCGGGGGAAACCTTACGAGGGAATACCCTGTATGGCAGCCGGTTTCCTGGAGACAGTTCCACAGATTGTGGTATTACTTCACCTGAACATCTGGCTGTTTTGCTTTTGTTCTTGTTTACGTTTTTTTCAATTTTCTAATACATTCAAGTTAATACTTATTACAAAAATCCAGGCACTTACCTGCTTTGTGCGAGCCCGCTGTATATATCGACCAGACCACACAGTGAGATTGTGCCTCACGCTATCGAAGAATATACCATTTATTTTATTTGTACAATGCTTTGAACTGTTTCACTGAGTTTTCTTTCACTATGTGCTACGGCAAACTGTCCCAAACACAGACCTCTCGCAGTTCAAAGCAAGCAGGGAGGGGAACTTGTACAATGCACAATGATTTATAATAGGTGGAGAAAAATAAGAGCTTGATATGTCCCGTATGATGGTTGGAGTGAGAACCAAAAGCATCAGAAGATTAGTGAGTCGCGAATTTAAGTGTCTACTGATTTGACTGCACTGCTGCATAACGATAGTTTGGAATGGGAATTGAATGTGCTCAGACAAAGTAATACGAGCACAGTTATAGTTCACGTAGTGCGTAAGAAGAAATTAACAATGGAAACGACAACACTCATTCGTGTGTCAATTCATTGAACCAGTGTGATAGGTAAATCCACTTTTGGTACATGCTAACAATATTCCACAATAGCAGCGTTCAAGAAATGACGTGCAGGGACTGAAAATGCGCACCTTGATTGGTAGTGTTAAGTTGACGCACGAACATAAATGGCTATATTGCTAAATGTAAATGTATGAGTGCATCATCGAGAGATGTCTTTTGAATACCGTCGGTGTGGGAAACGAAACAATGTAGGTGGGCGGGGCGTCCCAAGGGTACTCCAAAAGAAGTGAAAACTAATTCCGGCGACAATCCAAACGGCTATACTATACCTTTAGCCAGTGACCTCTCAGAGTGGTATTGTGATTCAGGTCCAGAAGTTAACGACTTCCTTGGCATGGATTCCTCAGGATCAAGTGTCTTTATCAAATTGCCATGCAGGTGTCGATTTGATCCGGTGCAGACCCCAGGGGTATTCGACCTCAGTTGGTAAGGGAGGTGGAACAGACCCTTTACGTTCTTGGTCGCCTTTCGTTGTGACATTTCAAGTACGGTGAGGTCGTGTTTGCGCCAGGTCTGTCGGTCTGTCTGTCTGGATAGCACCTAATTTAAGCGTTGAGCATCCGATAGAAGGTTTAAATGTCAAAACACCTGAATGCTCTCTGTAATAGCCTTAGGTGTTGGCTGGCGTATTTGTATACTTCCTCTGCCTCACGTGGACGTCCAAGATCCTCTTGTATTATCACCCCTACGTCGCATCTAGTAGAAGCGCACTATTAAACTTTACCCTCCAGCACGTACAAGCAAGTGGATTGACGGTATACGTTCAATATCTTACACTAACTGTCGGCCAGCAGTCTAGAGCTAACGAGCTTGTCTCGTAATCTTGCGGCGCAGGTTTGAATCCGCGTAGGGGTGAGAGTCCTCGCGGTTTAATTCCGTGTGCCATTGTTGGTGGTCGCACGGCAGCGAAGCGCCATTACGGCGTACAGCTGACACAATTGTTCCATCTCTTACACTAAGTGGCGCTAAGATGAAGCAGATTCTGAGTCGCCCATTCTTATACCCTTTGAAGCACTACGTGGATGACCATTGTTTTGATGGCCCGCCATATTTTTAGATCATCAGTAAAGTTGTGGTTTACCGTTTTAAAAAGCCAATAAAGATAAGCAAAAGTCAATGTTAGCGAACATATATTTTTGATAACTCTTCATCAGGCTAATACCATTGTACACGAGTTACACCGATTAGACAGACTGCTGGGGTTGTTAACACGGGGCACAATCGATTTACAAAAGGTCAGTTATCACTGTTAATCAGGTCGATGTCGGAGCCTTCACGCGATCTAACAGAGTAAACATAACTATTCGATCGGGCCAGGGCAGGTCTTACCATGTGTTCTCCAGATGTCTCCTCGTTGAGAACAAATGCACTGATATTTGCGACAATAAATTATATCTGGGAATATGTTGACGGGAGCGGGTTGAGCATCGGTATACCAACCGTGGCCTTGAAAAATCTGCTGTTTAGTTGCACATTTAACGTTCTATGTTTATTTAACGGGCGGACATCCTGCCAGCGAGATGGAGTGGCAATGGGCTCCCCACTTGGGCCAGTACTCGCTGATGTCTTCGTGGGCATGCTTGAATAAGGGAGTCTAAAATCAACCATCGCAAGTTTTAACATCTACCACCTTTATGTCGATGACATATATGGGATGTTTCAGTCTTTCCAGAATAGTGCAGTTATTACCAACACTTTTAACCGATGTCATAAGGCGATGCCTTTTACCACGGACGTGGAAGAAAAGCGACTGTTCTCACTTTCTGGACGTGCCTAAAGAGACTCGATAGCGGGACATTACAGCTCCACGTATACAGAAAAAGCTAGTGAAACAGCCAGTACACCAATTTCCCAGCTCCGTGTCACTGTGGCTGAAACGGAATTTAATTCATAATCAGTCAGTAGAGCAGAAAGAATCTGCTCCCATGATACACTTGCAGGTAAACTACAGCGAATATGCTCATTGCTGAGGAAAAATGGTTATCCGGATCACCTCATAAAAGCTCACATGAAGACGATGAACATACCGGTTGTTTTAATGACTAACAGCAAAGTAATTTGCTTACAACTTCCTTACAATGGAGAAATCGTTGCCGAAATTATTAATCGCCGTCTAATCGCCGTCGTCCGTCTCAGACGGACGTTCCCAGCAGCAAAATTGCATACCTACTTTACCAGCACACCGATGCTGAAGCTAAGACTTAAGGATAGTAGACCTATCCACGATAACTCTGTGTGCATCTATTCACTTACCTGTTCCTGTAGAGCAGGATATAGTGGTCGTACAACTAGGTGTCTATCCAAGAGAATGAAAGAACTCCTTCCGGCATGTCTGGCGACTGGATGTAGTAGGGTATGTAACTCAGGCATAGTTGCCCACCTTGCCCCCCACAGGTCACAACCCTAAGCCAGTCGAAGCATTCCAAATTATCTACCGCGCTCCGGATAATCGATCAAGGTATACACGCAGAAGGATACTAGAAACCGCTGAAACTATAGCAATCCGGTTATACGAACCAAAGATGTGCACACAGAAGCGATTCATTCAGGCCTTAAAACTGTCCTGGCCCGAGAAAATAGTGATCGCGTGAAGGCTCCGAGATCGACTTGGTTAACGGCGATAGCTGACTTTCGTAAAGTGATTGTACCCCGTTTTAACAACTCCAGCAGTCTGTCTAATCGCTGTAACTGGTATATACTTTTACTGGCCTGATGAAGAGTTATCGAAAACATATGTTCGCTAACATTAACTTTTCGTCAGCAAAGTACAAGTAATTGGAAGTGACCACGCCCACGGGATCTTTTCTCTAGTCCAGGAATAGGCATGGACTAAGTACTGAGCCCTGTGGCATCCCGCACTGAACATCGATAGGATAAGAGATGGCCCGGCGAGCTGGCACAATCAGCTGTCGTTGAGTCAGAAACTTATCTTGCCAGTCTGGAACCGGGTCAGTAATCTCATAACTTTGAAGCTTGTGATTCAGGATGCGGTGGTTCAGACGGTCGAACGCCCTTGAGAAGTTCAGATAAACTGTGTCAGCTCCCACATCGCTGTCGACGGTTTCAGTCCAACTAGAGTGAGCAAGCTGAAAGTTTGTGGTTCAAAACTGTTTCTGACCGAATCCATGCTGTTCTGCTGCTATGATGTTGCATCCTGCTAACTCATTCATGAGCCCTTCAGCCATAATAAACTCCATGACTTCGGAGAGCACCGGGAAAAGTGTTCTCAGGCGACAGTTGGACAGATGAGCGACAATAATAGACTTCATTGGTTTGGACGGAACCATAAGAAGTGTTATCCGGCAATAGTTGGCTGGATCTGTACGGTTTCCTTTGTGAATGGGACTGACGCTATTCTCATGTTGTCACAGCCAACTTCACTCTTCATTTACATAATCAGTATATATTTTGAGAGGTGGTATAGCAAGGATTGTTTGTGTAAAAGTTCGATTGATGCTACTCGGTGGTTTTTGGTTTGTGGCCTTTCAAATATGGGACAAGGAAAGCAGCATATTCGGTATATCTCACTTTTTTACTATAGATTAGGTAAACATGCTGTTCAAGCAACAAAAGTATCATCGGGCGCGTATGGAGAAGATGTATTGACGGAACGCCAGTGTCAAAACGGGTTTGCAGCATTTCGTTCTGGTATTAAATAAGTAATTATGTATTAATTAATTAACTGAAGTACTCACTTAATTAATTATTTTACTTGCTGCAAACAGGTAATAACAACTCGTGAGGTCGCCTTGTGATTAAATTTACTGAACTCGACCGTTCATGATCATTTGAAACGCCTAAACTTCATCTCAAACATCGACATATGCATTCCTCATGTTTTTAAGGAAAAATTTGTGCCTTCGCGTTGACGTCTGCAATTTGCTTCTTAAACGTCAAGAAAACGATCCATTTTTGAAGCGCATCAAAACTAGGGACGAGAAATAAGTCGTCTATAACAATTCTAAGGGCGAGATCATGGGGTAACAAGGCTGAACCGGCTAGAACCACTTCGAAAGCCGATAATCATCAATAATGGGGATGCTGTCTATTTGGTAAGATTTTACTGAGCATCTACCGGATAATACAACGATCAATTCTAAAATGTACTGTAATCAGCTGAAGAAATTTCAGGGTTGCCTTAAGCAGAAAAGGCCAAAAGTAATCAAAAAAGAAGGTGTGGTGTTCCACCAAGATTATGAGAGGTTTCGTATAAGTTTGTTAACTAGCCAAAACTTTCACAGCTTGGGTGGGACACACTGCCACCCCCGCTAGATTCGGTAGATCTGGCACCTTATGCTTAGTATTTGTTCCGGTCGCTACAAAATATTTAGGCGGTAAAAGCTTTACTTCAGTTGAGGAATTTAAAATCATCTGGATCAGGTTTTGCCAGCAAAGAACAAAGCTTTTATGAGCGTGAAAGCATGCTATTGCCAGGACGATGGCAAAAGGTACTGGATCGGAATGGACAATATATAAATCAAGAAAATATTTATTCTGTATGGGAAAGTCGTCGTTACTGTACATACAAAATAGGAAATGATGCCTTTGACCATTCCAAAACATGGTCAAAGTCATATTGCAGCAGATCGTGATCTTCCATGCAGCTGACCAGCTGCCATACGTTGAGGTTATCGGCAAAAAGCAGGAAAGGCAACTTAATGAGAATCGAAGGTCGTTAATGAAGATCAAGAATAAGCGCGGCTTTAACACTGACCCTTGTGGAATGCCGCAGTCCACATCAAAAGGAATAGAAAACGAGCCCAGAACCGGAACTGAATTCGCCGTTGAAGGAGGAAAATTTCGATCCATCCAAGAACAAGGTCCCAAATTCCGTATGTTGGCAGCTTTTGAAGAATGATACGGTGATCTAATTGCTCGAAGACCTTAAAAATGTCGAGATAGATGACATTAGTGCCTATCCCAATATTGGCTATTTCGGTGCAGCTGCCACGCAGTCCGTAGATCGGTAGTACATGACCGATGTTGACGGAATCCTGGTTGGTCCGGCGCTATGATGTTAGACCTTTCGAGGTCTCTCATTAGAGTCTCATCCCCCATCCCCTTTGAGAGCGCCGGGAGGGGAATCGCTAGGCGATAGTTGGCGGGCTCTGAATGACTACTGCTTTTGATAATCTGGATAGTGACACTATGCTTTCACATGTTGAGGACCTGCTGTTCATCCAAGCATCTTCGGAAACATTTTGTTAAAAGCCCAGCTCTCCTTGTAGCAGCCATCTTCAGGGCTTTCTGGGGAATGTTGTCAAGACCGGCGAACTATGGGTGCGCAACGGCAGCAGCTTCCCCAAAACAGTCGCTGTGCTATTAGAGATGTGAGTAACTACTGGAGTCTGAAGAATGGAACAGGCGTGCCGGACATGCTGGTGGCGCGTTGAAACCTTGGAGAATATATTAGCCGTTAAACCTTGATTACATACGCAGCCGTTTGAACACAGCCTTTTGCGGATATCAGTGTGAGAACATTACGCTTCACATTCCGTAGGCTGTTCACATTTTTGTACAAGTTTAGGTAACACAAAAGCCTCTTCTATAGGCTGTGCTGGTGTATTAACGTGTCTTCAGAGACTAATGTGGTACAGTGATTACGATTCACAACATAGTTACTCCACTTGTCAGGGCTATGCTTCGCCCTGTGCACTTGCCACGCTGCATCTCTTACCGCCATGCGTTTCGTGGTTCTGCCCCAAATGTTTGGTGCTCTTGCGGGATCGATGGAGCCTGACTAAATTACGAACAACTTATGCATATAGCTTTTTGGACCGCAGTCCCTTTCATTTCATTTCATGTTTCTTCCCTGCCCGAAAACCTTTCATGAGTTTGTGGAAAAAAGCTTATTCATCAACAGGTGCAAAAATTCAGCAAAACAAGTTTGATTATTTTGTGTTAACTAAACTTAAATTTTGCCAAAATTTATTTTGAACAACTATTCATGTAATAGCATGAAAAGGATGCAACAATATTTGATCCGTCCCTTCTAGAAAATAGATTCGCGCATCCTCGAAGAATACATAATATATTTAGTTAATTAAAATGTGTGCCTGTTGGGGAGGATCAAAAATGATTGCTTTGTGTCACTGGTTTCAGTGGGCGACAGATCGGTCATGCCAGTGCATACGTCGACCGGATCCAGTGATGTGTATCGTTTCTGAAGTGTTCCTTCCCCGCCTGGATGGAGGCTTGGTTCCCAATCAAAATCCGTAGTCGCTCCCCCACACCCACCCCCACCCCCACCCCCACCCCCACAGGATAGAGAGAAGACCGGATCGGATGCGAAGAGCAACTGGGATTTATTAGTGAATCACACCGTTCATTATAAAAGTGCAATAGAAATTTGGTGAATGGTATTTAAAGCGCACGTGGAAAACCCTGGAAAGGTCAACTTACAGCAAACCAAGGAACGCCGCCCTGGCGTTAATTGGCAGCTTCTCTCGGTTGGTTCACTATTCGCCCAAATGAGGGCGGGTGAGTTTGGATCGCCTGCCGCGGCGATGTGTTTGTTGTGTTTACTTTTGTCATTTCTCTACCTTCTTTTTAGTCCCATGGTTTCTGATGGCTCTATGTCTAGTCCTAGACAGTTGCAATATATATATATATATATATATATATATATATATATATATATATACCCAGATTGCCGTCCCAAGCTGGATACCGTAGATCACATTACCACTTTTGTATATCACGCGGCCCATAGCCCATTTAGGATAGTGGATGCGACAATCTCTCGCCAGAACTTGTTGGCCAGCATTAAAGACTCTCTTCTTAACACTATGTCGGATGTTGAATTGACGTTCCATCTGATAGTTGCGGGACAGTAGCTGATCCTTCCTGGGTCTGTGGGCATCATGCGGCACACGGATTTTCCTTTGAAACAAACTTGCAGCCGGAGATAGTGCGTTCGGTGTCTGCGGATTTGGGGTTGTGTGGTACGTCAGAAGAAATGTGTCGAGAATCTCCTCCAAGTTACATTCCCGTTTCATTTTTAGCAAGGCACTTTTGAGTGTATCCACAAAGCGTTCCGCTTGCCCGTTGGATTGTGGGTGGAAAGGTGGAGACCTTACATAGTCGATCGCGTTTCTGTGACAGAAGACAACAAATGCAGAGGAGGTGAACTGTGTACCATTGTCCGAAACCAACGTGTCGGGAACACCGAAACGAGAAAATATCTGTCAGAGAGCAGAGACAGTGGCTGTTGCGGTGGCTTTCACCATTAGAATCACCTCTGGCCATTTACTGTGGGCATCGACAACAACGAGAAAATGATAACCGTCAATTGGACCCGCAAGCTTGACGTGTACCCTTGACCATGGTTCCGTTGGTATTGGCCAGGACTGCAATTCCGTCTTCCTTGGCTGTTTAGATACAGTGGCACGTCGGGAACAATTCTTCGTTAAATACTCGAGCTGGGAATCCATATAGGGCCAATACACAGCTTTGTGCCAGCGAATTCATGCGATTCATTCCAGGGTGGTCAGTATGAAATTGTTGAAGGACTCTCTCTTGAAGGATGAGAGGAATGATGACGCGGTCTGAGAACAGCAGACAATTGCTGACGACCGATAGTGCCTCCTGTTGTTGCTGCAATTGTTGAAGCTTCGGCGTTGTAACTCTTTTTAGGCCAGCCATTGAGATGGAAATCGATCACTTGTTGTAAGGTGGAATCATGGTTAGTCGCTTCCTGCGCCATTTCGAACGTTACTGGTAAGGCACCGAAAATGTCAGACACAAGTTGATGTACTTGGGGTTCTACGGAGATTTGAGCAACTACCAAGTCCTTTGGTTTTTGATGCTGTGTACTATTTAAACAAGATACCGCATCCGCTTGACCGATGTTGTGTGTAGATTGATATTTGATGACGAAATCGTATCCAAGTAGAACCGTTACCCAGCGTTGGAGACGACTAGCAGTGCACAATGGATTGCCTTTCTTTGATCCAAAGATTGCGACTAAGGGTTTGTGGTCCGTGAACAGCGTGAATTTTCGTCCATAAAGCATCTTGTGAAATCGCTTGATTGCAAACACTATAGCGAAAGCTCCTTTCCCGATCTGCCCATAGTTACTTTTCGTTGGGGTGAGTGATCTGGCTGCATGTGCCACAGCTTTCTCTGAACCATTGGGGAAAATGTGGGATATGACTGCTCCAATTCCGTAGTCTGATGCGTCAGCAGCAACTATGATCTCCAGCTCCGGATTAAAATGCATTAGCAACAGGTCAGAACACCATTTAGACTTGACGTTATCAAATGCGGCTTGACATTCAGGAGACCACACAAATTTGTGATCATTTACCAGAAGTTCATTGAGCAGTCCTCGTAGCCGATACATTTCGGGCACAAAAGAGCTGTAATGGCTGATCAACCCAAAGAATGATCTGAGCTTCGCGACATTGTCAGGGGAGGCATCTGTTTTATGACACTTATCTTGGAAGGATCTGGACGACAACCATCCTTGTCGATGATGAAGCCAAGATACTTTAAACACGTCATGCCTGTATTGCCCTTTTCTGCTTTCAAGTGGAAACCGTAGTCATTAATGCGGTGAAGAACTGCTTCCAGTCTTTCCGTCAACTCTCGAAAGGTAGACCGTTTGATTATGATGTCGTCCAAGTAAGCTGCTACTCCTGATAACCCAGCTAACACGGAATCCACAATTTGTTGAAAAATCGCGGCAGTTGATTTGACACCAAACGGCAAACTGCTGAACTGGTAAAGACCTCGGCGCGTATTGATTGCAAGCAACTCGTTTGAAGAATCGTCGACTTCCACTTGAAGATAAGTATCTGATAAATCTAGCTCTGCAAAATAATCGCCACAACTGAGCTTAGCAAATAAATCTTCTGGGACTGGCAAAGGATACTGGTGCATTTTCAAAGCATAATTCAATCACCTAGAGTAGTCAGCACAGATACAAACGGTTCTATTGATCTTCTTGATGACCACAATAGGTGCAGCCCACGCCGAATATTTCGCAGATTGGATGGCGCTGGCCCAGTCCAAACGATCTAGTTCGCATCAACAATCCGAAGGGCAGCGTATGGTACCGGTCTTTTGGGTCGGAATACCGGTTTGGCATTGTCTTTGTGAGTAAGGCTTGCTTTGTTCTTGGCACATCTTCCCAAATCGTTGCGTAACACAGACGGGAATTTCCTTCTTAGCTGCTCTATCAGGTTGTTGTTCGTTTCGTCACATTCCGAAGATGGCCTCATATATCCGAGCCGGAAGGTATTGCAGACTTGACTCAGGGAATGTCGAACAGGCGGAGCTTCCGAATGTGACGAAAAGTATTCTCGAAAATCTCGGGAGTGAAATGATTTCATACGCAGTAATCGTATCACAGGACATATGCCGTAGTGTTAGACGTTACCATGAGCCTCGAAAATGGTACTTCAAATGGATACAGGAACCAATGGTTTTCGGCTTTTCATGGAAACAACACAATCAATTGTACTTTGTACAGTGTGTAGAGATACTGACTTGATGACCAGCGAAAGCTGGTTGGAATTCACTTGCGATTGAAGTGGTTCAGCTTGTTATGATCAATCCATGCTTTTCAGATCAATGACGGTCGTGTTCACCGAATCGAAATACGCAAGTAACAGTGTGTCAGTGACAATGTTATCTCGTCCAGGAATATGGCGAATATCGCTGGTGTACTGTAAAATGAATTCTAGCTGACCTCTGTACTCGATCAATTTATCAACCTTCCGTATCGCATGCACTCATTAGTGTTCAACCTCGAGACATTGAAAAGCATTGGAGTTTCCTGTGTGAAGCGATACTAACTTTCAGTCATTCAATCTGAGGAATCACAAGGCTCCCTCTGTGGGGCTGGATTTCCGCACACTCAATGGAATTGTTTGGTCGTCATAGAGCTATCCCGACCCATTCAAACTGCAGTGCATTGTGTTACATTCTCAGCCAACAAATTAAGCAAAGCCTTCCTGCTGACCGCGAAACTTGGTGGTCCCAGAGCGCCTCAGAGATAGCAACGGCAGTCGTTTCTGTAAATTTTGCAAACTCTTCCAGGTCATCCGGGCCACTGGTCACAAAAGACCTGGTGTCAGTGAGGTGATTTGAGAGGTTGAAGGAACGGTGATTAGCAACTTACACAGGCGCATGGACCGCTTGGCTGAACACTTCCGCACTCAATTCAGCTGGCCTCCGCCGGCAAGCCTAATGAGTATATCTAGTTGCGCGCTTTGGGACGTCTCATTGGAACTACCCACGGAATCTGACGTCTGCCTTGAGCTCCGACACATGAAACGATTCAAGTCCGCTGGCCCAGAGGGAATTCCTCCAGAGCTGTTCACGTTCGGGGGCGAAGTAATTGTCAAACAGCTAACAGATCTGTTCTCTAAGATCTGGCCGAGTGTGTATAGACCATTTGTTTAAGCTCTGCCAGCTCCTTGAAACGCGTCATCTTTACTGCCAGCCCACTATCGTCGTTTTTCTGGACATCCGAGCCGCTTTCGACCTCTTCCATCGGCCAGTATTATGGCGTTGCTTACAAAGCAATAGAGCACCCGAAAAATATATCGCCATCCTTCGAGCATTATATTGCAAGGTCTCAGGTATAGTGAGGGATTACAGTAAGCCCACTTCACCTTTTGCCATCACTAGCGGTGTACGACAGGGTTGCCCCATGTCCGCGTTTCTCTTCAACGTTGCGATCGAGGATGTCCTTTTAAAACTGTCGAGGGTATTCAGGGTTCTGGTGTAAAGTTTCGTTCTGGCAAGTGCGTGACCGATTTAGCTTATGCTGATGATATTGCCTGACTTGGTGATGATGCACAAAGCACACAAGCCGTTCTAAACGGCTTGACGATTGAAGCATCAGAATTTGGGATGACCTTTGCCCCTACGAAATGCAGAGTCCTGGTCCTGGATTGGCGACCACCTGCCCCAGCGCCCAATCTTCAAGGTACGCAGCTTGAAAAGGTGGACGACTTCATTTATCTGAGAATCAGTGTCTCTGCTGATGATAGCATTGGAAAGGAGATTTCTCTGCGCATTGCCTTAGCTCGTTTGGCATTCGCCAACTTGAGGCATCTGTGGCGACGCCGTGACGTTTCACTATTGGTAAAGGGTAGGGTCAACGATGCCAGTGTTCGCGCGGTGTTGCTGTATGCGAGTGAGTCCTGCCCGATTCTTGTGAATAACCTGCTTTGGATTTTTGACTTTGGCAGTGGGTGTCTGCGGAGAATAGCTTGAATGTGATGGATTAACAATGTGCGCAACGATGCTGTTAAACATCGCGTCTTGGGTAACACGGGACTTCCACTTGGCAGACTGGTAACGCTGCGCCATCTGAATTGGCTGGACCACATTTTACGCATGCCATGCAAACGGCTGCCCGGAAGCGCTCTCTTCGCTCGAACAGGACCAGCCTGGAAGAAATCGCTCGGTCAGCCTATCACGTGGCGCCAGACGATTAAAGCACTGACTTCCAGTTTAGCTGTCGTAGGTCCCAAAGTCTTCCGGGCTGGCTGGAAACATTTCCGGAGATGGCGCAGAACCAGGCCCAATGGAAAATGCGTGCAAATGTTTGTCTTGTTTGTCTTGAGTTACATCACAAACATTAAATAGACAAAAAGAGATAAAACGGCGTATGAAAGAAATAAAAGAAATTCAAAAACAAGTACGTTTGTAATGCATTCTTTTCTTTTGATCGCTATATCTATTACTTCATTTCATGTTTTTTGCTGGTTCTATGTCTATCTTACAGACTGATTATATATATATATATATATATATATATATATATATATATATATATATGTACTCAGGGGGTGAGTATTTATCTGGCTTAGTCGTTAGTGCGAACGGCAGTCTTGCGCTCCATATATAACAAGTTGTCTTCTTTCCAGATGTCGAAAGTGGCGAAACCCGGAATATATGGCAACTCACGACTAAAGTATTGTATCGAGCTTTGGTCCTCGTGAGCTTGTGAGAAAACAAGATATTTGGCTGTTGGACTCAATCGACATTTTGCTGCAAAACAGCACCTACAGCAGTATTTGCTGCTGCAAAATTTAATGACAGCGGAGCATCGGGTTGGAAGTAGAAAAGTGTCATGTTATTGGCTAGGGAAGATTGGACTTCCTCGAGTGCTCACGTGTTGGCGTCATTGAAATGGATCCGCTTCAGAGCATCAGCTAACAAGTTCGTGACTGGGGCTAACAAACCTGCGGCCTTTAGAAGAAACGGCGATAGAAGTTAAGCAAGTCTAAGTAACGTTTCAACTGTTTCAAGGAAGTAGGTGTGGGAAAGCTTTATATGAAATCATGCTTCTCTGCAGATGGTGAAATTCCAGTGTTATCAATAGTATGACTAAGAAGATTAAAGAAAGATGAACCACTACTTACTCCATGAGACATGTGAACAAGATTTTTAGAAGCTTCAAGTATTTACTTTTGTTGGCACTTGCAACCAAAATGTCATCAAGGTTGGCAAAAACAAAAGGTAGGCCCGAAAGTGTCTGACCAATAAAACGATGACATGCCTGTGCAGCATTGCGTAAACCAAGTGGCCCACGCAAAATTTCGTAAAAACTGAATGGAGTTGTGATAGCTGTCTCACGATTATTACCAGGATGAATAAGAAAATGGTGATAAGCGATCATGATGCAAATTTTTGAAAAGTGGAACAAATAAGTAAATGAGGAAAAAGTCGAGTGTCAGTGGTTAATTGCGTATGAAAAAGCTCAGGCTTAACAGGTCCTGCAGGATGGTGAGAGCCTACAAAAGAAAAAGAAAAACAGCTATAAACATCAACCTCGGAAAGAGCGGATTTGTCGAGCAAAATTTTGTACATCTGTATCGTTCACATATGGTTTTATTCCACTTGAAATATCACCGCCATTGGTCTTTCCTTAAACACGGGTGTAGGTTAATGGGATATTGTTTAATAAATGTGTGTGCTGTCTATGTGTGTTCTATGTGGTGGGGTAACGCGACAAGCGCATTGCCGACCAGTGCTTTGAATACAGCTAATATACAGGCTAAAATAACCGGTTCTGGGAGTGAATTCCATATGTTGCAAACAAGTAGCGTGAAGAAACCCCGTCTACATCGTAGCCGGCCGTGTTTTGCCACCTTGAGACAGTGGCTTCACACCTGCTGTTATACCTAAGCTTTATATGATACCAGCACGAGTGCTTTGCTAAACATTAGGTAAACCATGTTAAGAACATCATGCAAATGCTAACAGTGTCTAGCGTAAACTTCGAAAATACTCAGGCCCCGTTCGTTAGGCAAGTGGTATAGCTCTTTAAAAATTTTGGTGGCCCGACGTTGGAGAATTACCAAGTTCTTGAGATCCCGATTCATCCATGGCTGCTACCTTTGAGTCGCTTTTCCAAGCCTAGGCCTATGTATGAGAAAGGCAGCTGGAAAAGTTAGATGAGTTGAAATGAAATGAAACCGGAGGTAAGAATACTCCATCACTCCCCGTTGTTTTGTGAGTTTTGCCCCACTCACCCTATTCCCCCGCCCTATTTTCCGGTTCCTCGCATTCGTTCACCTCTTCCGCATATTTGTGACTAGCTTAGGTTGACACTGCATCTTATGCTTAATGACTTTTCCCTTACTCTGTAAATTTGGCTCGTTCGTGAGACATCGTATCGATCCGTCGCCCCTGAAATGACTAGCTTTGATTGATCGATGGTTGGGCTTTCTGCATAGCTTGTGTATATGCCCTAATTTGAATCATGTCATCATCATCATCATCATAATCATCATCAACAGCAGTACATCAGCCATATGAACTGATGCTTCGCTGCCATACAACCATGAGGACCTATGAAATAATAAGAAGAGGGAGAGAAAGGGGGACTTACCTGAAAACCTTAATGCCCTAAGCAATCATTCTGGGTCAAGGCGCCTACACCTTGTGTAGATAACATACCGTCACAAACAGCTGGCTATCGTGAAAGATAAGGCGGCATCGGCGAGAAAGCTTCCTTGCGGCTTTCACTGCCCCGCGTCATAAACAGCCATTACCCCGCAGATAACTCAGCACCAAACATACTTTAAACAGGCAATCCGATTAGAAGACGGCAGCAGACGCGCCACTGGTGTCTACTGCGAGCCATGTCCTGCAAAGTCTCGAGCCAAGCACAAGGTGAGTCACGTGGACTCCAACCCGGAAGGCGAGACGGACCAACGGCACCCAGTTTGGTCGTCAGTGACTTCATTTCCCGCTGCCAAGTCAACTTCTGTCCACCTCGAGCCTTGCGCCATCCTACACCTGGCAGACTAAACAAGGCCCTCCTAGGTAAGCGGTGACCAGGCATGCGTAGCACGTGCCCGAGCCAACGCAACTTATTCAGTGCTATCTGTTATTCTAAGGAGCTAGCATGATTATCATTACCTAGTACTCGCCTACGCACATCATCATTGAGGATACGCTGGTGCCATCTGACACCAGCAATGCTTCGCAGACAACGATGATCAAAGACTTGAAGGCGCCTCAGATCTTCAGACCGAAGGGGCCAAGTTTCACTACCATAGAGCAGAACGGCCCTCACTGTGGCCTTGTATACCCGGCCTTTCAGACGGAGAGAAACTCCCTTCTGTCGCCAAAGATGACGCAGGTTCAAGAAGGCAGCTCTGGCCTTTGCAATGCGTGAGCTCACGTCAGTTTCTATGTGTCCATCATTGCTGATGCAGCTGCCAAGATAAGTGAAATGATCAACCACCTCGAGTTCCTCGTTAGCAAGCGTCAACGCGTCATCAAGTGGCTGGTGGTTCTGCAGCAACACTTTGCATTTTGAAGGTGCGAAGTGCATACCAAATAATGGGACCACTCTGGACAGGCTATTCAGGTTTGATTGTGCCGCCGCAAAATCGTCGAAAAGCAAGACGATATCGTCCGTATAATCTAGGTCAACTAACCTTTCACCAGGCAGCACTTCAACGCCTACATCGTGAGATTCCGCAAGGGAACACTCCATGATGGAATCCACGACGAAATTGAACAAAAACGGGGAAATCGGACAACCCTGACGAACGCCACTTGTGGTAGGAAAGCTATCCGATAGGACACCATAGACCTTGACGCGGCCTATAGTGTTCGAGTATAGAGCACGAAGGATGTTCACATATTTCGTGGGAACACCTTTTCGCGCAAGTAATTCGAACAGAATCGATCGATCGACTGAATCGAACGCACTCTTGAAATCGAGGAACACAGCTATTGTCGGTCTGCGGTATGCGTGGCGCTGCTCTAGCACCTGCCGCAAAGTAAATATATGGTCTATACAGCCACCACCTGGGCGAAAACCGGCCTGCTCTTCCCTAATCCGAGATTCCCGTTCTGCAGTGAGGCGACGAACGATAATCGAGGCCAGTAATTTTGTCACAACTGGCGTTAGGCTAATACCCCTGTGGTTCGTACAGTCTGTGCGACTGCCCTTCTTGTATATTGCCACTATAATCGATTCGCTCCAATTAGCCGGCACACTCTCTTCTTTCCAGATACGTTCGAATAGGGAGGTCAGTGCCCTGCAGAGGACCTCACCTCCATCCTTAAATAGTGCAGGTGGGAGGGAATCCGGGCCAGCGGCACGAAAACGATTGAGGGCCGTGGTCGCGTTTCGGACATCGGCCTCCGACAGAGGCTTTAAACTAACCGTCCATGGCACGTCCTGCATCACCTGAGTAGGAAGAGGTCCGGGAGCAGGGGGCCAGCTGAACTTATCTTCAAAATGTTCAGCTCAACGAGCCATACGGCGCTGCTTATTGTGTATCAGCGCACCTGCACTGTCTCTGATTGTCTCACCGACGCCTGGTTTTCTAAGACCAGTGGTGCGGACTAGCTGGAAGAGCTTGCGGTAATTGCCTACTGCTCCTGTCTCCTCCATTTCTTGAGCCCTACTGGTCCACCAGGCTTCCTTGTCAGCACGTAGGCTCCGCTTTAGTTCATGCTTAATAGCCCGTCTGGTCACTTTGTGTTCAGAACCAGCTGGGAGGTGCCTTCTAGCTTCCAAATGGTTCACGGACCTCTCGGATATCCAGTGACTGGTGCAGTGACGACTGATAGTGCTACAAGCAGATGCTCCTGCGTCATGCACGGCGGCCGAGATCCTATTCCACTGAAGTTCAGTGTCATTAGGACAAGACAGCGGAAGTTCAGTATGCAGTGCGTCTTGATAGGCTTGTTTGACCGAGAGCTGGGACAATTTCTGCTTTGCTAATCGGAGGGGACGCTTCGTGCGCATTCCGGTAAAGTTCATGGAGAAATGACAGCGTACCAAGGCATGATCAGAATCGACACTGGTACTCCAGTACGAGAGGCAATCCAGAATGGAACCGCGTCACCTGTAACTTATGGCTATGTGGTCAATTTGGGTCCATCGCTGGCCAGCTACAGGTGGACGCCAAGTGGCACTTCGACGCCCACTGTGTCTAAAAGCAGTGCTACTAAGAAACAACTGGTGCCCCGCATACAGCTGCAGCAGACGCTCGCCGTTGTCAGTCTGTTCGGAGGTAAGTCCATAATTACCACCCAGCTGAGCTTCTGAAGAGCTCAGACGCCCTACATGTGCGTTCATATCCCCTGCAAGTACTATAATATCTGAGCTAGTAGCACTGCGTAGTAGAGCGTTCAATTCGTGATAGAAAGTGTCCTTGACTGCATTAGGACTGCGGTCGGTGGGAGCATAAACGGAAATCAAAAACAAACAGCGTTTTGTTTTACTTCGTGAATTCACCTTAGCTGATGTCGTCAAACAAGCTACACATAACCGGCTGTTCACCGGAATCCAATCAACCAACGATGACTCAGCCTTGGAGCAGAGAATGATACCTACACCAGCTTGACCCGTGTGATTGGTCTGCACACACAGACGTTAGGTGTCCGGTTTGGCGTGCGGCGTGTAACATCGTTTTCTAACAGATCGTACGTGTGCTCACTACCGTTAGTGGGTGGAAGCAGTCGCGGAGCGCCGACATAACAAAAAGATCTCTTTAAGAGACATTAGTTTATGATGCCGGTTTTGCTGCTAGCGCCGATTGCTCCGAGCAGCCAAGCTCTTCCTGGATAGGTACACAAAGATCCTTTTCCCGAGTACAATCCTGATTGTCCAGATTATAGGGGTGAACCATTTGCTGTCGTAGATGGAGTACTCGCAATTCAGTCAAAATGAACTGCAAACAATTGTGGAGTGACCATTCATGAAGCTTGTTGCCATCTTTGGAGCTGTGTTGGGCCGCTAAATTCTGATCTTTTCGGTGTAAAGCAAACAGTATGAAGTGATTAAGCTTATCATTAAATAAGTCGAGGTAGACAACAGCAATTTCCACACCAACATCTATTGTGTATGTCTAACTCTTCTGTGCTAAGGGTAGATTGCTAGCTCACATTCGGTTCCTGCTGATGTCGTGTTGCTCTTCCGCGATGTAACTAACTTCGTCTGGGTAATACATGAGCGTGTCAGTAATGAAAGCCTTCATGACCACTTAAAGAACTGGAAGAAACGTCTCTGGACGGTAATTAGTTGGGTTAGAACGGCTGCCTCCACTGTAATTTGCACCGCTCCACTATAAGGCTAACCCAGGCACGGAGACTTGGGGTAACTTCTTGACCTATCGTAACATTCCACTACACATGTCCGTGAGGACAAAGTAAATTTTTTACAGTGCCGAGCCAAAGCATTTCTGGCAAACAACAACCTACTGTATAGGCATGTCAACAGTCTTCGTAAATTAGAGCATGGCATCCCTCACCTTTTCACAACAGGCGATAGGGCAAAAAGCGCCGATGAAGCAGCCAGTGCCGTGCGATTACAATATGCCCCAGTTTTCTAAATTGCACTCTGTCACGTAGCGCCAATTACGTTAGCGACTTCAGCGTTTACTCATGTAATTTTCAACCCAGAAAATGTGCTAAGGAAGGTACTCTTATTGAACTATCATAGTACTCCGGGAACCGACAATATCTGCCTAAAAGCACTGAAGATGTAGCCACTAAACCATCCGAGCCATTGTCACATTTCTCTCAAGAATGCTTTGATGAATAACTATTCCTCACTAGGTGGAAGTACAGTGTTATTACCCCAATTTTAAAGGTTGTAGGCGTTCAAACCCTGAAAACTATCGCCCATGGACTCTCCTCTCTCTACTCACGAAGGTGATGCTCGAATGCACTACCTGAAATAATGCAACGTCTTGACACCGGAGCAGCATAGCTTCCGTCAACAAGGGTCATGCACCACCAACCTGCTGATTGCACGATGTAGTTGGACGGAAGTGGCTGATGGTGGGGTCAAAGTTGACCTCATCTAGCTGCACTTTTCCAAAACTTTCTAACGTTTGGATGACCGCATCCTACATCACAGGCTTAAGGGCTATGGAACCAGAGATTCTGTTCTTGGTTAGGTTGGTAACTATCTCCACCAACGGAAGCTTCAAGTACGCCTTAGGGGGTTACTCTCTACCAGATAGAGGTGCAATGTTGTGTCCCACAGGGCTCGATACTGGGGCCGCGGTTATTCCTGGCGAGAGGTATCTCCTTCAATTTCTTGCTTTAGGCCGAGAACATCTTAGTATGGCGAGCAATTAACAACACGGATGATCAAGATTTACCCTAATACGACCTGGAATGCATTTATGAATAGTAAACGGGGAACCCACTCCAGTTGAACACAGCTGCGTTCAAGGTAATCCATCTGCGTTGCCAGCCAGTGAGTGTGTATAAGCTTGGAGACCAGCCTTTGCAGAAGTCCCCTCAGAAGCTTGACGTGGTTGTACTGACACAGGATGATCTCAGGTGGTTACAACTAGCAGAGAAGGCGTCGCGAACCGGCAGTCAGCACTGCTTCGCACAGCTTTTGGTAAGTTTGACCCGTCATACTTCAGTCAAATGCTTAACTCCTATGTGCGACCGCAAGTGGAATAAGCCATCCGAGAGTGCCAGGCGTGGCAGAACTGGGATCTTGTTGCTCTCGAGATACCTCAGTTGAGGGCAGCCAAGAAGGTTAGAGCCACTGACGGTATTCTCTCAGCGCAGTATAGAGGAGAAGCATATTCCAACAATATGGAAACGAGGATTCATCACTCCTATTCATAAGGGAGACAATCACACTGACCCAAACTATTACCGTTCTATAACACTATTCCCTGTGCTTCCTAAGGTTATGGAATCTCTCATCACTGGTGCACTCATGCAGTAGTTGAAAAAGTACAAGGTGATAGAACCAGAACAACATGGCTTCCGACAAAAGCCCTAATGCGCTGGGAACCTGCTAACTGCACGCAATAGCTGGACTGAAGCAGCTGATGGTGGAGCAGGAATCGATGTCATTTATCTAGACTTCTCCAAAGCGTTTGATCCTTTAGACCACCAAATTATTCTCCATAAACTTTTGCGCTGTGTCCTAGATGACCCACTGCTGCGCTGGATAGGCAATTTCCTGCATGAACGTCGGTTGAAAATGAGAGTACGAGAATTGTGTTGGAGTGCGGCGTACCACAAGGCTGGGTGCTCGGGCCCTGTCTGTTGTTGATATTCAAAAACGATCTGGCGAGAGCACTTACTTCCGGCATCCTATTCTTTGCGGATGATATCAAGTTATGGTGAGCGATCAAAGAACCGAAGGACCTGAAAAAGCTCCAGGGTGACCTCAACACGAGTTCGAACTAGTCAGTTCAGTATACACTATCGTTCAATGTAGAATATTTGCACGCTGTTCAAATACGCCATAGACATGACCACGTGTATAGGCTTGAGGCAAATGTATTGAAAACAACTTCCCAAGAAAGCAAACTTGGTGTGCTCATTCAAAGTGACCATAACTGCTCAAAGCAGTTAGAGGCAACTGCGAAAACAGCCAACCAGCACGTCGGCTTGCTGCGGAGAGCATTCGGAAGTTCAGGCCAATCCACCTTCCTTATGATGCACAATACTTAGGTGCGTCTTCACGTTGAATACGCCATCCATGCTTGGCAACCTTGATTGAATCGCGACTTAGAAGTACTAGCACAACCATAACGCAGGGCCACAAGGGAACGTCAAGGGCCTACGTAATCTTTTCTACCATCAAAGGCTGAAGTCACTGGGAGTTTTCATTGGCCCATATCGAAGGCTGCACGGCGATCTCACAATAGTCTACCATATATTGAGTGACCCTAAGCACGTAGGCCGTCACTTTCTGAAATCCAGCCATGTCACCAGTCTCAAAGGCACGCTCTGAAATTGTGTGCACAGTATAGCCGCCTGGAATGCCTGCAGGATTATTTTTCTCTCCGAGTTTGCGAACCCCAGAATTGTCTCCCAAACTTCCTTGTCTCCATCCTCACCTTGGATATATTCAAAAAACGATTGCATCTTGCCCTTGACCCTCATCACTTTGTTGCTTAAACTGCTACGTTGGAATATGTCAACTATCCTTTCAAACCGAATTAACATGTTACATGAACCTGAGGAGGCTGTAAAGAAGTGAGTCTTCTCGTGTTTCAAAGGTGGACTTGGAGAATCCGCTGGTGCTTGGGTTGTTGCAAGCAACCTCTATTGAGTCTTCGGTTCACTTGAGGTGGACCTCGGCATTCCGATCTTAAAGACCGTAAGTAACAAGAAACCTTTTATAGTGTTGCTCATCCCAACGCGGGCACCCCAAGACCGCGGTTTCGTCCTGGTTAGGACTCATCAGTTGGAGATAGCCTGAGTCATCTCGTGTTTACTTTTCTTACAGATTACATCAACTATAACTGACCCTATGTTGCCTCGACTTTTACCTGCAGTTCCCACTTACACTCCTGTTATTCAGCGGCGTAACTGCTAGATACACGCACAAACAGACAACTCACCTATCTTTTGATAATTGTTATTTTACCCTCAAACTCCTCCGGGACTTGTCAAGCAACTGCCTTTTTTTACCCCGCATAAAGCATTTTTCATTTTTCATTGTCTTCTTTTTGCAAGTGACATGCCGGAAAATGCGCCGTTTCGACTTCATCTGTGGAGCCCATTGTTACTCGTATTAGCTGGGACTCACAGCAGTGTACCGAGCATGGATGTTTGGTGATGCGCATTGAGTTACTCGGCCTAGCTCGTACAACGATCCCATCACGAACACGATATCAATGATTCAGCTCGTCCTGCTGTTTGTGCCTCTTAAGGAATTCGCTTTAGACTCAAGAATGTTGGTGCACATGAGTGTTAGGGCACCGAAGTTTCGCCTGGTTTTTGGTTATGTGGGGGAAGCGGTTATGGATAGCTTTGGAGAGATCTCTGCAATTTGCATTTGGTCCTTGAAACCTATCGAGCCCAAAGCAGTTGTATCTACTACAGTCGCACTTTGAATACATAAAACAGTAACTGCTGCGTAAGTGAATCGAGCTTTGTTAAGCTTAGGTTGCTGTCAGTCAGTCAGTTGGAAGTGTAGGCGTTACGAAGGTTGCATAAGTGGGCACATTGTTCGAGAGGAAAGGAACGGTGGAACCTGGCGTAGTTCGATCGCTTGCGATCGGTTGTCTGTTCGGGATTTTCACATTTTCTGTTACTGTGAACGCATAGGAAAGCCTGACAGTTCTCCTTGGTTTTCATCTAATGATCAGGGGAGACAAATGAAGTACAAACCTTTCTATCGTCGCCACTAGCGAAGCAATTTTAGCATTCAAAGGAAGTACAGTTCGGCTATTGGCCTGTCGTACCTTTGTGATACACGTAATTCAATTACGCACTCAATTACACATTTAAGAAGGGGAACCGTTGTATACTGAGGACAGAACGAAAGTGAGCCCTCCAAAATTTTATTCTCTTTTCTTGATTAATAGGCTCTCTTGCGCAGTTTGGATGGTAGTTACTGTTACTTTCTTTTTACTGCAACAGAACTGTTTTCATTGATATTTCCAAGTTTCAGATGTACAGACTTTCGCTTTCGCAGTTTCTGTAGACGTTCTGGTCGAACATCTGCGGCTGGTTTGCGGGTTGAAGATGACTCGCTCTTTAGTGTCGACCGTTGACGGCTGGTCAGTTCAACATCCAAATACTGGCGCGGTCCGCCCATCGTTTTACGTTTGTCCGTCATATGATCGTGGGTATGCCAGTTAGAGTAGGCCGCTTGTATAGCTTTCTGTCGTGCACGTCTGATAGAGTGATCGCACAGACCGAATTACACGGTGACGAGAATCTGTGGACGCCTGAATCTGGACTGGATCACAATGGAAACCTGATTCGCTTTGCAGCTGCTACGCACGGTGATGGACTGGTACAGGCGAGAGCTTGTCGGATATCTGCGAGCGTGCTCCATTGTGTGAAGCGAAATTCCGGGGTAAGTGTTTATAATAGTGTACAATTTTGCACTTGAGCAGTGGCGACAAATTGCTGAAGTTGGTTAATCCTGGCTAAAGCAAGCTGGGCCAAAAATATTTCGTCGAGAATGTGTTGGCGACACAAAACGGCTGATTGCTGGGGTGCACTCGAGTGGTGCAATGCAAGGGCTTGTTAGACCCGCCATCAATTTTCCAATCTTAGGGAATCGCCTGCGCAGATAGCCTTACCAAGACCCAATCAGACACGTAGACGTTGTGGAAACCGGGGCAGGATTGCTGAGCCGAGACAAGTATGAAAATCTTTCGGGGCTTCAAACTACCGAGTGATTAGAGGAGTCAAGCCTGAGAACAGTTACAGGTTTCACGGGCGTGGCCCGGCTACTTGTTGGGCAGGACGCAAAAGAGACAGACAACATGCAAATTTGGCAGATAGAGATGGAAGTTTACGACCAAAGTGTCAGTATGATGGCGTATGTCTTATAAATATGGCCATGAATAATACTAATAAATCCTGTTTGGTCAGCCAAGTAGTCTCTACTGGTTGGACGCGGCAGCAGACAGTGGGCAATGAGCGTTTACGACAGAATACTTTCAGTAGATAAAACGCGTCGAACCGAGACGAAAAATTGTAAATCTACTGATTTGGCAATGGTACATAATAAGTCCGAGATAAACGTAAAGTTCAGAATGATGCGACCGTCAGTCGCGTGAATGTTTGTAATGGGATACTTATCAGGAGTGATGATCGATTAAGTTCTCTGTAGTCTTCACAAGATCTCCAATCCGGTCCTGGTTTCTGCGCTGCCAAATGCATCGGTGATGCGTACATGTTTTCAGATGGTCGAATTATTCCAAAATGATGCATGTGTTGGAACTCGTCCATAGCTATTTCAATCTTCTAGGAGGTAGGCATCATGGACCTGAGAAAACTAAAGTACCGATGGTGGTGATGTGATAGTCAACTGATGCAAATTTGGTTCCAATAGATCTGGAAGTCTGTGAAGGAGTTTGTGGTTTGGAGAGGAGTTCTTTGATATGAGAGCCATGTGGCAAATTGATGGTTTACTCCCTGTGTTGTCAGGAAAGGCAAGCTCTGGTTTGCTATCTAGTAAACGTAAGTGTTTCAAATCCATGAACGAATTGAACATTTTTCAAAATATCCGCTTTACATATAGTTTGATGTACATCTGCACTGTTGTATATAAGACTGAATTGTCACTGTAGACCAAAGCTGTGTAAATTTTGTTGACCGCAAGTGTTAAGACCGGTCCTCTTAGCTGCTGTTAAACATTGATGATAAAGTGTGGTTACCAAAAGAGCCGGATGGAGGTATGATGCTAAAGTCAGTAACTGTATCGACAAGAAAACAGAAATCAATTGTCTGATCTAGAAACTTAAATTGCTGTTGGTCAAGGACTGGCCTGTTGGTTTCAAGAAAGCGGTAAGTCTGGCCGCTGCGTTTGGCAGAAGGAGAACTGCTGAGTGCACTTAGGGGCTGAATGTCCGAAACGGCCTTGATACCAACAAGTAGTAGAAGTGCACAGCGAAGGAAGGCTTCTTGTTTGAATACATGAACAGGGACTAGAATAACTGTGTCGTGTAGATTGATTTAACCAAAGTTCGGCCATCGGCTTAACCAAAGCATCCAGATGGCTGCTAAGCGAGTTTGGTACACCGTACGTTTCAACGGCATGGATGTTGGAAATGCCAGATTGGATTTCTAAGATTTTGTTAGCGATGCCAGCGAGCTGCTTCAAGGGAACGCTTTCAGCCTTGTTGGCTAGAATAGCCTGTAGCTGCGCAGGTATATGCTTCAAACATCGCTGCTGGCACAACGATTCATCCAATTCGCGTTCTTCTACTACAGTATGAAGACATCCGCAGAACTGGGAAGGAGTGCAGCAATCCAGTGTTTGGCCGCAAACCAGTTGTTCAAATAGTCTGTGCTCAGCAATGATGGTTTGCTACATGAGTGACTGTTCAAACTGAAAGTATGGCATAACAGCATCCGAACAAGATAAAATATCTCGTGGGTACACAGCATTCTCTGGTGGCAGTATGGCACGCACATGAGAATACATACGTTACTTATGAGTAGAAGGATGTTGGTGGGTATTTTTGTTTGTCGCAATCAGCGGACAATTCAGATAAATCAACTACATATCCGGAAAAGCACCAGACGGCCGTTTCGCCTTATTGGGGCTCGTCAGTGGTGCGCATCCTTCGGTCCTCTACGGAGGATCGAACCCATGACTGCTAGTGTCTTGTGCCAACTAGCTTGTGCCAACTCACCAAAATCCTTCTACTCAAAGTAATACAAATTCGCCCTTACGGATTCCATAAAAAATGCTATGTCGATTCATAGCTGCCGTAACCAGGAAGTCCTGACGCCGGAAGACCAACCGCTGTCATCTGCATGGCAGGTGTTTGCAAGACAGTGGAGGATGGGTTGGGCTAAATCGCAGTTAGCTAACAATTCGCGATGGTCGGCTACTGTCCTCCATGGCGCAGTTGCATAAGCTGCGGGCTAGTTGGCACAAGGCGCTAGCAGTCATGGGTTCGATCCTCCGTGAAGGGCAGAAGGATGCGCACCACTGACGAGCCCCAATAGGGCGAAACGGCCGTCTGGTGTTTTTCCGGATAGGTAGTTGACTTATCTGAATTGTCGGCTGATTGCGACGAACAAAAATACATACTTTATTATTGCGAGATACTGCGAAGAGTAACCTGTGTTTGAAGCTGGACAAACAAAAAGTGTGAATCATGATGTAAAAAGGAGAGGATTAAGAGAAAGGAAGTTATTGTTTGACGGTGTGGAGTGTGTGACATCAGGTTGGCGTGATGGACGCTAAAAACAAACAACATGAAAACCTAGGTAGTACAATGCCATTTCAAGGTCACCAATTAATCTTTGTGCCGTTGAATTGAAGACGTTACAAACTCAGCTTGTTAGTAGCATAACACATGCGAAGAGAACTCCTTCCGGCAATTCACTTCTGGCAAATACAGACACAACAGTAAAATAAACGCGACACATAAGCAGACGCTAGGATTGCGTTTGGTCGACTAGACGAAGTCGATCAATATTTGACTCGATACAGCCAGACGTCATGAGTCAAGCGAGCACGCGCAAAGACACATAAAGCCCCATGGTCCCTCTAAGCCGTAATCACGATCCGATACTACGACCACGACGGCATGATAGATTGTGTCAGTATTCACTTGTTGTACTACTCCGGCTAAAGTATTCTGATTATGATGGTTTAAGTGGTGGCCGACAAGCGTTTTCGGATTCCTTTGGGCTTGCGCCTCGGTGCCGTATAGACTACTTCGAAAGTACCATCCGTACTAGTCTGAGGGCCGGTAAGAAGCAGATGATCGAGGATCGAGCTGCGGAACTAACATCTAATCTTGAACTTGTGCTATCTCAGTCAGACAAAGGGTCGGATTGGGTACTTATGGATAGGTCAGACTACATCGAATGATGCTTGCCTTTTACGTGCTGCACCCAAATTCAGGCTTGATCAGATACAAAAGGATAGCACGGTACAAGATGAACCCAAACTCATCAACTTACTGAACGAGCTGAAGCGCAGTAAATATATTGGCGGCTGCAAGCTCGCGAGGCTAGCCCGATATGGATCTCATCCAGCTCGCCTGTACGGATTACAAAATGTGCACATGCCCAACATACCACCGCGTCGGATCATTGAGATGTGTGGCTTCTCCGTGCACTCAGATACGAAATGGCTTGTGGGATTGCTTGAGTCACTGCGCAAACAAATATCAGTCCATATGGTGAGTGATTCATTTTAATTGTTTAGATTGTTGGAAGACTTCAGTGTGAAGGACGAATTGATGCGGTCCCTTGATACTGAATATTTGTTCACAGACCTTCCTTTGCTTGAAACTGTGAACTTGATTTGATAGTACATAGCCGATAAAAACGTTGTAATTAGAATCATCGTACAAAAGACAAAAGAATTAATCCTACGCGGTACCATTAACAAGCAGTTCTTATTCGATGGAAAATACTATCGGCAAATAGGTGGAGCTGTATTGGGGTCGCCGTTAAGGCCGCTTCTTGCCAATTTCTTCCTCGCAAAGGTTGAGCGTGGCCAAATCGTGCACCACATCAATCCACTTCACTTCTGTTGGCGATATATGGATGACACGGTCAGCATGTGTGACTCTCCACGTCGATCCCGCTCACATACTGAACCAGTTTAACCACGCGCACCCATCAGTAAAATCCACTTCCGAGCTAGAGAAGGACGATGAACTTCCGTTTTTGGATGTTTTGTTGCGACGTCGAACCGATGGTTCACTTAAGGATCTTCCGTAAGACAATCTGGGGAAGGAGGTACACGCCCTTTTGCAGTTTGTACCCATTAAGTTAAAGCGAAATCGTGTGCATTATCTGTACTATCGGGCCGCAAGAATTTGTAGTCCGGAAACACTGGAAACTGAAAAGAAGTTTATTCACAGGATGTTGGAGAGCAATGGGTATCCCGCTGCATTTGACCCAATGTAATCCACTGTTTCTGGTCAAACTAGTGCGATACCGATTGCAAGGAAAGGAGAGATCGCTTTTGATTTATTGAATAGGAGACTATCACTGACAGTGAGCCAAACATATCCAGCAGCTAAAGTTCACACTTTTTCTGCAACTGTTTCACTCATCACCCAACTCCTCAAAGTTAGAATCCCGGTTGGTTCCGAGTTTTTGTTCTATATCTGCACACCTGCATCTCTGGTTCAAGGTACCTGAGGCACATGACCAGACTAGGCATAAAATCAATTGTGTTAACAAATCGGGTAAGCTGTTTGACGTGCTCTACATACTCTCGTCGACTAAATGTAGACTTAAAAGTGTTACATTTCTGTAGCGCACTGTTAGGGAACCATGGGATTTCTGCCACGTTAAGATTTACTGCGATAATTTTATTAATTGATGAGAGGTCGACAACACGGGAGGTGTTATTGAACTCATTGGTTACCGTAACTGGAGATTATAAGATTCTGTAAATTCCGTATAATAAAAGGTTTGTTGATAAGTGGAAATCGTAATCCACATCGGATCTGGAAGTTTCCGAAGGAGTGATTCATCCTCTGAATGAGCCAATTATGTGTATGACGTACCAAGGACAACGCCCACAGTGATCGCACTTTATTTTAAAGTACTTTCGTAAGTCTGCTGGAGTGCTAGTGACAATTCTTGTCTGGTGGTGATTTTGATAAATGAGGGTGATGCGCCCGTTTATTACGTAACCATCGCGTCGAAATTTTCCTTATTTGGGGATTACTTAGCATAGCCGTATTTCACACACACACACACACAATATATATATATATATATATATATATATATATATATACATCGTACGCACAGCTACTGATAATTTCTAAGTACGACGTTTGGGTCTCTTGCTACACTCTCAGCCCTACGGAATCCCATGTTTCCTTGACTTGACTAGCCATGTATGCCTACGATCGAATAATTCTGTTAGTTTTTGCACATGTCCCTTGTACCCAAAGATGGACGGTTAGTATTAGACCACATTAGGTGGTGGATCAGTGTCAAGGCTATCTTTTAGTAGGTCAGATACTGGTGCACTCACCTATTACCCTAGGGTGAACCAATGTAGTTAACAGGTCAGTCAGTGCCCAGTTTCCACAGTGTAAGTGCTTTGCTTAAATCGAAGCTGGCGCACCGGGCATGTGTACTGTCAGTATGGATTTCTTGCATTAACCGGTAAGTATAAGGTAGGAAGCTGGATGACACCCAGGTGAGAACATTCTGGTGGATATGTCGAAACACAATAGGCGAGGAAATTTGGTAGGTGCAGGTTGTATGGAGGGTTCCCTGTTAAAATACAACGCCATAAGTATGTGTCTATGCTGGGCAACTAACAATTACGTTTAATGGTTGGATACGTAACAGCAGCGTATCATCGGCACGGAGTTGTTTATTGTGGATTATTACATGTGAGACAAAAATCGAGCGCCATTATCATTATCTAACGCTTCCAGTACCTAGGGGTTTAGAAGACCGAGGTAGGGAATTTCTAAGAATCATACTTTGTTTTAGACTTTCCTGAAGATACCCACGGTTGTGAAAGTGGATATTGGGTAGTTCTCACAGCCGTGTGCCTAGTTTACAGACATTTCCTTGTCGTCCTTCGGGGCCTAGTTCGCAGAGACTCGTAAGCTGCTTCTAGATGCACCTGCTTAATGACCAGGCTCTACTTTGAATGCAGGACCTTGATGAACTCCCCTTGTCTCTGTTCCAAAACAATGAAATAGTCATGTTTGTTATTTATTTCCTCAGAAAGGCGTGGTATATGGTATGGTAAAAGAACTCTGCTCCTGAAAACCTGGGTTTCAAATGGATTGTGGATGCTACGTGAGACCCCAACTGTCCCGTAGCAAGGAAGTCGATGATCGTGGATATTTGGCCATCTCTCTTGTACTGTATACTTGCACTATACGACTTTCAGGTTTAGAAACATATGACTGTAAGCACGCTAACCCAGTTTACTTCAAAAACAGGCGGAGTATTCCAGCAACCTAGAAAGAAGACAGAAAGAGGGCAGTAAGTGAACCAGCACAGTTTCAAGACAAGCGCAAACGCGGCTGTCTCTGAACTGGTTAAACCCATAGCCCCTACCATCGATATGCCTTTACCACTCTGATAACAGTGCCACGGTAATTGCACACTCTTAAAATGTCAGCTCAACTTAAAGCCCTCATGCGAGAAACTGCCCGCTAGTTGCATTAGGGAAACCCAGTGTATCTGTTTCAGCTCTTGGAATAACATATATACAACCTGACGTTATACATATGACATAAAGACCGGCTCAATCCACTTTGTGTACAAGTGTAAAGGCAGTCTACGTCAATCAAAAGTAAGAAGAACGTCTGGCAACAACTTTAGGGCAGCACAAGCTGTGGACCCTATCCTAACGGTGGTCGGCGTCAAGATGAAGATTCAGGGGGGTGGGGGTGGAGAGGACTTATTATCCATGTATGGTGTCACCGAACCCCCATTGTGTTCATACATAATCCACAGCAAAGCGAAAAAATAGACCGATTTAATTAGTCACGACAAGAGTACATGCCATGTTAATTTCATACAGGTAAGAGGAACAAATCCTAAATCCGTACTTTACTGTGCCGGCCAAACTGGAGGATCCAGTTATTTGGTCCCAGCTTCCTGTGTGGGCTCTTCCTAAGTCACAATTTCAGCGCGTACCACGATAAATTCAATCTTTTGCTTGTTCAAACATCAACCGCATTTGTCTGATTCAAACTGTTGCTTGACAGCACTCAACTGCTGGAGCATTCTAACGCTGGCAGCCAAATTCACTACGGTCCCATCAAACTTCCCCAAACAGGCACCGTTTTTCTATTCTTATGGACATATGAACTGTGGAAGATTTTACGGAGCGTTTATTTAGCTCATCTGGCCCTTTATTCTGGTTCCTGTAAAATGGTGTAATTAGTTGACAATTGTACATATTTCATGTGGATTAAAGTGCTATAACTGGGCGCTTTACCGAAAGTATGCTCGGTAACCTAGTTTCCGACTTTGCAAACAAACTTTACTGAGCTACTGGATATCGCGTTCATTGTCTATAGAAGTTTTGTCGTGACAGTTCTCTGAACGTTGGTGTGGGCGATCCTTTTAGCAGTATGCCTGCTCTAATCTGTTTTTTTATTTTGGCATGAACGAACCACAAAGCTAAATTACAACGAGCCTTTAAATTGGAGCATTATGCAAAAACGCGCATGTGGGAAGAAAGTACAAAGCAGAACAGGGTATTAAGTCGGATTCCTCGACAACTTCGACGAGCACTCATACGTGGTACAGGGTAAGTGTTAGCGAAAGACACTGTACAGTTAATAGTAATGTGAGAACCTAACTCGTGCTTGCAAAAGTTTGTCAGCTGTCTTGCATAGTAATGGTTTACGTCAGTCGGGGAGAGATAGAAACCAAACCTGTCGAAGGCAAAACTGCAACCCAGAGCTGTTTTGGCATGCGAAGTATGTATAAGGGGAAACAGAATCAAAAATTGCGGGTTATTTTTCTGGCAGTATACAGTTAAATAATAAGATTCTAAATGCGCCTATATATGGACAAAAATTAGGACAATGTACTGAATACAGTGAGTATGCAACCTGCGCTCGGATATTTACCAAGTAGAGGTATTTTCAAGTGTTAAACGTCATTGACCGATTAACGAAACTCACACAACAGCGGGTTATAGAAAACTGGGTGCAAATTCCTGTAACAGAACGTTGGAGAAAATTTTCTAAGGAGTGCAACGTAAATTGGAAGCAAAATCGAATCACACTGCAATGTTTCACCGGGGTTTTGCTCACCAAATTCAAAATTCACATCGATTACAGATTAAAAAATTGAGAATTAGATTCTTCACCATGGCACCTAAAATCGACTAAATTCCACGCATGCAGTTAGAGAAACAGCTGATTTCATTTCAGATGGTTAACTAGGATTTTACCATAGAAGTGTGATGTAAGCAGTTACTACCAATTGCACCGCTATTCTGATGTAAAGCAGTAACAGTGAAAGAAGCGGGAAAGATGCACAGTAAAGCTGCAATTTCCAGGCATTAGTCTGTGAACAAAAAGCCGAAGTTCTTACAAAGTGGTGTTTGCAACTAAAGTCAATACACGGAGCGCAAAAGCACCATAGGCCCTTCGAATCTACCGTGTAGGAAATGTCCTTAAGTGGATGATGCAGGATTACCACTTCCCCATAAAGAAGTATAGCAGACATAGACACGAGGAAGCCTCACTGCGTCATCCTCTCCATACATGGACCCGTTATCCTTGAAAGGAGGTTGTAGTTGCATCCAACGTGAAGTATTGTGAAAATGCACTATTCAACAGGATAGTTAATGGAAAGTCAAGAAAATGCACGACAACTGAGTCATGTTGACCGATTCCTCAAGGTTACAATCCTAATTAGTGGCTTTTTTTATTTCCAAGGGCTCATTCACAAATATTGGTTGAACATACCCTAAGTTGTGACACATTTCTTTAGAGTCGCCTTCTTGTTACTGACGCTTAAAGCGTGATGTGTTGATAAAACTCATGAGAATACTTACGAACGGTATGGGTGACATTTGAAACCTAAAAACAGTAATAGGTACTAGAACTTTGAAAGTGTGTAAGGAAACGAAAGCTGCTAGATGCAAATATATACATAAATATGGGTGTAATCAAACGAGCTTGAGGTTCAAAAGAAAGGATGGAAGATACAACCCTATGTCCATGGCAGAATTAGGCTGACAAATAATCGTTTTAAAAACACATAGCTGGCCTCATGTGGCTTATTGCTACAGCTTTGGTGAAAAGAAGGAAGCGGTGATTGTGTAACCTAAGACACATGTGAACGCCGATTCCAGAAGTATCTGATGATGCTTGTCCGCATAACACGAGTGATCCAAAACTGTTCGCTGGACTGACCTTTGGGGCGGCCTAAGTGACCGTTTTTATACGCCCGGCTGTTGCGGTGTATGTTATATATATAGTGCATTGATTATTATTAACAGTAATGAAGAGACAACACGCGAATACACGTGTATTTATTTTAATATATGTTTCTGCCAGCTTTATTTTTTTACGACACTTTGCACAATTAGATCTGTTCAGTGAGTAAAGTTTGCAGCATCCGTTTGTGGGTTCGCCTGTCACTGGGGCCTCCATAGGACAGGCTCAGGACGCCTGCGAATGCTGGGCGACCGTCGGTGCTTTGCGCTGCACTACCCACATACAGTTTAAACCCGAACAAATAAAAGCGCGCGTACTGCGAATATGAGCCAGGTTTCATTGACGGATCCGGCCCACACTCCCTAACATGTACAACAGTAGCAATGCTGTCACTCTGATTGGGGGATCATGCGTACCAGACGTTGAGAATGTGGTAGCTGAGCCGTAGTCCATTTCACACTGGATAGAACCACTCTTTAAGCTTAGCAAGCTCACGAAGTTCGCGCACTCTACCTCTCCAAGCAACAACCACTGTCTCCTGGAGCCAGTATGATCGATGTAGCGGTTATTCGACAGGTGGACACCTTGTCAAATTTACATCAAAGGCAGACGCACCAGGGTTTTGAACAACAAACACATAATAACGCAAAATGTACAGTGACTGTGTAGTGATAATACAATTGTATTTTTCCAATGGTGTCCTCCTATTCTCTCTTCCATTATTTGTTGTACAGTTTGTGTTAACTAACTAAGACCGTTAAACACTGCTTGGAATTTCGGTTCGTCTTCTGGTGTAGCAGGTCCGAGAGTAACCTTGTAGTGTTTCTTTAGGTGAGGGAAACGTTTTACCTCGGTTAGATGACAACTGATGCTTCCCCTTTTTCCATTTACGTTCCGTTAAGTGTGGCTCTTACTGGCTGGTTATGATATGAGCAGCCAGTCACTAGCAATACATTTACATTGTATTGCAACTTCCCGAGTCTCTTACGACCTACGCATTGGACATGGAAGACATCGGAATCCTCGAGCGGATGCATACTTCATTTGGTTTCGGCTACGCATGTTGTGTTGTCGAACGTCCATCTCCTTGCCTCGATCATCGATCTTCGGATCTACCGCGCTGGATTATCCTACTGACTAAAGTCTGGTCTTCCGAACCGGATTGTGTGATTAGGTAACCGCCTATCGAGGATCATGCTTTATCGAAGGTTAGGTCGAACATACCCTCATAGACTGGAAGTTCTTTTATATAACTAACGCCATTTGCTTTGGTTTTAAAACTACCAATGTGCAGCAATACAAACGAACAGATCGAATACAACAAATGTGTCTTTAGCCTGATCTAGTAAAAGGGCGATACGGGGAAATATAAGTCGGAACTTATCAACCAACTTTCAGCGAATAAAAAGGAAATTAAAAATGCTAGCGTAATTAACAGAGGATATGCAGAGGATTAAAAGAACTAAGCAAATAAATAAACTGAAGAAAGTCAGATCAAGTACTTAGCGCAACAAGCGTAAGTCACTCTTGCCCAGCTGCGGTGAAGCAGCGTAATATATGTAACATCAACTTTAGCATGAGGTATAAAACCATTAGTAATGGTGGAACTTCACGCCAATTTGGTATTTGAGAATTGCCACCGTCACTGTGTGCAGATACAAGTATCATGTAATTCAGATCAAACGCCATGCAAACTTATGTTGATGGCTTACGACAAATTGAAGAGTTAGGTCAAGGGGACTGGGGTGACCATATAACATTCACACTTTTAGTATTTTGGTGCTTTGAATTTTATTTCCGTTTATCTCTTCCGATCTTAAATTTGTTTTACTGATGGTATATTCGTAGAGGTATGTAAATTTCTCCGTATGTTGTGTAAAATATCACCAAAGTATAGTCTGCTTTTGTACCAAAGGAAAGTAGATAGTTAGTCTACCGAATGCTTATAACCTTTGTTTATGTACATACACATCCGGAACGCGACCCAAATGCTTGCTCCGTTCGCTCCCGGAACATCTTTTCATTCCTCTCCCTAGCTAACTTTTTTAATTGTCCTTTAGCGTAGCGAACTTGTACGTTTCGACAACATACGTACACCTCGCCCATTTTTACTGGCATTTTCATTGTTCCATACAACTGGCTGGTTGTGCGAATATACCTCCCGTCCATCGGTTGCACGTTATACATTCTGAACACTTGCTCTCTCCTCGTGAGTCGTGTTGTTGCACTGCTGCTTGCTCTTGCCTACCTGTTTTCCATTTAACAGATCCAAGTGTTTTCCGTATTCCCGTACTTGACACGCCTCTTGTGTGCCGCCGGTTGCGACTAGTATCCGTGTAGCACGCACAGGATACGAAGTCCGAATTTGTTGAACCGTGCAAGCTTATTAATAAGTTTGTGAGGGAGGAAAAATATAAAAACACAGTTAGTTATTGAGGTTATTAGACGGAGTAACTAACCACTGGAAATTTAATGTTTTTGCGCACATTTATTGTTTCTCAGCATGATTATGCCCTCCTCAGGTCTTCAGTAGGACCATGATATGTACAAGGCGAAGAAGACCAAAGCACATGTAAGCTAAGGATCAGAGAGGTGAAGATTATTGAGCAATGTTACCCTCATGCAACGTACTGCATCCGAACTGCAATGTTAAAACCAATACAAGTAAACAAAGTTCAAGATCCCAACTGCTCCGTAACTAGCTATTGTGGTAAGCTAGCAGACACTGTCCAAAATAGCCAACGATTCAATTTCATAAATACCTCAGATATAGGGACGTATGTGCGCTTTAATAATCAGAGATGCTGTGGAGAGCAGCCATAGGTTAGGTGTCGGCCGGGAACGTGTTAGCTAAGTGCTAGTTGCAAAGTATTTTAGCCTACTGTTACATTTTCAGTAGAAACGTTTATCACAGAAGATAATGCTAAGTTTTGCCTAGAAGCACCATCGTCCCCAAATTCCAACTCAATAGAACAGAAAACAAGCACTTGATAATAAATACTGAACTTAATATTACTCTTCAAAGTTAGAGATGGTACATGTTTGACATGGAATAGTAACTGCTTACTACCACTGAGCTACTGTGATACATCCAACTTCAAGTTCGATTCCTTGCTCCTTCATTTTCACTTTACAGCAGCGGCAGGTCCGATCGCAAGCTTTTGGTGTTCCTTAATATAAGATCGCTGTATCTCTGTTAGACGGCCATTAATGTTTTACCTTTGTTTTACCTTCACTTTCCGTTTAGTGTGGTCTCTTACTTGGTAGCTGTGATATGAGCATTCAGCCGCTTGCTATGTATTTGCTTTGGATTGCAGCTCCCCGGGTCAATTAGAGCCTACGTACATACCTTAACGGCACCACCTGGCTCTCAGCCGCTAGATTTGGGACTAAATTCGGGAGGATGAGAAATATTTATTTAATTATTTTTAAAGTTATTTATTTAAAATCATAAATCAATGTGTGAACAATTTGTACAGTTTCTTCTTCATTTATCTTAAATACACGCTACATTTATTTGTTTGAATGCATTATTGATCACACTACCATTGGTCCATAGCTTCTTCGTTGGGCCATTTGCTTTGTTACTCCAGCGTTTGCCATGAATGACAAACGGATCAACTCTCGTTCCCTGAACACAGAAGTCCCCAGAATCCTCGACCAGAAGCATACTACACATTTGGAGACCCTACCAGCTCATAACGCTAGTCCCTGAAACAGGAATACAACCGGTGCAGCGATCACTTACATTCCATCAGGCGGAATCGTTCAAACCTATTCATGGCGTTCTTCAGCCTTTCTGTGCGTCAGCAGGTTAACAAGGGTCAGGGCTTCTGTAAGCGCTGAGGACGGCACCTCATAAGTGTAGGGATAATGTAGCTTGTCAGATTCGCTGTAGCGAGTCAGCAGGTAAAATGCAGTCCACCTCAGCTTAGAACGCCATTATCATTTTCTCCTTTCTTTTACTTCCCATTTCGTCCACGTTATCTTAAAAACAACCATATCTCGTGCTTGTTATACCACCCATCCACACACCCCAGGCTCAGTCCTCTATCGGCAGCTGTGACAACGCCGACCAGCTCGCGCTCACTAGGTGATTATGATGAAACTGTCTAGCTGCCTTAGTTTTGCTTTTCAGCCATCTCAGTCTTTTACGACCCACGCATAGGGTGACCACAAAGTCCCCGGACACTCCAGATTTTGGCATACATCTACGTAAATCAGTGTATAAATGTAGAAAGTGTACATGATACTTGTCTATAAAAAGAAGCGCTCTTCGCTGAGTAATGAAATATACTGAAACAAACATGTGCTAGCCTATGAGCACACTGTCATGGATCCAATGTGTCTGTGTGTTCTCCGTCATTCTCAGCACATAGCCGAATGCGTCTCCAAGAGCGCACTGAGATTCGTTGCAGAACATTGGGTGAAATCGAGTTCAATGAGGCACGGATTGCAGCTGTACGTTTTTCTCTGTTGTTGTAACGTGTATTCCTGTGGTCTTCATTCATTATGCCCCACACTTCATTGTCGCATGATGAGAGGACTGCGAGCTGACCACTGATGCTGTGATCGACGTCCAATTCACCGGCCAGGGAATTTCTCCTCCAGGAACCGGCGCACCCAGCTAGCAAAATGTGTAGAAGCATCTTGTGGCTGCAGAATGGTTATATGTATGATTCCAGTTGAACCCACATGTGCAATATACCAGGTCCCCAACATTTAAGTAAGTTTTCGAAAAAAATGGCCCAATGAATTTGGTGACTGACATTGCCGCCCACATATTGACGTGCGGTGGGTTGTGGGCGATTTGTTCAGCATTGTATGGGTTAATCTTGCCCCAAATGTAAATATTTCATGATCGTGAGCTGAAATAGACAGCACATTCATCACTAAAGGAGAGACTGTGACGACTGATTTTTGAGGAAATTGTGGAGAAGGCGTTGACACGCTTCCATTCGATTCTGTCGATCAATATCAGACAATTCACTGACCTGCATTGGCCTGAATGCTGACACGTCTAGGTTAGTTTTGAGTACCTTTTGTAGTGTGGAACTGGGAAAATGCAATGCAGCAGGCCTCTTACGAGTCGATTTCTTTAGATAAATGAAAACTGATTGTTGCATGATTTCCACGTGCTCCATTCGGGAGGTAGGGCTTCCAGAGCGATGGGTATCCAACACAGATCCAGAAGCATGGGTTTTCTTCTCCTATGCCAATAATGTGTCCTTTTTGGTGCAGGCTTCTTGAAACGCTCCTGAAATTTGTTGAAAACATTATTCATCGTTCTTTTTTTCTAACACTCGATCATGTACCCAAACAGTAGCTATGAGTCTTTCTTCAATGGTGCAGGGAGTTGTCGGTCATTTTTCGAATGTACCTCTGAAACTAGAAGGGCAAAGTTATCGTACATATATGCTATAAATATTATGATAAATGTGCAAATATTAAACAATAAATGGTATTGCAAAAAACAGCCGTTTTGTACACTGACCAGAGACTTCGTGGCCATCCTGTACACTCTGTGTACGAACTCCCTCGGAACCGTCGACCGAACGTATGCTACACGCACGCAGCCTAGCGTACTGAAGCTGACACTTTGCGCCACGGTTGGAGACGCAGAAGCAGAGGTGTAGCATAGGGGAGGGGGCGGTCCTCCCCGGACGGCATGTGACAAGAGGCGGCATTTTTGGTAAAGCTGTTTCTTCAATACCAACTGCAAATTCATCAAAATTACTTCATGAATGAAATGATAAAAGCAAAGGGTGCTAATCATATTATGGCCGAAGATGAAATTAGTACTGCGAATGTTGATATCCGGGCAGCAGAAAGCGACATTGACATAATGGGTGCATCAGAAAATATTTGTAATGCTGATACAAAAGTTGAAGAATTGGAAATGCAGCCACAGTTTGGAACAATAACACGCACGTCAACCGATTTTATGGATGTCTGTCAGTAGCTTGTTATGTTTGACCGTGAAATCCTCACTATGCATGCCCGAACGGATGTACAGTTGGGAAGCACATTAAACCTGAATTTAATAAATGGTGCTACCTGAAACGAATACAAGACCTGAAGCTACGAAGCTTTGCGAAACATTAAGCAAAGACTGCGAATACGGCTGGTGTATTCTCCTTTAAAAGAAGCCCTGTTTTGTTTCGGATGCGAGATGTTTTCTACAGGATAACCTAGTCCTTCGAGTGATGTAGGTTACAGGAACTGGTGGAAACAAAATCCAAAAGCATGTAAACACAAATCTAGTTAGTCGCGTGCTCATGCATTCCGCAAGCACCAGAAGCAAGACATCCGGCTAGTTGAACCGAAGGCAATTGACAATTGCAAAAAGAGGTGGTGTGATACTGTCAAATTGTTCGAAGAGCAAAACACGGAATTTTATGGTTACCGAGAATACACCCAAGGTGACAAAGGAGGCCAGGAAAATAGAGGGTGTTTTTCAGGTTTGAAGGTCATCCTCACACACGCGTGACGTGCGTGCTACTGGTTCACTTGGATTATTTCCCTCTATCCTCTCTCCATCTTCTCGCAGCGTTGTCACTGTACGCTCATTCGAACCGGATTTACCAGCTCTACACAGTAATCCATCATACGTGGAAATATCTTCTACGATTAGAGGCTGTGCCATCACTAAGCGTTTTCACTGGCATCTGTGATTAAGCGCAAGCGTTTAATTCAATCGTATTGAGCCGATTGCCATTCTGTGTGACACCATTCGATACAGAATTCTCGAGGCAGGCCGAAAAGCCTAAGCTTACTCCGATCCAGTGTTTCTCAACACAGCTGTGAAAGAATCTGTATTCAGTGCTCTGTTCAGGTTGCAGTCACTCGCCATTCCTTGTGACCTTGTCAGCCAGTGCGGCTGCATTACCCATCACACGGACCGCGCGACCATGCCGACCGCTCATTTGACCTTGCAACCACCACGCTCGCCTGAC
>OX104063.1:80858031-80900025 GCA_944474145.2 Dicrocoelium dendriticum
ATCCAACGGGACTTGTAAAGTAACGCATCTTAACCCGTATATCTACATTTGTTAGTCAAGCGTGAACCAATTCTTCGTGTACGTTTGGTGACAGTTCAGCTGCGAATGAAAAGCAGCACTTTTTGTCGCCACACGTTTAAAGTGAGGTGGTGAGCATTCTGGTCAAGCACGTGAACGTGTGAATCATAGATCAGGTCATGGAAAACAAATAATTTTGCTTAATTTTCGATAGCAATCTCGAAAAAGCTGACACAAATCAGATGAGGGAAAATGAAGTGATGGGTAGGGCAATCGTTGCTTAGCTTCATTGAGACCAACAGCAAAAAGGCATTGGAAGTTTCTGGACTGGTTTTGAGAGAACCGAATGAGTGAATTCAGGTTGTTGACTGCAGTGGCCTGGCACTAGACAATGCTGCTGTTATGGCGAGCTCCCAATCGCGTTTGTGGAGACATCTGCGAAATTAACCTAAAAATACACTTCGCCATACACAAACCATTCCATTATTCTGGCTTATGCACATCAAACTTCTGCGGCGGTTCATTCTGTTACATTTTTGGTATGGTGGACAGACTGTTCTCATTCTTTTTTATTCAATGTTGCTGTAATGTTCGGATTCAAGTTACCGGTCTTAATATCAAGCGGTTGTAGTTCATCAGGTGCTGTAATTGTCATGGTGAAGAAATACTCGGAACTCGTCACTTTCTAAAAGCGTTCAGCGAATAGAGAGGAAAATGCAACCTCCATATCAGCTGCATCTTCACTTCTCATCTCGGTATTGTCGTTGCCGTTTATTTTGCTTATGAACCTTTGGGGATCTGTTTTCGTCAAAATCAAAGACAGACGTTTCTAAACAAAGGGACTGAATCTGCGACAAAGATAAGTCAAGCATAAAACGTCAAGTTTGCCTTTTTCAGAACAGAGAGACAAACAATAGATATTGCAATGGATGCATCCAAAAACACCACGATAAATTAGGAATAAACATGAAGCCACAAGAAACAAAAGGGCGATGAAGAATTGTTTGCTAAATCAATGGGATTTGATGCTGAGTTAAAACGGGAACTGCTGTCTGTCATAGACAGTCTGACTGCTAAATGCCATAGATTTCATCAAATTCATGCCGATGCAAACAAGTATGCTTTTCTTAAACCATCAAAGCTGTTGGAGTAAAACTATGATTGTCCGCTTAACGACCCTGAGGAAGATATAGAACATAGGAATTTGTTGTTGAAAGGAGAAGATGGCATGATTTATTGAAATCTTTAAGAAACGACAAAATTTATGGAACTTCCAAGCTTTTGAGCGTCATATAACATCTCACCCAAGGCAATCTGCCTCGCGCCTTTCTTACACGAACCACTAACATTGCCAGTCGTGAGGACGCGCTCTCAAAACGAAAGCTTACAGCTAACTACCCTCAATCATCAATGAACCAGACAAGGTCCACTGATTGGCTGTTCTCCAAGGGGGAGGGAACCTACCAGTGGACGGAATTTTGATAGTTTTTCCAGTAATATTGCCTCAATTAATGCACGAAAGTCTACCCGTACATTTTGTCCAATACTATTGTAACAATACAAATACCTGCATTTACAGCAATACTCTAAAATTCGATATTTGATATTTATTTTATGAAACGGAATATTTAGTGGCTGTTCGCAGTTCTGAGGATTTACGAATTTACAGCTGCAGGGGGTGACAATTTTACGTCCACCTCGGGCGGCAAAAGTAGTCGCTACGCCACTGCGCTGGAGACTAGGGAATAAAAAGTGGTAAACTGTTGTTCGTGGCATGATAGCGTGCGCTAAAGTGTACAGCATTCTGTATCTTGTGAAATGACCATTTGTGGATAAGGCTGAATGGCAATTCATGTCTACGCTGCTAGCCTTGCTGATTACACTCCCCGAGCAAACCATTTGCCGTAACCCTTTGTTCTCTAAACGAAACTAGTAGACAACAACGTTAACGGAAATGTAGTGCTCATCAGCACAGCTTGGAGAATACAAACGCTTGTTTACACAATATGCATCAACTACAGAACCTCTGGTTAAGCGACTTGAAAATAAAGGAGTCTGTCCTTATCAAAAACCACCACCTGATATTCAAGGCAGCTATTTCCATAATCTAATCTGTAAGTAGCAACAAGTGATGTAAGATCAACAGCACCATTTTCTCTTTCAATCCAACTTATCTAGTTGTTTATGATTATCGCATTTTAATCCATCTGCAGTTGGTAGTGTAAAATGCTGAAAATGAACGTCGCTTGGCACATGAAGCTCACCTTTAAATGAGTAGATACACCACCGCCAAGTAATGCTTTCGGTGAGCGCTTAGTAGGAGCCAAGACGGTAGTTGAACCAAGCAATTAAGCTTGGTTATCAAACCGAAACAGCAGAAAAACGAGTATGGTGTAACAAGGCCAGTAGGGCATGTTCAAGGTGCGGACGGACAGTCCGATCTGAAACAATTCACAGGATGAGCGCGCAATGCGCAACTCGAATAAATCGAGGAATACGCCAACAACCCAAAGAAGAGGAACTCAGCGGCGGAACGATGACGATCCGAGGAATCAGATAACGTACGTAGGAACACGGCACCAACTCGTTTACTGGACAAGCGCTTGCATGCGCGTGTGTCACGACACGGGTCACATATACTTAGTGAGATTGCATGGAGCAAGTCCAGGGGCTTGGCCGTTCATTGTGCGTTTACTCCGCCAAGCCCCTTACAGAGGTGGGGAACACATATTAGGAATGGCGGTTTGTCCAAACGATTCGTCTCGGTTTCAGTTTTACTGCGCTGCCCCACCTTCTAAGTGGGACACTCTCCCCATTGCCGCAGTGATACCTTCTTAGGCTGGCGCGTCTACACTGCGCTTTACGACTGGGACTACTGAACCATCTGCAGGGATGAAACTCGAGGTTAACGTAGCCGGTTTCAATTGGTTGTTTTGTACCGTCGGTACTTGCGTAAAACAAGTAATCCAACAAGACCGCTGAAGTGACTGTTGGCGCGCCCGGAGTGACGGTTTTCATGACCCTAGGCATCCAAGTTGATGACATTTGGCATGCATTTCTGTCAATTGTAACTATTATCCAGCGTACCCTTAACTTAGACTGTGGATGCATTTTGTCCAGTTGGGATTACCGTCAATAATGAGCAAAAATCGATTCCCACACCGTTATTACATATTTCTTAATCCGAAAGGAAAAACTGAAATAGGTATAGGTCACCGAAATTCTTCCCAAATGAGTCCAACTGGGAAGGACAGGGTGTAGCAGACTGGCGATTCTATAGTTTGTCTTTGTAAAATTCTAACTAAAATTATTATTCCTTTGTACACAGAAGCGACCTTGCAGATTGTTGAACTGGTTGTTGAGATGGGTTACTTGAATTGAGCATCGTCAGTTTGCTTCGCGCTTGCTCCGACTGCGACGTGCCATCACCTCGTGTACTGTGCATTTGCATTCCCCTACCTAGCAGCGCTAACAGTGTCATTTTTAATAGCTAGGCGAATTTGTGACCTTTTCTGTACTAATAAAAGTTTCCCTGCTACTCGATCTGTCTTCTGGAATCGCTATTCGGGCTCCGTTAAAAGGGGTATAAAAACCGGTCACTCCTCGCGCTCTAACGGTCCACTGCGCTGACTGATATTACGAGTTTATTAAAAAGTAGTGACTTATGGACAAAGACCGGAAGTTTTAAATATATCTAATAATATTTAGCCATATGTCTGGACATATTACGCAATTAATTTTATATTCAATTTTTGCCTTTGTGGGGGACCACTGATACGCCTAAATAGGAACCCTGGACGTCCAGCTTGACGGACGGGGTATCGTGGTCAGGAATACTTTGAAAAACATACACCGTAAGTAAAAGCACGAAAGCGAATCAGTTTCGGGCCAGATTCAGCAACTTTATACCAAATGCTATTGATTGTACTCAGGTTATTCCAGTGACTGAGTTAACAGCATCCTTTCAAGGTATGTCCTAGTCCTTTAGCTCTCGTGGCTTATGAGCAGCCTCCAGCTGTCGTTGCCATGTGTTTTAAATGTACAGGTTACACGATTGCTCTCCAATCAAGATAACGTCTGTTTCCAACTTAACGAAGGCTGAATGGACCAGCTGCATTCTCACTAGCCTTGAAAGCTTGTCTGATTTACAGTGCCTTTCCACGGGACGGTACTCGCAGGAGAAGGTATAATCCTGAAGTGGTTCTTTCCATCTAGCTATCTGGCCTCTCTGCTCCAGAAAAATGTTACAACCACTGTGAAGGCTGGTGATCCGTGCGAAATTTGAACGGCTTCCATAGGAGGTAAGGTCTGAAGACTCGCAGAAAGTTTGCCAATAATTCTCTATGGGTGGTGATGTGTTTTCTCTCACGTTTCTCCAACCGCCAGCTAGCATACACTATTACCTCTTCGTTTTTCGGAGTTTCTTGCGACAATGCACTCCAAACTGATTTGTTGTTTTCATGCGTATCTAGCACTAATGCTCCTGAGTCTTGCTACGTGTCAAACAGCTACAGTTGCAGGTGTCCTGAGGTTAACTATCAGGCTGGCAATATCATCTTGACGTTCGATTGTCCAACAGAATTTTCGTCCTGTCTGTGTTAAACTATGTAAAGAATTTGAGATGACTACACAATTAGAGATAAGCCATTGATGGTACGAAGACAGCCCGAAAATCTGCCAGGTTATGCAGTCTTTGTAGGTTACTGCCAGGAAGTACTTTTGTCACACGTCGGTATCGGTCCTCACACCAACATGGGATAAATGGCGTCCTAATTAGTTAACTTTACGTAAGAGGACGTTGGATTTTTAGACTCGTAGCTTCAAACGCGCTACCCGTAGCCGTGGCGCAACCGTCGGTTCTACCCCTCTATTGATCACCCATAAACGATTATGTCAGTAACCTGCGGTTTGTAATGAATAAGCAATCTGCGCACAAGTTAACGGATAGGTCAATAGGCCACCGTGCGAATCTCATGTTGAAGCATGTTTGTACAGTCAAAGAAAAGGAAATGTAAAACATATTTTCAAACGCTTATAGCATCACCAATAACTGATAAGTGCCGCCAGTGGGAAAATTAGCGCACCCAATACATACTTCAGTGACCTCCCTCCGCAATTGCGACGCTAGTGCAAACGTGGCTGTGCTTGTGCAGGCCCCTCGACCGTCCTGTTGATGATTCAAGATAGTTAATGCAGGACTCAATAAAACCGTTCTTCTGCCAAGTGCAATTGTACAGCGGTGGCCGGTAAGGAAATTCATTCTCAGGCGAAACTTTGACAAGCTATAAACTCTTGACTGGTTACCACGTACACAAGCTCTACTTGTGCAGGCTGTGTGCACTTTCTTCGCAACTCGGCCCCTTTGGCGGTCCTAAGAATAAACTGTTGGCTGGTAGCCACGCGGACGTTTCTAAAGCGGTGGGTAATATCAAGGCGAAGTAGAGAGCACGAAGCATCCGTACCAACAAAAATTGCACTCTAGCACTATTTAAACACCCGGCCACTATCAACCGAATACACGGTGGATTAGTAGCATAGATCTACCTCGGGGTCTTCGAAGGTGCTGGGCAAGTTTACTGGAGAGTCGACAATGTACGCAGGTCTCCATGGGGGAATTTATTTTGGTGGAATAACGCTTTAACGTCAGCTACGGAATCGTCGGCTGGTTTCCGTAAAATGGAACAAGCATCATGTGCCCGATTGCCTCGGTCGGCCTTTATACATTTTAGAAGCTTCCGAGTGCTGGTCTCATATGGAACCTCCTCCAGTGAAACAGAGCCGTTTCCGTGTGTATTTGTCTCTCAGACAGACGGATCTCAGACCCATCGCAAACCTCTCGCCTATCCACTTCTGCTCTGCCTACTGAAGATCCAGAAAAGCTTTGTGAGGCAGTTCCTGGATGGCGGATAGAGAAGCATGCACTTTCTTCAATAGAAACTGACGACGTGTGAAGAATGCAGTACCACGGTAAGCAACGGAGTGGCTTCCTAAGAGGATGCCGAATTTTCTCCACACTCCAAATAGCGGGGACACCGTTCGTAAGGAAAAGTAGCAAAGCCTCATTGCATAAAAGAGTGTTAATAATCGGGTCGGGAGACTTTCAGTTGTTCCGGGAGGTGTGCAGCCAAGTGAAAAAAACTTTCAAACTCATCACCAGGACCGAACACCTGTGGTGGATGGGAAAGAAATGACTCGCCTATATGTGTCTGGGATATACGACTGTATCCTCGATGAGCTGAAAAGCCTTTGCGCATGCTTGTCGAACTGCCTGCGAAGGTAAATTTTAATAGTTTTAGTAAGGTATGTTCAAGATGCGGACGGACAGTCCGATCTGAAACCATTCACAGGGTGGGCGCGCAATGCGCAACTCGAATAAATCGAGGAATGCGCCAACAACCAAAAGAGAAGGAACCCAGCGGCGGAACAATGACGATCCGAGGAGTCAGATAAATTACGAACGTACACGGCACGAACGCGTTTACTGGACAAGTGCTTGCATACACGAGTGTCACGACACGGGTCACATATATGCAGTGAGTTTGCATGGAGCAAGTTCCAGTATTTTTAATGATAATATAGTAGATCTCCTGTATCGGTGTAATGCTTCCAACATAATACTGTAAAAATAAGTTGTGTTAGTTGGTGAAATTACTATCGGAGAAATGTGTCAATAATTCCGGTACAAAAACATATAAAATTGCTAGAGTACTAAAGTGTACATTCGTATAAGATGCAGATTGTAGGAACGGAGGTTTCACATTGGTTAGCAGTTGACAAGGTAAATAATGTTTGTGTGCGTAGTTGCGGCTAATTTAATTGGCATTTATGCTGCTTTCCGATATCCATCATTTAAAAATTGCGGCCTCAAGCAAAAATTAAACCTTTCATATGAATCATTATACATCTTTCCTTTTGAACAAAAAATGGTACGTGCAGTCGTCATGGAGAGCTTTGGATTATTAAAATGCTAGTTGCATACTAATGATCACGTGTATTTGAACACTCGAGGCGTCATGAAAGGCTTTACTTCATCGTCTAATCATTGGCACGCAGGTAGAACATGCCTGTTTGTTAATATCAGAGCTCAACGCTTATATAAACTTGATAGAGTTCATAGTTTTAGAGAGCAGAAGGGAAAACCCGTGTCAGCTCCATCATCTCCCGTTCATTGGCTGGATGACACGCGTGGTTGCTAAACTGTGTTTCCCGAGGCATTGGTTACAGCTACAGCAAAAACAGCGGAATCCAGGCGTGCGTAGCATGTAATTGTACAATCGGTCTTGAAAACATTCCTCTGTCTAGACACTTACCACACATTCAGGGAGATTGTTCCACTCATTCACAATCCGTGTGAATAACGCGACATCGCACCCGATATGGTTCCTCCGAGGTTTAAAAGATTTCAAGCTGTGACCCCATGTCGAACAATCTGCTTTGTGCTGCCATAACTGCTGCATCTCCTTCCTCAGATCGCCTCTTAACATGCGTCTGGAATATATCAGATCACCACGGCGACGGCGGTAGTCCAGAGTAAACTAGTTCATGGGCTGGAGACGAAGGGGATAAGGTGAAACTCGTAGCATACACACCGATTTGAATCCGCGCCTCTGAAGCTTCTCAATCAACTCACATACAAATTTCGTGAGTGGGTGCATGGCAGTAGGCCGTATTCCGGTATTGGCCGAAAGTGAGATAAAAGCAGGAGTCTGAAGTACTGCTGGGTCAATTTGTAGAAAGACCTTCGTATGGCACAGAGCACCCTATTGGTCAATGGTCAGTGGTCAATGGTATATTGCGGATAAAAAAGCCGAAGCTTGACATGTCCCGCCGGATGGTCGGTTAGGAGTGAGCAAAATAAAGGCAAAAATTGCTGTAGGAAATAGTGAACAAGTGCAAATTGCGAACTTGCCGATTACAGCGTTCATGTCCGTTTTATGTACTATCCAAGGTTATCGTCTGTGGTTTCCGTGCAAAATGGAGATGCGTTGGTTTGTTTTAGTTTTCTGTTGTTTATTTTGGTCGTTTGGAGTACGTGCTATGGTGCAGTGTGACCGGTGCACTGTCAACGCGTGCTTTGAACATGGCTAACGTGTGGGCTGAGATAACAGCTTCTGAGAGGGTATTCCACGTGTGGCCAACACGCATCGAGATGTTACTTCAATACTCAAACCGACGGTATTGTTCTGCCAACTCGAGATGAGCACCTCTCAGTTGGCTGTCGTGACTCAGCTTCAATAGGTGATGACAGGGGTGATGAGTGTTGTTTAATATTTGGTAGACCGTGATTAGGTCACCACGCAAACGGTGATAACGTCCACTGAAAGTGCCAAGCACTCTGAGGCACTGTTCGTATGACAAGTGGCGCAGCCCCCTGACATTTTTGGTCGTTCGACGTTGTGGACGCTCCATTACAGTGAGATCCCACTTTAGCCATGGGTGCCATGCTTAAACTGCATATTCAGCACGTGGGCGTATATCAGCGGGAAGAATTTGGCGGAAAATCGATGGTTCGAAGTGCCCGAAAGCACACCATAAAAACCCCACGATTTAGATCCCCTTCTTCGATGCTTTTTTGGAGTGCTCCAAGCAGCCGAAATGTTCCTGAGCCAGCACACCGAGATCCTTTTCGTGAGAACACGGTTGCAGATCCTGGTACGCTACTTATATGTGTGAAGCATTCGGTGTCTTAAATGGAGCAGTCGATATTTAGCCACATTGAAGGAAAGGTGATTTTTGAACTTCGGCAACGTGTCCTCGGTTGTTCTTAGACTGGGAGAAACAAGTACACCTAAATGCTTCTCATAAACCACATTCTTCAGCAGAAAACCACCAATGTGGTAGGCAGCGTAAGGTTCTTGAGCACCGTTCGCGAGAACAAAGCACTTTGCACGATTGATAGATATTTGCCACTTGACAGACCAATCATGCAACAGATGGAGCGTCAGTTGAAACTTGTTAGCATCTTCCAGCCTGGATACCTCAGACCTCAGCTTAAGATCATCCGCATAGATCAAGCAGTCGACTTGGACCACCACCAGAGGATTGTTGATAAAAATGGTGAATAGTTCGGGATCAAGAACGGAGCCTTATGGAACCACACTGGTCGTTAGAACAGGACCAGAGTCGACTTCGTTAACCCTCACCCTCTTACTACGGTCATATAGGAAATCAGCGATCCAGGCGAGTAAATTACCAGCGATGCCAATCTGCCGACATTTGAGAAGGAGGCGCTTGTGTGAAACTCTATCAAACGCCTTGTTAAAATCCACGAAAGCTACGTCGAGGCGACGACCAGCATCCACTGACTTCGCCTATTTTTCTCGGGCAACAAGCAGATTGGTAATGCAGGAGCTTGCGTTCGAAATCCGTGGCCGAGCAGAAGAGATGACTTCTAATATCTCAAAGTGAAGATAAAAGGCCTATTTCAAAATCCTTTCCATGGTTTTACAGAGGATTGATGTTAGGCAAATCGGTCATAGTTCACTGGATCTTGACGATTCCCACTTTTGTACATCGGGTTAACAATATTTGCTTTCCATTTAGTTGAGAGACGAACTAATTCAAGTTATGTTGATATCCCCACCAACTATCCAACGGGGCTTGTAAAGCAACGCTTCTTAACCCGTATAAATTCATTGTTCATTGTTCAAGTGGGCTCAGAAATATTTGACAAATAGGTGCAGCAAGGAACTCCGCCACCCCCTTGAGGAACAAGGGATGCAAGCCATCGGGACCCAGTACGGAAATCAGGTTCAAGTCGAGAAGCACTTCCAGCATTCTGTCAATGGTAATTTCGACATGCTCTAAATACGGGGTGTGAGTGGGAATATCCTCACCAACTAACTGCGTCGCCGTCGTATACAGTGGAATATTGCGAAGCAAGAAGACAAACATTCGCCATGCCATCATGAAGCACGGTGTCATCTTTGTTTGGATACAGTGCAGGTATACCGTTGCCAGCTTTGGTGCTTCTTTTTAGGTATGCGAAAAGCTTTTTCAAATTAATCGCAAATTGATCCGCCAGATGCTGCTCATAAAGTTCTCGCTTCTCCCACTTTGTCAGGGTACATAAATTGCTAACCTCTTTGTACTTAGCGTAAGCATGAGCCGCCTAAGCGAACTTGAGCCTGTCCCAAAGTTTTCGCCTTCTCAGCATGGGCGATTTGATTTCCTTTTCTATCCATGGGGGTTTAACGGAGAAAGACCATTCTGAAATCCTTGGAACAACCCGATCATTGATAAACATCATCTTGGAGCACAAAAGGTCCCATACAGCATCGAGATCCAAATGATAATGGTGTTTCAGTCCATGATGCTAGCAGCTAATTTTAAGCGCAGGGGGTCAGTTAGCCAGAAATTCCTTCGATGCATGCCATGGAAATTGATAGATAACTATCGTGTCTACAAAAGCTGACTACACAGTGATCACTTTTGCCAAGAGGCTGAACAATGGCTACAGCGGAGACATCTGATGAGCCAGATGTGAGCACAAGGTCAAGGATGTGTGGCACCTGGCCTGGAAAAAACCGTTATGTGATAAAACGTGTTGTGTTAGATTACATTCGAGGACTGTTTATGATAAATTCGTACCAAAAGAATCTGAAAAAGAATTGCAATGAAATGCTTCCCAGTCTGTGACCAGAGCATTGAAGTCACCCACAATCATGCAACCTTGCCTCCCCATGTATCCACTTAGAGTCTAGCATATGGGATCCTGACCCTAAAGGGGATCTGTTGATAAGGCCGGCTATGAGCGGTCTGAACCCATTGTGAACCCCACACGAAAGAATTGCCGATCCTCCATATGGCTTCCAATGGGTGAACTTGAATTCTTACTTCCAGTGAAGAACAGCCGTCTGTTATCGCTACAGATGCTGAAATTAGTTGTGACTGAAACATTAGAGCAATTCGGTTAACTAAGTACATCGCGTTAAATCACATGTATTATTTTGGCTCACATTTCTTTAGCACCCACCCAGGCACCATGTGGATTCTCGGCTCTCCTGCTGTAACCATGCCGATAGCATTTGCAGGTAAAGTTAAAGATAGCTGATTTCTATCCTGTCCTTAAGCTTTTCATACAAAGGTCATTGCGCTCCCACTTGATCCACTCACTGATGCATTTGCTTTCTGGTATTCAACTGCTTTACGCTACTCGATGGCAAAAGTATTCGGTGTAAGGGTCTTATGATTGCTTTCTTCACGTATTAGGCCTTGTTTCTGTTTGTTTTTATCAGGTGGGTTCGTCAAACGTATCCAACATATATGAGACTGATATCTTGGCTGAGGATTTTTTGAATGGCTAAGCGTGTACTTTGGTCCTATGATAAGACTATTGTAGTGAGCATGAAGCATTTAGGATTTACCTATGTTGTGACCTTGGAGTTTGTTCTTGTTTGTACCTTCCGATCGTCCATTTGTTATACTGACGACACCTCTGGTTCACTTTCGAATAGTTTGGGATTCGCATGCTACCTTGTTCTGTGCTCTTGCTAACTTGCTTCTATAGGTGGAAATTCGTCACATCTAGACTCACTCAGACAGCCGTCATGCTCCCGGAAGAGCACTGTACGCGTATTTCACCCTTTGGGAATCGTCAACAGTGCGCGTTCCATCTGGTCCTGAGAAGGCTAAGGCTCGAACCCGCAACTCGACTGTTGCCAGTCCGTGGTTAAGACCACTGAGCTACGGGGGACGGCAAGGACCATGTTGAATAAGTTACTAGATGTGATATAGCGCCGCTGACTTACACATCACTGCTGTGCAGAGGAAAGGGTAGCCCCCTCCCCAAGTGACGAGCTTACCGAAGTTAAGCCGCCAATTAACTACTCCTCTGTAATTTGCTCCTAGTTCCATGCAGCTCCCTAAAATACAGGCTGGGCCCGAGTACGTAGACATTTTTGAATAACTGGTGTCCGTAGTGGTTCCTACTGGTTCATGTTGAAACCAGTACCTGAGTTTCGCTCTACAATTGGTGACCCCGGTTGAGAACTCCATCGCAGCCATCTTGTATCCCGCACCTCAGTGAGAGCAAATTTTGTCGCTTTTGCTTGGTTTTCAGTTTTGCATCGTTTTATCATGTCTGATCCGGACGTTAAACTTCCTGGTCCCGCTTTCAATGCTGTCACTTTTCTTGTCACATCGTTTATTAGCAGCGATCCACAGTTTTGATTTGTATTGTTAGATTCTGAGTTCACTCATCATAGAATCACCGCTGATTCAACAAGGTATAGCCTGGCACTAGCTTGCCTGCCAAGCAACGTAACACTGCAACTCAGGGACCTTTTAATTCAGCCTGCTTCTGAGCAACGTTTGGACACACTTAAGCAGGCCGGAATTAGCAGAAACACACCATCCGCGTGGACCCGTATTCAGCAGCTATTCCAAGATCTGCAAATGCGGCACAAGGAATCCTCAGCGCTACTGAGCGAGTTGCGCCAAATGCTCGGTACATCATCCATGGACAAGTCACTAGTGCGCGAACTCTGCTTACAGTGTTTACCAGAAACAGCCCAAAGTATTCTTACCGCGATTCAACTGCAATGGACAGGTGACGCCCCACAAATACTTGACGTAGTAGTTGATTGCTTTCGTCCTCAGCTCAATTTTGTCAATTCCCCTTTAATACAGTTACTTGCAAGTCACAATAGCGTTCCTGTTACTTGTTGTTCGCACTCAACCCATTCTGCCCATTCTACGCAGGAATGTAGGACTATTATGGCCGAACTAGCTGCTTTGCATCATAAGTTTAACAACAGGTCTGACAATAACAGGCGCCGCTTACGTAGCAAATCGCCTAGCTATCACGACCCCACAGGCTGTAACCAGTGCTGCTGGTACCATCGTCGCTTTGGTGTACAAGCCAAGCCTCTTACCACACCCTGCACTTTCGATGCGACTCAGCAGGGAAACTCACGAGTCATGTGGTAAAGGCGACTATCATCAGTGGCCAACCCGAACGCAGTCGCCTCCTTTATGTTAAGGACTGTAAAGTTGGAACTGCGTTCCTGGTCGATACAGGGACTGAAGTCAGCGTGGTTCCTCCTGCACCTGGGAAGGCCACTCAGCCGGCCAAGCTCAGTCTTCGTGTCGCCAACGGCACACTCATCACTTCTTACGCCCAGCATTCCTTAACGCTTAACCTGGGTCACCGTAGAGCTCTTCGCTGAGTGTTTATTATTACGCGGTCCCCTTTGCCATCATCAACCTAGACTTCCTAAGACACATCGACCTCTTGGTCAGAGCGAAACAACAGAGGATGCTCAACCACGCAACGACGCTCAGCGTCGCTGACACCAACGCTGGCATTGCAGCTAACACCCAAGTCTACGTTTTCTCACAGACTTCATCCGACTAGGTCCAACTATTACCTCAGTACCTCAACCTCGTTCAGCCAAGGACCGAAGCTCTCCCCGTGGCAACACAGGTCATGCACGATATCCATACAAACGGGACACCCATCACATCATGCCTGCGCCGAGTTTCACAGGAGAAACTGAAGCTAGCTAGAGCCGAGGTTGAGCACATGTGCGCGGTTGGAATAATCCGCCCTTTGGATAGCCCTTGGTCCTCCACTCCAGATTGTCCAAAAGAAAGCCGAAGACTGGCACCCTTGCAGTGACTACCGAACCCTAAACAAACTTACGTTCACCGACAGATACTCCAGCCCACATATGCAGCACCTCGTTGCATACCACACAGGTAACACGGTCTTCAGCAAGATCGATCTTTTCGAGCCTGTCATCAAATAACTCTAGAGGAGAAAGACATACCTATATCAGCCATCATTACCCCCTTCGGCTAGTTCGAATTTTTGAGAAAGCCTTTCGGATTGTGCATTGCCGCACGAACATTTCGGCGTTTTATCCATGACGTGACTCGTGGCTTAGACTTTGCATACCTCTACCTCGACGACATTCTAGTAGTCAGTTCCTACGACGAAGAGCACATAACTCACCTTCAGTCTCGCTCCAGCGGTTGACCAACACGTCGTCACCGTCAAGCCGACCACGTGCGAACTTGATCAGTCTTGGGCAGAATTCCTAAGCCACCACGTCTCAACATCTCTTTTTGTGGTCCTTGCGGACAATATTCAATACATCAAACATTTCCCAGCCCTAATTTCATTTAGATACTTATGTCGAAGTTGTAGTCTAGTCAACTACTACCGACGGTTCATCCGCCCCTGCGCTCAACGCATACAGCCTCTGACTGATCTCCTCAGAGGAAACGAATGCAAGTTTGCTTTCCCTGATAAAGCACACACGACTATCACTGAGCTCAAGGATGCCATCTTCAACATAGTTTTCCACGCTCACTCCGAAGCGTCTGCTCCCCTTTCCTTGACAACGAAGCTTCAGATGCTGCGGTAAGAGCTTTTCTCCAATAACGTGTTGGTGGACAGTGGCAACTACTAGGTTTCTTTTTCAAGCGTCTATAACCAACGGAATCCCGCTACAGAAAGTTCAGTAGAGAACTGCTTGCCATCCACATAGTTATTCTGCGTATCCGACACCAATTAGAAGGCCGGGCTTCCACGGTCTACACTGATCACAAGCCTCATATTCGCATTCAGTTGGTCTTCTGACAAATACTCACTACGGGAAACCAGGTACCTAGACTTTGTTACATAGTTTACTGCTGACATATGTCATGTCTCATGTGTCACCAACCACGTCGTTGACGCTCTCTCTCGCGTCAACCTCACTCTTCACTCAGTACCTACTGTCGGCCTTGCCGTCATGACATTGGCACAGGCCTAAGACGAAGATCTCCAATTCACCCTGCAGTCCACTTCACTGCATGTGCAACCAGTTACTCTCACAACAACGGATGGAACTCTCGTTTGCGAGCTTTCCACTAATTATGCAAGACCCATCGTACCCGCCTCTTTAAGAAGCCAGTTCTTCCACACCATCCATTCACTATCTCACCTTGGTATCTGAGCTTCTTTGAAATTGAGCATCAAGCGTTTCATTTGGCAAAGCGTGAACATAGTGATTAGTAACTGGGCTCGAGCTTGTGTCCACTACCAGCGATCCAAGGTACACCGACACACCCGCAGTCCTTTAGGTTCATTACCTGCTCCAGATTCGCGGTCCTCACACATACACTTAGACTTGGCAGGAGTCTTGCATCCATCTCGCGGATCCGTATACATCCTGACATGTGTCGACTGCTTCATTAGGTGGCCAGACGCCATCCCCGTATCAAACTGCACGGCCGAAACAGTCATCCTTGCGTTTGTGGACCGTTGGCTGTCCCACTACAGATACCCATCCACCATCACTACCGACCGTGGAACGCCTTCCGGATCTTGGCAATTTCATACGTTCTGCAACTTCTTAGGCTGCCGGCGTATCCACTTGACGGCATATCCCCTACGGCGAATGGCCTAGTCAGACGCTTTCATCGATAGCTTAAGTCCTCTCTCTGTGCCACTTCTAACCCTGACTGGAGCAATAATATTCCGTTAGTACGTCTAGGTATCCGCAGCAGCATCAAAGCTTATCTACAGTGTGTACCAGCAGAGCTGATCTACGGTACAATGCTTAAACTACCAGAAGAGTTCACTTCGCCCCCCCCTCGCCATCGTGTATGCCACTGTCAAAGTTCGCAGCCTCCCTTTCTCAACACAAGCCTTTAATGCTCATTAGCCCTCCTAGCGAGCAGACCAGAGATGTACAAATGCACAGTGGACCCGCTACCACCATTCACGTTTCCGTTCAAACAGACGCATTGCGTCGTCCTCATCAGCCTCTCTACACCGGACCCTTCCGAGTTCTCCAATGAATTCCTACTGATTTTACCTTGGACCAGAATGGTCACCGAACAACGGCGTCCATCGATCGTCTTATGGTGGCATTTTTCGAAGGTCTGTCCCAAACTGGATCTGTCAGAGTCGCAAAGGTAAACTTATCGGTAGCTGCATCTTCCGCACCAAGCACCCTAGACCCGTCCGTTAGCTTTGACCCTCCGCCAACCCAGCCCCAATCTCAGGCAACTGACCTACCCGGTAGACAGGTCAAAGGTCCAATCAAGTTTTCAGAGTTTGTTAACGTTTGCTACCTTCCTTGATATGCGTGTTTTCCACCTTTCATGGCAAACGTGTGTTTTACTCAGCAAATTTTTGCAAAACGATAAAAACCCGAAACCCATTTTAAAAATACAAAAGGTGTACACCTTTTTGTTTCGTATACTTGCCTCGTTATCCTTACGGCATCGCAACGCCTATTCAGACCACCTGCCACGCTCCCCGAGTTTTATATTCCAGAACGCAAGCTCCCTGAGAAACCACGGAATACCCTTGCCCATCTGCCTGAAGCCTCCGTCTCCATAATCCAGGTTCCAAGCGACCGCGACTCTCCACTACGGGTGCCACAACGACAGGTCTGGCTCCCAAAGACGTCGTCCAGCATTCTTCGTGGGACGAGGATCCTTACGGCCGTGGATTCCGAGTGTGGTGGGGGAAGGGACACCTCCCAAGCCCACCGTCGGGTGGCAGCGGAGGAAATGCCCTGTCGGCCCTTCTTCTGGAGTAGCCAGTTTTTTGCAGTCCGAGCAGCTCGTCTCACTGGCCTACTGATGATGTATTCCAGTCTATACCAAAATAACAAATAGCAAATAACAAAGAAGCCGGGACCCAAGAAACTCCAAACGTGCCCTCACTGTCCGCGGGCGCCTATTGCAACTACTACTTTACTTTCCCATCCTCACTTTGTTCTCTTACCTAACAGCTCTATCAAAGGCTCCCATCATCCTGCCTTCTAGGAGCGACCCCTGTAAGATTTGGTGCTTTTATGTTTATTCTTGTTCGTATCCTCCGATCGTCTATTTGTTTTACTGACGACAGGTCCGGTTCACTTTTGATTTCTCTGGGATTCGCACGCTACCTTGCTCAGGGCTCTTTGTAATTTACTTGTAGTTATTTGCAGCTCGTTACAGTGCACGTTGAGCCGGCTACGTACTGCGTTGTGAATAATCGGTATCCGTATTGGTTCCCGCTGGTGCTTGTCGCAACCAGTACCTTAGTTCCGGTCTACACTATACAATAAAGCGAAAACTTGAGACTCTTGTCCCTACGTTCAAGTGCCAAACCAGAAAAAGTTTACTTACATGGTTTTATCTCCTTGGGTAGTGTCGCTGGGTGCATCACCAGATATTAGGTCGAACTAGCTTCCTACTTTAATATCGAACTTGCATGTCGCTGTTTCGTTTGCTAATATATTATTGCGGCTGCTGAATAATTGTTCAGCTTTCTTTACGAAGACTTCCCGAAAGCTGATGTACACACCGCGAAATATTACTGGTCCTCCCCCATCCTGCTTCAATAGCCGATTGTCCTTTAGTTTCAAATCCTACCCGATCGCAGGGCGCCGCTCCAGTCCAGTTTACAAGTCCATGTACAACCAAGTGAACAACGTCACTTTATCCGTTTCTTTTTGAATCCGTCGATCTTTGCTAAGCCTGGCATGCCTCAACATGCCTACTTTGTTACAGCTTGGCCAAGCAGCAGCACTTGCACGAACACTAGAGACGCTATCGATCGACATTCGTTGCTTGTCGGAAATCCGGCTGCAAAGTCCGAGTTCCGCGCTTACCATGCCCTCCCCACAAGCGACAGTGACGACACTTTCTCAATGCGCCTGTCTGGAGATGACGCGATTCCAATTCCTGGTCAAGGCATTGTTTTAAGCCTCCGGGCTGAAGCTGCCCTGATCAATTGGATCTCAGTCAACAGTCGAATGTGTGCCGCTAGGTTGGCTGGCACGTTTCAGTCTCCGAAGTTGCAAGGAAATAAAAGGTGCCTGTTTGTCATTGCGGCCTAGGCGCCCACAAACTCTAGCACTGGTACGGTGAAAACTGATTTCTATCACCAACAATGATCATTTTTACTAATAAAGTACAGATATTGTGGCGCTTCTTGGTCATCTGACCGACCAAGTCGGAAAATTTTACTCGTATGAGCTTCAACTGGGCAGCCAAGGTGGTGTACGCTCGCGTAATGATATGGGTGCTCGGTTGCCACACCTGAGTGAAGATGCTGGTCTCTTCCTGGAGAGCGCTAATTTTCGACAAGCACCCGCCGGAGGGTGACTTGGCCCCCGTCAATCTCGGACCAACCATTGCTGTAACTCGCTCACATCGCGATCAGTTACCGCTGGATACGCTGTGTCCAAAGCTGTTGGTCGATTTGGGGCACGAGCTTGGACTCCGATAACGCCCTCGTATGTGTCGATCTACGGATGCTTTTCGGTGCACCGTGACGAGGCTTTGAGTACCTAGACACTAGCTGACTGGCCAAGCCAGGTGTTATGAATTCGTATCAAAGCACTGTGGCATCCGCGTTAAGTAAGCGCCCACTAAACACAGGCGTAGGTCACTGGTCGCACATTTGTCAGACGATATTATCAGCAGGCACGTTTTTATGTGGCAAATCAAATTGCAAAACGGAACTTCGGGTATCGAAAGGTCTCTTGATCTTCTGTATGCTTGTCGATGTATTTCGTCTGCAAGCGAACATACTGGGACTCATAAACATCTCAGCGTAAAACTGCGTGCTACTCCACAAGGGGACCGCGAAGCCTGGTGCCACGGAAATGGAAACAGCTGCAGCCGTTGTTAATCTCGTAAGCTATTCCGTCTGGTACCCATGGTTAGAGAGACCATAAGCGAGGAGAGTGGAGAGCCGATCCACAGCCCGTCAAAACTCTTGGAGCGTTGGAATAAACACTTTGAGAAGCAGTTCAAAAAGTCAAAGTTTTCAGCTTTTCAACCGGCAATAAAACAAACATATGATAAAATAAAATGTCATTCTCGCATGCTTCGAGGCATGCCAAACCGAGCGTGATCACAAGTGCGCAAGCAATGATATTGCGCAGAGTTCAGCATAGATTACATGCAGGAAAGTGAAAACGTAAAGTGAACCTGGGGGAAACAACAAGGTGCTGTGTTGATAATGAGACATTGAATGTGTTTAACGAGGGTAGGTTAATATATGTAAGTGTATGCCTCAGAATTGTGGTTGGTGTTGGGTAAGTTTGGTTGCCCGCGCAAGTTTGTAAGTTTAAGTGAATGTCTGCACAGTAGTATGCGAGCGAGAGTGCAGCTGAGTGGAGAGACCTCGGATGACTTTGCAGTTGTCTCTGGTGTGAAGCAAGCATGTGCCCTAGCTCCTGCCCTGTTTAATGTATATCTTCATGCAATGTTGTCCTGTGCTTCTGCTGCCGCTTGTGCTTAAGGTGCTCGTGTGGAGCACTGTATTGATGGTGGGTTGCTGAACATCCGTCGTTTCGGTGCGAGAACTCTAGTCTGTGAGACAACTATCCGTGTGTTGCTGCTTGCTGACGACTGTGCATTGTTTGCACACAGCGCGGATGCGTTGCAGCACATGACTAGTGCTCTGGCTTCGACAGCGGCCAAATTCGAGCTCACCATCAACACAAGCAAAACTGTCAGCCTCTTTCAGCCTTCCCCGGAGGTGCAATCTTCAATATTGCCGCGAATCAGCATTGGTGCTGAAGTATTGGAAACCACCTCCCGCTTTTGCTACCTTTGGAGTCTGATGTTGACTGATCAGCAGATACTCAGTGAGCTGCGTATCCGCGTGTCGAAGGCAGCGGCGGCATTCGGGAAGCTTGAGTACCGAGTGTGGAACAACCATCAGTTTACCATTGGCACGAAGCTGATGGTGCACAAATCCATGGTGCTCTCCGTTCTTCTATACGGCAGTGAAAGGTGGACGATGTACCGTCGGGATGTGCGATAGCACGATAGTTTTCATCAGCAGTGTCTGCGACGGATTTTGTGCATCAGCTGGGGCGACAGAGTTGCCGACACGGAAGTGTTGCGCCGTAGTGGAATGTATGCAGTGGATTGCATATTTTTGCTGAGACACCTTAGGTGGATCGGTCATGTGAGCCGTATGGATTCAACGCGGATACCGAAGCAACTCTTATATGGTCAGCTGAGTATAGGGAAGCGGCACGTGGGGAAACCAAAGTTACGTTACCAGGACATGATTAATTGAGCCTCACACGTTCTAATCGTGATTGCAGATCATGGGAATCGAAGGCGGTTGATCAGCGTGCATGGCGCGATCTGATCACGAAGACAGTTGCCGAGGTGCAGGAGAAAGTCCTCATGCATGCAGAGAAGAAGCGGCAAGCACCGATGGGTTGTTCTCCATCGACATCAAGCGCATGGTGCTGTAGCACCTGCGGTCGCGAGTGCCTGCGTCAGGCAGGCCTAGTGAGCCATGAGCGAGGCCACTCGGGACCATCACCGAAGCGACGACGGGTCCTGCAGAGAAGGTAGACAGAACCAGCGCAGCGTTTGTAGGTACGCTGCATTCGATTTACTAACCGCGTGCTTGCATGCTAAGTCTCTTTATTTCAGGTGGTGGGTTTACAATTTTGCCTTAATGCTTTTCTTTCTCATATAAATGTCTAGCTGTACTTTATTCCATTAACTTGCACACCTCGCTTAAGCCAATTGTATTCGATTTCCATAACATTTTTGTGTTCGTGGTATTTCCGCAAGGTATACTTTCCGACCTCGCGAACTTATCTAGGATTCGTTTGTAAACAACTTATTTCATATGCTCATTAACTTAAGGTTTATGTCACCGTTTCCTTATGCATTACTCGATTTCTTTTCTTTGTTAGCTTTCTCTCAAGTGATTGGCTGTTGTTTGATATCCCCGGTGTGGCTGCGCTTGATGTGCATGTTGACAAGGTGCCTACCTGTCTATTACCCACTACCTCGTCCATACTGGCTCTAGGAGGCAGTTTGTCGTTGCTGGAGGGGACGGGGTGCACGGTTCCTGTGGCCGTGTTAGGATCAAAGGGTGGTTCCATGCACTCAGTGTGGAGCGGACTACGGTCCATCCACCGCCTTTTGTGCGCTTGATTTCCCAAATACAGCGTGCTTGTGTTCGCTGTGAAGGAGTGTGGGTTGGCTCCGTTGGTGAAACGTGGTTCCCATCCGCATGCCTCCCGGTCTTATTCCTTCGGGTTTACACTGGATAAGGTGTGTGTGTGGTTGGAGTTGGGTGTGGTGCAGCGCAAGCCACCCGTAGTCCCTCTGTAATCGCAGGCGTCCTGTGGCTTGCCACAGTGACAGGTAAATCCGAAACCGGATACCGCCAACCATACCTCAGAATTAGTGGTATGTGAAGTGGGGGACTTGCCAGTGTGAGGCAACGGCAGTGACTTCGTTTGGCCTCGAGTCACATCCGCCATATCGCAGTGTTTTTAAGCAGATGTTTGTGGCCTTTTATAGGGAGAACACTTGCTAGGCGTAAACCCATCACCTCCTTAAACGCAGCGATTAATCGTAATTGGAGCCATGTGTAACTGACACATCTTAATTCTGATCTATTTCTCTTGCAGTTATGCACAGTTTGTCTGCATCCAATATCTTCCGTTGGCTGACAGATTGGCTGAGTCAGAATCCACCGTAACTGCTTGGGCCCAGAGATACTGTCGATGTTGTAGTGTTATGGGAATGGAGCCGGAGCTTCGTGCCGTTTAAGAGAATTTGGACTTAATGTCCTGTTGTTACTGTTCGAGCGTCCATATCCAGGCGGTTGTCCATTGGGCCGGGTGGGTTGCAGACAGGTCCCCGTAGAGAATCTTTGCTGTTACTCGTTCCATCCTTTAGATGATTGGGAAGCGAAAAAGGAACGCCCAACAATTCTACCATGAAATCTGACTAACACAATGTAAATTTTTTATTAAAAGTGCTGCAATGTGTAAATGCTGACTATAATGATGCTAGTAATAGAGAACACTAGTTTGTGACGGAATTATCCTTTTGCGTTTATCTCCAGTATGGTTTGGGTACTAGCTATAAGTTCAGATTGTCAATCGGAGACCAGGTGAATATGTATTTCTCGACTGCATGCAGTGGAAACCAGTGGATACCGTGACGATGTGGCGAGATTTATATATACTCCATGGGATGAGGATTATCGAAGGACAAAGGATAACTATCAAGTACGTGGATACATGAAGGTAGGAAGCTGTGGCTCTGCGCCGCTTTCATACTAGTTTGAGACGGATGGATAAACCGCCTTCCTAGGCCGTCCCACTGGATCCGCCTTCACGCGCAGAAGTTGAAGGTGAGAGCAGACTTGAAATTGAATAAAGCGACGAGGGCAGATTGTGTTACTTCAGCCCTCTTTAAATTTAACGGACCTGCCCTTGTAGATGCTTAACATGGGTTACTAGTAAAAATTTTGGGCAGGAAACTGTCCCAACAAACTGGAGCTACTCAGTCATAGTCCCACTTTTCAAGGGCGGCTCGTGTTCGGAATGCGGCAACCATGCAGGGATCAGTCTGACCTCAAGTGCATCCAAATTGCTTGCACCTGTCGTTCTCCACAGACTTAGCATTCATGAAATTCAGCTTCGCGAGCAGCAAGTAGGGTTTCGTCGAAACCGGGGCTGCATCGACATTTACGTTAATTGTTGGGGCTTCACTTTGTTTGTTGGCGATTTTCCGTGGTCGTGTTTCTCAGCATCATAGCTGCCCCGATTCGGTGGATTGACGTATCCTTTGGGACTGTTTGCTAAGAAAAGTTGTGACCGATAAATACATGAACAGTATCGGAGTGCTGTACGCGCATATTCCGGGCAGCGAATGGGTTACTGACAGTCCGTCGCCGACGTTCAATATCACCAGCGGTGTGAGATAAGTTTGCCAGTTGTCAACTTTCATCTTTAACTTCGAAATTGATGAAGCCATGGAAACAGCGTTGGTTGGACACAACTTAGAAGGTGTTGGCTGCTTCTCTGGGAGCGACTTCTTGACTTGGAATAGGTTGACGACTTTGTTCACATATATTATAACAACGAAATACGCCAAGCAGCACTGGACCGACCACATGGGCTGTCAACTTTTCGGGCTATGCACTGCTCCCTGGGATTGCAAAGTGCGTCTCCAAGATTGGCAAAATCTCACTTCTGCTCTGACCCTTCATGGTGATCAGCTGTAAGTCGCTCAGGAATTCAAGCACCTTGACAGCTATGTTAGCACCCGTGGGATTGAAGATGAGGTCACAAACCGTATATCAAAAGTTCGAGGTGGCTTTGCAAATCTTTGCCACCTGTGGCGCCCGCGCGATATAACTCTGGCCCTGAAGAGTAGAGTTTATAATGCAGCCTCCCGTTCAACCCTCCTGTATGGTTGTGCAACCTGACCCATCAGTTCGACGGGCCTAAAGTAGTTAGTTTCCTTCTACCATCGCTACTTTCGCAGCTTCACTCATGTCTGATGGAAACACCGCATTAACAACGAATGTGTTCGGTGTCGTTTATTTGGTGCATGAAGAGCGAGTGAACCGTTCAGCACCAGTATATCACGCACCAGGCTCCGAGGGCTGGGCCACGTGTTGCGCATGCTAACACACCGACTTCCGCGCCGTGCTTTGTTTGCGAACCCAGGGTCTAGGTGGAGGAGAGGGAGGTGAGTCCAAGTGAGTAATTGGTCAGGAGGAATGAAGTTCCACAGTTCGCAGTTGGTGCATCCCGAATGCCGGGCTGGGGACCGAAGGGCGATGAACACGTCTGCTTGGACAATTCCTGATATGGTGAAGAACCGTCCCCAATGGTGTTTATGTTTTGTGTCTCTTTGTCATTCCGCTTTGCCTTAGATTCTCCCGCCAAGTACAATATCATAACAGCTGAGTGATTTTATTTTTAACGTTATATTACTTGCTTTTAAAATTTTTGTGGTGTAACGTTGTACAATCAAACCTGCTTTATTGCCCACCATTAGGATGTTTCAAAATTAAGCAATAAAGCAGGGTGGGCAATTAATCGATATTGCCAATTTTCCAAAAAGGAAACTACCATTGAATTATCGGATAGTTTGCCTGGATAGCTATAGAAACTAGCGCTATTGTATATTTTGGTTGAGAAAACAATTTGGAGTCAATTATACACTATTTGAGATGCTACTCCAGTCACGTTTGCACTGATGAAGTCCAATTTAGACAAGGAATTTTTGCCGTTCTGTTGAATGAGACACTCGCTGATTGCTGTTACTCACGGTGGTATGCGATACGTTATCCACTGAGTCATTGTCCTTTTTCTGTTCTAGCCGATTCTCTAAAATATTCCTGACGATTTTAACTTCCATAGCTGTCAGATCTGAGGTAGATTATTATCATTGTCAATGGCAACGAACGCTTCTGCATTGATGACCGGGATTGTGCAAGTGCCGATCTCGTCCTCAATGATGATAGCGTCTTCAGAAATTGCATCGGATGCCAGCCAAATGAAGCCAGCATGCCGAAAGCAAACTTTTATTGTTGCACAGATAAGCTATCTCCAACTTTTGAAAGGAACTGAATTGTATCGATCACAGAAATCTTGGCATAGACATCCACCACCGACGAGGAACCAGATAACACGTTGTTATCGATGTGATAAAACATTCGGCTCACAATTTCTTTCTGTAATGGATTTTCAGAAGCATAAGCACAACTTTGTCTATGCGTTGAAGAATACTAATGGTGTTTGCCGGCAAAATTCCAGTTGAATGTTTTTTCAGGCCCTCTACCTGTGGATGCGCTATGCATTTACCCAAGAGCAACATAATTTTTCGGGCAATTTGACCTAGCTTCTTGTCTCATTCGAGGACCCAATCGGTGAAAAGTTCTTTCGTCATCCACGCAATTTTGTTAACTCTGTAAGTTACCGGAAGCATGACCACGTTCAAGCCATTAAAACTGTGGTTTCTTACTTTTTCCATTCAAAACCAGTTTTCTTTTGTCCGTGCCTGTCATATTCGCGCAGCACTGGAGTGTTCCTATCTATGGCTTTTTCGATCCCTGAGCTTGTCGGTAGAGAATAAAAAGAGCTCTCTGAAGTTGCTCAGTAATAAGACCTGTTTCCTCTGCATTGTACACGTTGTCGTCATGAAATGCACTTAACCATTCAGGCAGTTGATCTTTCAGCCAATTTTCACAGACTACTCTGTCCGTGGAACCCTTTTCGCCATGCACACATTTATACACAGTATGATTTCTAGTCTTCCACCATTGCAACCATCCATCTGTGGCAACAAAGGTTTTTCCAAGTCTTTCGTCAAATTATTCTGCCTTTTGCTTCAGAAGCGGCCCTGTAACTGTTTGGTTGTGCTCACGAACTGATATCATCTAGTCTTTCGATGCACTTTCAACTTCGTCATCTTTTCCACATCGCTTCCTCTTCTGAGAGCTTGCAGTGACATGCGACAAATTCCGTCGGAGTTCCTTTTCGCTGGCAAGCAACCTGGAAAGGGTATAACGAGAAACGTGTAAATCACACGACCACTTGGCCTGCCACTTAGCCTAAATTTTGTCCAAAACGTCCACCTATTTTGTCAAGGACAAAGCCTTTCTGTAACTGGCCATGGTTGTGTTTAACCAATAGAGTACTGACAGATATGGAGCAGAAAGGTAACCAGACTTTGCTCATTTCTTGAGTTTTGAATAAGGCTGAGGGTTTGTTCAAAGCTGTCTGTACATTTAACTTGCTCATGTATTGAATGCCGTAGGTGAACTTTTCTGATCAATCAACGCCGCCGACATCTTTGTTATTCTTGACTCGCTCGGACTGGCTAGCTGCGGGGTACTCGTAATAAAAGTTAGACAGAGCGAGGGTGCAAAATAGACAACGTTACAAGCGCACAGTCCACGTAGTTGGGCAATTAAGCGATGGGACGACCCCGGAAATGGGCAACAAAACGGTGAAACTTTAGCATACTTATGAGCAAAAATTTGTATTTTGGAAAACTGGTCAATAAAGCGGGGTGGGCTATAAACCGGGTGGGCAATAAAGCGGGATCGACTGTAGCTTATCTTTTTTGTATTGTGGCACATTGGCTGTGGTGTGCTTCTCAACAGCAGCCAAAGTGTATTGATGATAATGATTTGCGCTCGTTTTGTACCCCACAAGTATCACAAAGCTGGACCAGCAAAGTCACATTGGTTCGGTAAAGAGTATGGACATTTGGCTTGATGTTGATTTGTACTATGGCATAACTTCCTCTTGTCTGGCTCTGCAGAACATTACTAGATGTACAAAAAGCAACGGAATTTATACAACGGTGAGGCAGTGCATAACCATTGACATTTCCAAAGGGAGCTTGCAACCTCGGTCCGAAAGCGTATTTTCGCGTACTTGAAGCGGCCCCTGAGATCTGAAGGCGACGCAGCATTGTTAGACGGCTCTGACGGATATCCTCGGACTTCTAGCCCTGAAGGTGCGCCCGCGCCGGCGACGCACTACCCTTCTGTATTTGCAACTGGCCATGCGTCTACGCTAGACTCCACTACTACAACCCCAACGAAACTTGTGAGCCTGGATTGCGAGGCCATATGTGCGCAGTCTACTTGTCAACCCAGACAGCACGAAGCCTGTCGGTCCAGATGGGTGCCACTCGCAGTTGCTCAAGTTAATGTCCACTGTCGTCTCGTCCCCGTGACTGATCGGTTCAACTGATCGCTGGTCGAGGGTACACTGCCCAGTGCTTGGAAACGCTCGATAGTGAAGCCGATTTCGAAGGGCAGCGATCCAAACAAGGTGGACAATTACCGGCCGATTTGCCCGACCTACGTTTAGGCCAAAGTACTCGCGAAGACTGTGCGAATGGGTCTACTGCAACTGCCCAGGTCGATAAACCTCCTGACCGCCATACAGCACGGCTTTATATAAGACCGATCCTGTATCGTTAACCTGCTGTTGACCGGGATGGATGATTACAAGCGTTGAACCGTGGTGCGTCAATGGATGATTTCAATGAAGAGTTAGACCAAATGGACCATGAGGTCCGCTTCAACAAGCTGAGCATGTGCGGTGTAGGTGACTTGATGCACAAGTGCATCAATGACTTCATTCTTGAACGGAAATGAAGGGTACAGGTGGATGACCATGTAACGGACTGATGTCGCTCAACCAGTTGAGTACCCAAGCTACAGTACGGGGGCCCAATGTATTCCTAATCAACCTAATCGAAGTGCCTTAGCTTCTTCGGTCGTCTAGTGTCATATTTATAAACGACCTGGAGATTTGGAGAAAATGGACGCTCCCGATGACTGTGACGTATTTCAGCATGACCTCGACCTCATCTCCATTAGGTCTGTAGATATCGAACTAGCAGTCAACCAAGTAAAGCGGTTATAAATGTGCTTGAGGAAGGGTGTTGATGGGTGTAAGTACACACTGGCTAGCTAAGAGCTATATCCTACACCATCCGTGAAGTTTATCGGTATACTCTCACGCTGCGATCTGAAGGCCGTAAACAACAAGAACAAGTTACATGGAAACAGACTGCGCATCCTGCGGGCCCTAAAACGCAGCTTCTGCGTTTGGTTTGCAGAGGGTGCCACGCACCCCCATCCCTTCCATCATAAGACCGATGCTCGAGTACCGATCACCCGCCTATTGTCCAATCAAAATTGGCGTGGAGCAAAAACTGTAACTTGTTCTGCATGTGGCTACCACGCTCATCCCCAGTTTATGGGGCAGGCCATAAGAAGACCGTGACAAGTGACTGTGGATACACACCCTGTCGAATCGTCGGTTTAGTGTTGGCCTCATTATGACGCATTTGTCATTGTAACTGGATCACTTACCCATGCTGGAGCCAGTGTTTCATGTGCACGCACCAAGCAGCACTTGCGGGCACCAGTACAAGCTTGTAGTACCGCAACTAAAGCGGTTATCGTACCCTCTATGCTTCGAGCACCGAGTGAAGAAATATCGGTAAGTGTGCCTGCACATGTTGCTAAGGCAAAACAAGTGCCAGAATTCAAGCGATTCCTAGACATACACTTTGCGTATTTCCGACAAAAGGAGCGCATCGTACCCGAATAGCACATGGCGCAGCTGTAATATGCAGCCAACGAGCAGGAATAAGGGACGTGCCCCTGCGCAAGTGCCCGGACAAACTAAGCTATCGCAACACATACGCATGTCTATTAGCTATCAAGTTCCATTATTCAGTACAGAGCTTGGGTTGTTGCAGCTGCGAGAAATGCACCCTTAGCGAGATCTTTATACTAATAATAACAACACTTTTCGACCCACGGATTGCCGAAAACGTCAACAGCAGAACAGCTCTTTACTATAGTGGATGAGTCCTTCAAACGGTTCGTAGAATTTCCTCAACAAGCGCGATGCCCAGTGTGCCACAGTTTGAAGACTTATGTGGATCATGTACCAAACCTGTTAAGGGGCATTTTGTGCAGTAACTGTTGCAAGATTTTCCATGCGAGATGCCTCCGAGTTAAACCTAGTCAGGCCAAGTTATTAAACAGACCAGACTTTCTATGGTTCTGTGTGGAATGTACATCTATCCCACTGATAAAAAGCGTGCTCCTATTATCTCAGAAGCACGACCAGCAACTAGCCAAGTTTGAGGAAATGGTGACCACCAAAATCGTTACTGTTGGGGTAAGAATAGCGGACTGCGCAACCCAATCCTCCTCCGTAAGTGCTGATTCTATCCCGAGGAGAACTGCTAGTAACATCGTAAGCAACATGACACCTAGAGCCCAGAACATCAACTCTTGTTCCAATACCACACGTGGCTCATTTGACTAATGCGGTTCCCCGTTCGATCGGAGTAACTACACGTAAGGCTACTTCGAAACTCCAGTGGGAGTGCGTAGAAAATAGCAAACCGGTACTAGCGAAAGTTGGGTTACGGTTGATTCCAAGAAGAGCCGTTCTTTAAAATTAACCTCCCCAAACGGCTCGGATACTGAGGAGCGTAGCTGTGTGTTCCTAGTGCAAGCAGCACCGGTTTCCTGCGGTAAACCTCCGAGTATTTCAATCACTAGCCGCGACATGTAGAAAGATGTAAAGTTACAACTACCTGTACTAAGCGTACTGTGCTCCAAGCTCCCAGAATCAAAATCGAGATCAATAAGAAGCAGGCAGTTGGATGACCTTAGCCAGTGGGATATTATTATTATTATCCTAAAGGGAGTTATACTGAAACCTGTACACCAAAGGTGTATTACGCGACCCCCAACTCTAAACATTTCGGAGAGCCAAGAGTTCTACGCGTTGTGCTGAACTCCATCACTGAAGTAGAACCAGTATTCCTGTCGACAGCTAGTCTCAGAAATAAACACCACTGCATCCGTATCTCTTTAGACATCCCCTGGGGCGAGCGTTATCGCGTTAACCGCACCTTAGAGAACTACCGGAAGGAAACTTTACCCAGAACCATACTTCTTCACGGGGTTCCTGTAACTGAAACATGTGATGAGCATGAAATAATAACCGATGATAAAGAACATTGGTGTTATATTCCTGAAACACTCTGCTTGAATGGTGTGTTAGCGAACTCCGTGTAACGGATGCGTGCCTCACTGAACTACAAAGGAAGAGGCCCGAGAGTGTTGAAATTGGTCCTACGGTTAAAACATATGGTAGCTCGGATGTTAAAAAGCTGGTACATGTTCCGTTGCAGGCTACCACCTGAGCTTCGGCTGAAGACAGTCAGTGATATGCTTCCCAGAGATGATATGTCAGTCAAAGAACCCAACAGAATGGGATAGGTGAAAGGAGAATGCACCAGTAGTGTGTCGAATGAGCCCATACTACCTGTAGAAGATGATATTGACGAGACAGCTTACACTGTACGTAGAAGCTTAGACACGGGATTAACTACGCGGATAATGAATGATAGGTTAAAACCTTCACAAAGTACACATCGAAATAACCCTCGGTCGCCTGCCATTCACTAGTCGGAGAAACGACGTATGAATTGTATAACCGCCGAAACATTGCTTAACTCTGAGAAAGTTTCATGCATGTACACTAACGCCCAAGGGCTCCTCAGTAAACTTAGCGAACTTCGGCTAGGTCAGCTTGTGAATGCCTGGGACCTGCTTTCTATTGCCGAAACTTGGTTACACCAAGAGATGACTGATGCTGAGGTTGAGATAGCCGTAATGTCACTCATCCGGAACGACCGCCCCAGCAGTGGAGGTAGGGCCCTAATCTACTACCGCAGCGACCTGCAATGTGCAATAGTTGATTATCTGGAAACACACGTTACCGACTCACTTTGTTGCCGTCTCCGACTAAGACACAACGACGCATGTCTCGTAGCTGTCGTTTACCGGCCCCCAACATCCACTCCGGAAATGGACTGCCGCTTGCTAAGCGTCCAGAACAGAGTAACACGCACTAGGCACAGCCAAATTCTCATCTCCAAGGACTTCAATCTACATGATCTGGAGGTTTCGGTATCGTCCAGTGAGCAGTTCAAAGCAGACTTGAATGAACTGACCGCTAATATTCCCTTCTACAATCATGTCATCAGGCCCACTAGATTCAGGACAGCAAACAAACCGTCCATTTTGGACCTTGTACTCACGAATGAAAAGCGCATGGTTGACAAGTTATTGATGGATAGTCCACTGGGTCTTACTGACCATGTACTAATATCATTCAACGATGTGCGTTACGCATAGTATCCCTCTGAACACTCGGAAAGAGCTCTTACAATCACACACTACCACGTCTTGAAAGTACTCGTTGACGCATCCGCTTGCGAATTCTCAAACAACTGTCCCCTTAACAACGTTTGGACAGAGTTCGTTGGTAGACTCAGCGACATCGTCAACAGAGTATCAGAGACCAAGCTCCTTCGTCTCGCAAAAGTGCCTTCAATACTAAGTAGCAGGACTCGACAACGCCTGTCGATAAGAAATGCAGCATGGCATGCCTACAAGATTAACCCCGACTAAAAGACTTGGGGCAATTTCCTGACCTATAGCAACCATTGCGCTGCATTTGTCCGTAAGGACCAATTAACTTATCAACAGGGCCTAGCCAAATATTCCTGGCAAACGATAAACTGCACTATAGGCATGTCAACAATCTTCGTAAAGCGAAGCATGGAATCCTTCCACTTTTCACGACAGGCGGTAGAGTACAATGCGCCGAAGAAGCACCTAATGCCCTGCGACTATACTACGTCCCAATTTCGAACTCGCAGCCTCTACCTGTCCCATAAATTCAAGCATATTACTGACTCCATTGTTTACATATGTAATTTTCAGCTAATCCATTGTGCTAAGGAAGTCACTCTCACTGTACGATCATAGGTCTCTGGGAGACGACAACATCCGCCCGAAGGCACTGTAGGCTGCGGCCAACAAGCTAGCTGAACCACTGTCACGGTTCTTCCAAAGCTGCTCTGAAGAACAACTAGTCCCCACTATGTGGAAGTGTGGCATTTTCACCCCAATTTTTGACGGCGGTAGCCGTTCAGATTCTGCAAACAATCGCCCAACGAATCTCCTCCCTGTGCTCGTGAAGGTGATGGAAGCGGTTCTCGTTGAGGCTCTAAGGGACTAGCTGGAAAAATGCAACATCTTGGCACCGGAGCAGTATAGCTTCCGTCAGCACCGGGCAAGCACCACCAACCTACTGATTGCAGGAGGTAGTTTGACGGAAGTTGCTGATGATGGGGTCGGAGTTGACGTCATCTATCTGGACTTCTCCAAAGCCTTCGACCGGCTGGATCATCGCATCCTCCTTCATCGGCTACAGAGATACGGAAGCGGAGATTCTGTACTTGGTTATATTGGCAACTTTCTTCACCGACGGAAGCTTCAAGCCCGTGTTAAGGGATCACTAACAAGGTCGAGGTAGAAGGTGGTGTTCCACAAAGTTCAGTACTGGAACGGCGCTTATTCCTGGTGTTTATCAACGACCTGGCAAGAGTTATCTCCTCAAATTTCCTGCTTTCGCCGATGAGATCAAGCTATGGCGGGCGATTAGGAACAATGAATCTCACGATCTACTCCAACATGACCTAGATTGCATTTATGAATAGTCAAAGAGGAACTTGCTCTGGTTGAACGTAGCTAAGTACAAGGTGATCCATCAGCTTCACCAGCCGATGAATGCTTAAAAACGTGACCACACCTTGCAGAAGGCCTCTCAGGAGCGTGACCTCGGTGCATTGGTACAGGAAGATCTCGGGTGTTCAAAACAAGCAGAGGCGACGAGAACCGGCAAGCAACACTACGGCCTTCTTCACAGAGTCTTCGGTCGGTTTGAACCCTCAATCTTTCCCCAAATGCTTAACGCCTACGTGCGACCGCAAATGGAATATGATATTCAGGCATGACAGACTTAGCAGTGACAGAATCTCGTTACTCTCAAGACTCCTCAACGTAGGGCAACCAAGAACGTCAGGGTCTTCTTTCATCTGTCCTATCAGCTTAGACTGAAGTCTCTAAGAATGTACAACAGTCGATATTGGCTTTTGCGAGGGATCTCACAGAGGTTTACCAGATTCTGAAGAACCCAAACCATATTTGCCGTCAGCTGCTGAAATTGAACCACAACACCAAACTAAAAGGTCATCCTCTGAAACTGACACTTCAGTATAGCCGGCTTGAATGTCGTAGAAATTTCTTTTACCGCGTGTGCCAACCTTGGAACGTTCTCCTTAATTATGTCATCTCTTCTTCCAATCTGGCGATATTTAAAAATCGAGTTGACGATGCGTTGTCCCATTTTCATATCATTTTATAAATTAAGGAGGAGTAGTATGGGGAATTGAATTGTAAAGGTAGAAATTCGTCGCACCTACACTCACTCAGACAGCCAGGACACACTTTGAAAAGTACTGTACGCTTTTCATCCTTTAGGGAATCATCAGCAGTGCGCGTTCCATCGGAACCTGGCAGGGCAAGAGCCCGCAGCTCGGCCGTTCCCAGTCCGTAGTTGAGACCATTGAGCTACGTGGAACGGCAACGACCATCGTAAATAACTTACTAGATGTGACATAGCGCCGCTCACTAGCAATGCGCATTGCTGACAATTCCCTAAATGATGAAAACGCGTACAGTGCTTTTCCGGGCGTGATGGCTATCTGAATGAGTCTAGATGTGACAAATTTCTACCTTTAGCATGTTATGAATTGTTAGCCAGGAGGTACAAAAGGCAATAAAACCGTATCTTACCAAACCCCCAACCAATGGATGTGTGGATTTATACTTTAATACGCGAACATCCACGCTATTCTGCACAAGTTTATGGTGAGTCCAGCAAAACGCCTTTCACTTTATCATCTAAGTTACTTTGCGCAGTAATTTCCATCCCACGGGACTAGTTAAGCATTGCTTTTTACCCGTAATACACCATTGTTCCATTAAATCCAGAAACGGGAAAAGTTTTGCAAATGTACTGATGTTTTGAAGCAAATTCCGCTTGGTTACGGGTATTCCGTATAACTGGGTTTCACCGTGAGCATCATTGAATTGATGCTGGAGTCTGTTGGGAAAGCAAAGTCCAATTTGGTGATTTTCTCGTTAACAGCATAAAGGATTGCAGTAAAATGTACCATTCCGGCCACCTGACTTTCCACCGACACTGTCGTTCGCTTGACGAATTGCGCTTTGGGAAACGAGCGAACCTCGACGAATTTTGTCTTATACTCGGCCAATTCGCCTACGCGGTGTATTTGCCCGGTTTTCTTTATTATCACTTCATGTATATTCTTGTAGCCGACTACATAATTTTTGTCCAGTTTTATATGTCATCTACAGTTCTACTGTTGCGTTTAAATGACTTGCCTAACAACCTCCACGTGGTGTCAGCTGGTTAGATCTGGTTAATCCTGTTCCAGCAAATGGTTCGGTGGCGGTGTTCCAGGTAGTGGTGGGTTTTCACTTGGCACGCTTAGTCCTATATATAAACCCACAAAGGTCTAGTTAACAACACTGTGACGTGGTGTATATGAGTCGCCACTATACCAAGTCAACGCCTCTTGCTTTTCTGTAATATCTTACTCAAGTTGCGAACAGCATCCAGTTCGATAAGTTCATTAGATCCCCTACTACGTTGGCACATCCACCGAACTAAATCACAATTGAAAAAGTGAAAAAGTAACAGTAAAAATTCATTCAACATGATGACTTACAGACACACATACGTGTACACATACACAAAGATCAAGTATACACAGGTTACCTTGTAGCACTTGTGTACAATTGCTGCTCATACGCATAGTTACTACTATGATCACGCTTTTGTAGGTGTGTCTCGCATCGTCGAGAACAAAGCGTTTATTTAGTTATATTAAGATCCACACGACCCTGGGGAGATTTCCATCATATGCGTTTTCTTATCCATTTGCCTGAATATATGAAGGCACATGGCATTTTGGACTTCTCCGCTGCGGTTGTCTTAGCATCTCACGTTTGTCCAAGCAACGGACTGATGCAAAGCGCACGCCATTTGATGACTCAGTTTGTGCGCTGTGTATTGGGGATTCTAAGTAGACAACTGTCATTCGTGACATGGCTTTTTGAAAATGTTTTCGTGCAGAACTGCATGAAGGACGACCGTAGAGCATTTCGCAAATTCACTACACTATTTGCTACTGAAACGCCTAATAATAATTTCAATCTAGACAGAACCCCCTGTTCGATCGATCACATATGCGGCAATGTAGTGGACAAACATTTTCCGGATGCCAGCGGCTATGCAAATAGGAAGTAGCCTAAACACCAGACCATGCTTCCTCTGCTTTCCTCATTTTTCTTACTAGCAAGCTGATAACCACAATGTGATCATTGACAGCCTAGCATACTGCTTACAAATAATGATTTATTTCATTCAGTCAAAGTCGCGTTTGAGTAAATTTACCACTTAAGCTGCTGTGCCTAGCGATGCTGTGAAGCTCCGGCCGAATGACCAGGAGGAAAGTCGTCGTCTAGTGTTTTGGGCTCTCTTTTCAGCTCAAGCTAACTCCAACTGACGAGTCCGAATCAGGACGAAACAGGTCGCGCGTGGTATAAGGTGTTAACTAAATAAGTAAATGGTCTATTCACGATAGAATGAGGCGCACCGGTTAAGACATAATAAAATTTATAAATAAGCATAGCTGCTTTGAAATAATGAAACACTCTGTATAAAAGGTTAAGACCGAAATTTTTTAGTTTATACGTATGATACTTTGGTCGGATAATATTGCGATGCTGTAATTTGACGGCGCTGACGCTCGGAAATACCAAGGTTATAACTATAATGGCAATAGCCAAGGTCGGGCCTGATTTTCCCACGTAATGATGAATGGTATCAGCAGCTAAAGGGCCAAAGCAAAGGTCTGTACAGGGGTTTCCGTTTGAAAGATAGTGATGTTCGTGGCTTCAGCAAGACATTCTCCATATCAACCTCGGTGAGATTCGCCAGTACAGGACTGGAAGACTGGAGCTGGGCATAGAAGTCTGATGATTGACCGTTGTAAAATAAGGTATCGATTGGGTCTTCCGTTTGAAACTTAGCAATCCGCGTGATATCCTCCTGAAAACGCAAGTGTAAGGGGAGCTGCCTCAACCCTAATCCATATATAGGAGAAAGCAGGTCCGAGTCCTTCCCCCTTGAATGCGGTCTGTCGGGCTGAGCCACGGATACTAGTCGATAGGCTATGACACGTAAGACGTGTCAAATACGACAGTGAGAACTCGGAGGCGACTGAACCCAACGTATATTGTGCAGGCTACAAGAATAGTAAGCGAATCAGTCAGAGTGAGAAACGTGCAGCGTGGTACTCACCAAAACGGTTTGTGTCAACGGATGTGCAGTCAGTAAAACAAGTGGACGTTTGGAAGGTTAAAACAACCGTAAAATCCAATGTTACAAAATACTGAAAGAGTTTGTTTTCCGGTACACCACAAGGGCCTCCCCCTAGAAGGCTGAAGGATGGAAGTCTTCGATGGAGCTGTTAGTGGGAAAAACGGAGGGTGTGGGTGGATGCGAATATTTGCATGGGCTTGAGTAAGGGCTTCTAAGGTGGGGTGTGTAGCAGAGTCCGCTGGGTCTAGGCTTTGCTAGTTATTATTTATGACGATCGTGTGGACCAGAGTGCATCATTGGTAGGCCGTCGGGGCGGGCTGGTCGGACTGCAAAAACAATTGGCTAGTCCAGAATTAAGGCCGACAGGATCTTCCCTTTGCTGCAGACCCGACGGTGCGCTTGGGAGGTGTCACTCCCCCCACCGCACTTTAGTCCACGGTCCTCGTCCCACGGAGAAATCCGGGCGTCCTCGCCCCACGAAGAAATCCGGCGTCCTCGTCGGCAATGCCTAGGCGGTGTTTGGTGACCAATCCGTTCGTGGCGGTCTGCGGCCGAGGGTCTGTCTGTTCCTTGGGTGAGGAAGGCGGCCTTGGGTCGGCTGGCGAGTCACTCGGGGGTTGCGTTGAGCCGGTTGGCCAGTCACTCGAGGGTTGCCTGGGCAGTTCCGGCGGTTGCGTTTCTGGAAGGTAGAAGTCAGAGGGGGTGGGCTTGATGCCGGAGAGGGAACATGGCATGCATGATAAAAGCAAATACGCTTCTTATGTTTTCAAAATGTCTTGGGTATTTGTTGTCGATTTTGCAAAACGTTTGTTCACAAGACGCACGATAATCAATAAAGACGAAAATGGAGTGTTAATGGAGATAGCAAACGTTCACAAAATCTGAAAAACGGACCGGACGTTTGACCTCTCTACCGCGTCGGTCGGTTGCCTGGGGTTGAGGCGGGATAGGTTGCGGGTCAAGGGGTACGGAGGATTCCGGGTTATCCAGTGCTCGGGAAGTCACCACAGGTGCGGTTGCTTGTGCGAGAGCACCAGGATGGGCTACAAGTGGCTCGTCAAAGAAAGCCACTTTGTGGCGGTCGATGGACACCGTTGTTCGGTTACTATTCGGGTCTAACGTAAAATGTTTCGGAGTCTGTTGCAGAACTCTGAAAGGGTCGGTGTAGGGAGGCTGGAGAGGGCGCCGCACTGCCTCGGTGCGGAGGAAGACGTGGGTGCAGGTAGAAATTCCGCTGTGCATGTGCACATCTCTAGTCTGTTCGCGGAGCGGGGTCGGGCGTAGTGAACGCATGTGTTGAGCTAGGGAGGATGCAAAGTTAGGCGCAGGCATCCCAGACGATGCGGGAGGTGAAACGAATTCTCCTGGTAACTTGATGGTCGTGCCGTAAACCAGCTCTGCTGGTGCACATTACTAGTCAGCTTTGATGCTGCTGCAAATGCCTAAGAGTACGAGCGAAAAGTTTTCGCTCCAGCTAGGGTCGGAGGAGGCGCAGCGAGAGGCTTTAATCTGTCTATGGAAGCGTTCAACCAACCTGTTGGCGGCTGGGTGCTACGCTGTGGTGTAAATGCGGCGACAGCCTAAGAAGTTGCGGAACGTATCGAATTGTGAAGATACGAAAGGCGTTCCTCGGTCAGTTGTGATGGTGGATGGGCATCCTCAGTGCGAGACCCATCGGTCTAAGAAGGCCCGGATAACTGTCTGAGCTGTGCAGTCTATTACGGGAATGGCTTCTGGCCATTTGGTGAAGCGGTCGACACATGTAAAAATGTATACGAATCCGCGTGAAGGAGGTAATGGATCTACCAGGTTTAAGTGTACATGAGAGAACCGAGAGTACAGGGCAGGGAATGAACCAAGAGAACTGCGGGTGTGACGAGGTACTTTGGAGCGCTGACATTGAAGGCAGGCGCGAGCCCAGGTATGAAGACCTTTGTTTACGCGGGGCCAAACGAAACGTTCGCTGACAAGTTTCAAAGATGCACGGATACCAGGATGTGTTAGTGAGTGCAGTGCGTCAAAGACTGTGCGTCTGAAGGTGACGGGCACGAGGGGTCTAGGACAAACTGTGGAAGTGTTACAGAGAATGGTTCCTTCCGTTGTTTGGAAAGGAACAGGTTGCACATGCAGCGAAGTGGACTGCAGAGTGCGCTGTATGTCTTCGTCTTGAGTCTGAGCCGCTGCCATGGCAGCAAGGTCGACGATAGGCAAAGGCTTCAGAGTGAGGTTGACGCGTGAGAGAGCGTCGGCCACGGGATTATCGGCACCTGACACATGACGTATGTCAGCAGTGAACTGCGTGACAAAGTCTAAGTGTCTTGTTTCACGTAGTGAGTAGCTGCCGCTAGCAGAGTTGAAGGCAAAGATAAGGGGCTTGTGGTCAGTGTAGACCGTGACAGCGGGACCCTCGAGTGTGTGACGGAATTGACGTAACGCTAGGTAAATGGCGAGCAGTTCTATGCCATACTTGCTGTAGCGGGATTCCGCTGGCTGCAGGCGCTTGGAGAAGAACCTAAGGGGTCGCCATTGCCCACCGACATGTCGTTGGAGGACGGCTCCTACCTCGACATCTGAGGCAGCAGTAGCAATAGAAAGGGATGCAGTCGATTCGGAATGGGCGAGGAGGGCTATGTTGGAGATCGCATCCTTGGGCTCGGAGAAGGCGGTCTGTGATCTGTCAGGGAAAGCGAACTTACCTTCATTTCCTCTGAGTAAATCGGTCAATGGCTGCATGAGCTGAGCACAGCGCGGAATGAAGCGTCGATAGTAGTTGACCAAACCACAGAATCGACGGAGGTGCTTGAACGAAGTCGGAGCTGGGAAGTCCTTGATTGTCTGGATCTTATCAGGAAGGAATTCGATACCAGACGATGAAATGAGGTGGCCTAGGAATTTCACCGTTAATTTGCCGAGTTCGCACTTAGTCGGGTTGTCTGTGACACCGTGTTAAGTCAAGCGCTGGAAGAGATCTCGAAGATGCTCGAGGTGCTCGTACTCCGATGAACTGGCTACTAAAATATCATCGAGATAGGAATAGGCGAAGTCTAGACCACTAGTGACATCGTGGATAAAACGCTGGAAGGTTTGTGCGGCGTTGCACAGTCCAAATGGCATTTTTAATACTTCAAACAAACCAAAGGAGTGATGACGGCTGTTTTAGGAATGTCGTTGTCTTCCTCAGGTGTCTGATGACAGGCGCGAACCAGGTCGATCTTGCTGAAGATCGTCTTACGTGCGAGGCATGCGGTAAAGTCCTGCATGTGTGGGACGGGATCACTATCTGGGACGGTTAGGCGAGCGAGTGCGCGGTAATCAACACAAGGGCGCCAGTCACCAGATTTCTTGGGGACCATCTGCAGGGGCGAGGACCAAGTGCTGTCGGAAGGCGGATTATTCCAAGTTCAAACCTATGCTCAAACTCCGCCCTAGCTACCTTCAGTTTCTCAGGCGATAATCGGCGTGGACGGCAGGACACAGGCGCACCATTCGTCCGTATGTAGTGCGTGACCTGAGCTGCCACGAGCAAAGCTGCGTTCATTGGCTGAAGGAGCGTAGAATACTGAGAAAAGAGATTAATGTAGTCTGGCGAGGTCTGGGGAAATGCATGGCCCGGGGATATAGATGTGACATCGCGGTAATGCCACGTTCGCTGAGTTTTGTTGCAGGGTCGACTATCATCTGTCGGTTCGCATCGACCAAGGGGTCGAAATGCCTGAAAAATTCAATGCCGATGATGGCAAAGTGGACTGCAGCGACGGTGAATACCCAGCGGAACGTGCGCCGAAGACCTAGGTCCAGGGTAAGTGACCGATGACTCTGGGCGGCTATTGGCGTACCATTGGCGGCACTGAGGCTTGTCCACAGATAAGTGGTAGGCTCACCTGGCATAGGAGGGATGACGCTGACTTCCGCCCCGGTATCAACCAGGAACTGGGTGTCGGAGCCATAATCTCTAATGTAGATGAGACCATTTTGGGCTTTGCCGACGTTCGTGGCCATTACAGCCCGACGTGGCTAATCCCCTATAGCGGAGTAGCTAGGCGGCTGTACGCACTTACGGGCTCTACTACCGAAACGCGAGTGGTAGAGGCAGTTACCTGTGGCATCAGGTTTGTGCGATGGGGCGGTGAACCGGAGCGGTTGCGGTGCTTACGGTTTAAAGTGAATTCCTAGATCTGGCGCTGAAGCGACGCTATCTGCAATGATAATGCGTCTACTGCCGACGGCAGGCTAGTCGCGCCTGTCGTTGTGGTTGCGCAGCGCAAAGCTGCTAAGGTGTTTTGGTTTCAGTCTCTGGCTGGTGCCGTTCGATGACGCGGTCTGCTAGATCTGCAATTGCTGTGACGGGAAAGTCACTTGCTACTGCAAGGATAACCTGTGTGCTTTCAGGAAGGCGTTGCATCCACAGCTCGCGGAGAATCCCTACGTCCATGTTGGACGTGCCGATGAGCGGTTGCATTTCGCGCAACACGACTGAGGGCATCCTACCTCCTAGCTGCAGATCACTAAATAGTTGCTGCAGACGGACCTTGTCAGAAGGCGGGATTCGCTGAATAATAGCCTGTTTAAGAGTCTCGTATTCCATTACTAGAGGGGGGCAAAGTATTACGTCTCTCAGCTGCGAGGATATACTCTGAGGAAGGCAAGATATTAGCTGATTATACATGGCGAAATCAGAAGAAATCACGAATATAAAATCCGGATTCTATTTGCAAAAATCATAATAAAGGATAATTCTCCCAAAAGCGGGGAGGGTCTAAGGCAACAGCATTGACCATAACCGGCTGAACGGGGTTAAGTGCGCACGGAGACGGCTTATACGCTAGATAATCCATGGCAAAAAGCAGATAAAAATGTGGTAGGTGAGAAAAAATATGATCACAAGTAATGAATCACAAAATCACTGGAACGAGCTCACCAGAATGAAAATGCAAAATGGCGGGCTGCGTGTTCCTGACAGGGGGTCACCAATTTTTGGCGGAGCCTGGGATACTAGTCGGTGAGCAAATACACGTAAGACGTGTCAAATACGACAGTATAGAACTCGGAGGCGACTGAACCCAACGTATATTGTGCAGGCTACAAGAATAGGAAGCGAATCAGTCAGAGTGAGAAACGTGCAGCGAGGTTCTCACCAAAACGGTTTGTGTCAACGGATGTGCAGTCAGTAAAACAAGTGGACGTTTGGAAGGTTAAAACAACCGTAAAATCTAATGTTACAAAATACTGAAAGAGCTTGTTTTCCGGTATACCACAGGACTCAGTGACCAAAATGTACAAGGTTTGCTTCCAAGCAAACTGTAGCCCTAAGGGACATTTCCTGTCGCAATCCAGACAAACGGCGTATCCTCTAAAATCCCACGTTATTCTTCCCACATCGACATTGTAGCGGTTGTAAATACTTCGCTTAATTTTATTTTTACGCATCCACATTTCGCTGCAGGTCATGTACAGTGTTGTTTTAATTAACTATATACACAACTGCTGGTCCAAACTCGTCTTGACGTCGTTCTACTGTAGCATATCACTAAGCGTTTGGTTGCCGATTAACCCGTGGACCTTTTCGGTTTTAGAGCCACTGGCACACAAAATCCGATGCAACCGTTTAAGGCAACAGAAGGCCGAAGATTTCACGGACAGCTAACGTTGTTTGACCCACTCCTTCTTCCCTCGTTTTCCCCGAGGTGACCTAGACTGTGACCTGACTACTCGCTTTTTCGCACGCGCGAAGGTTCTTCGTTCCTCTCGTGTGTGAGGACATGCGTTCCCCTGCTTCTGTTGCTGTTATTTGCTTCGGAATCGTTCCTTCTTCCCACCAGCGCCGCGAAATAAAATTTCTACTGGTTATTGGTTCTGTTGCGTGTGAACTCACACTCCCGCTTTGACGCCTATTACGTATTTGGCGACCATGCTTGGCTTCGCAACAAGCATTACCATTTCCCTCGTTAACTGAACATCATGCCGAAAACTGATGTCGAGAGTGTTATAATCTTCTCACTAGACGCAACACCAAAAATAACAATTCACTGCTCCACAAAACTTCTAGCTCAACCGAAGGAAAATAGCAGAACGCCAATGACTCTGACAAATAACGTGTTAATCGCAGCCAACGAACACTGTACAACAACTGCGGACCTTGGCTGTATTTATAGGTCTCTACTGACCTTCGACTTCTAGAATTGGAAGGTCAGCTGCCAAGGTTAGTGGTTCACCATATTTTTTCCCGAGATGTCAGGTGGATTTCGATCACGTGTAGAAGAAGAACATTCAGGGACGTTCGAACTCGATGCGATAATCGTTAATAATCGATTAATCGCTAAAATAGGGAATTTCCAAGGCAATTTTTACTGTCTCCCGGACACCTCCCCTC
>OX104063.1:80900132-80915272 GCA_944474145.2 Dicrocoelium dendriticum
GCCGTCATGCAAAGTCGATCCTGCGCAACATGGTTGGCGCATCCAGTTTCGGATTTGCCTGTCACTGTGGCAAGCCACAGGACTCATGCGCCTACAGAGCGACCATGGATGGCTTGCGGTGCACCACCCACAGCTCCAACCACACACCTCATATCCAGTGTAAATCCGAAGGAATAAGACCGGGAGGCATGCGGATGGGAACCACGTTTCATCAACGGAGCCGGCCCACACTCCTTCACAGGCAAACACAAGCACGCTGTATTTGGGAATCAAGCACACACAAGGCGGTGGCTGGACCGTAGTCCGCTCCACACTGAGTGCATGGAACCACTCTTTGATCCTAACACGGCCACAAGGACCGTGCACCCCGTACCCACCAGCAACGACAAACTGCCTCCTGGAGCCAGTATGGACGAGGTAGCGGGTAACAGACAGGTAGGTACCTTATCAACATGCACAGCAAGCGCAGCCACACCGGAGATATCAAAAAACAGCCAAACACTTGAGAGAGAGAGAGAGATACAAAGATAATAACTCGATTAATGTATAAGGAAACGGTGATATAAACCTTAAGTTAATGCGCAAATGAAATAAGTTGTTTACAAACGAATCCTAGGTAAGTTCACGAGGTGAGAACGTACACTATAAGGAAATGCCACGAACACAAAAATGTTATGGAAATCGAATACAATTGGCTTAAGCGAGGTGTGCAAGTTAATGGAATAGAGTACAGGTAGACATTTATATGAGAAAGAAAAGCTTTAAGGCGAAGGTGAAAACCCACCACCTGAAATAAAGAGACTTAGCATGCAAGCACGCGGTTAGTAAATCGGATGCAGCGTACCTACAAATGCTGCGCCGGTTCTGCCTATGTTCCCTGCAGAACCCGTCGTCGCTTCGGTAGTAGTCACGAGTGGCCCCGCTCATGGCTCACTAGGCCTGCCTGACTCTGGCACTCGCGACCGCATCTCCTACAGCACCAGGCGCTTGATGTCGATGGAGTACAACCCATCGGCGCCTGTCGCTTCCGCACTTGCCGCTTCTTCTCTGCATGCATGAAGACTTTCTCCCGCACTTCAGCAACTGCCTTCGTGATTAAATCGCGTCATGCACGCCGATCAACCGCATTCGATTCCCATGATCTGCAATCAAGATTAGAACGTGTGAGGCTCAATTTAATCATGTCCTGGTATCGTAACTTTGGTTTCCCCACGTGCCGCTTCCCTATACTCAGCTGACCGTATAAGAGTTGTTTCGGTATTCGCGTCAAATCCATACGGCTCACATGACCGAGCCATCTCAGGTGTCTCAATAAAAGTATGCAATCCACTGCGTACATCCACTTCGGCGCAACACTTCCGTGTCAGCAACTCTGTCACCCCAGCCGATGCGCAAAATTCGTCGCAGACACTGCTGATGGAACCGCTCGAGATATCGCACATCTCGCTGGTACATCGTCCACGTTTCACTGCCGTATAGAAGAACGGACAGCACCATGGATTTGTACACCATCAGCTTCGTGCCAATGGTAAGCTGATGGTTGTTCCACACTCGGTACTCAACCTTCCGGAATCCCGCCGCTGCCTTCGACACGCGGACACGAAGCTCACCGTGAAGCTGTTGATCAGTCGACATCACACTCCCAAGGTAGCTGAAACGGGAGGTGGTTACCACGACTTCAGCACCAATGCTGATTCGCGGCAATATTGAAGATTGCACCTCCGGTGATGGCTGAAAGGGACTGACAGTTTTGCTTGTGTTGATGGTGAGCCCGAATTTGGCCGCTGTCGAAGCCAGAGCATTAGTCATGTGCTGCAACTCCTCCACGCAGTGTGAAAACAACGCACAGTCGTCAGCAAACAGCAACATACGGATAGTTGTCTCACAGACTAGAGTTCTCGCATCAAAACGACGGATGTTCAGCAACCCACCACCAATACGGTGCTCCACACAGATACCGTAAGCACAAGCCGCATCAAAAGCACAAGATAACATTGCATGAAGATAGATATTAAACAGGGCAGGAGCTAAGACACAGCCTTGCTTCACACCAGAGACAACTGCAAAGTCATCCGAGGTCTCTCCACTCAGCTGCACCCTCGATCGCATACCACTGTGCAGACATTCAATTAAATTTACAAACTTACGCGGGCAACCAAACTTACCCGACACCAGCCACAATGCCTCGCGGTTCACCGTAGCAAATGTCTCGGTGAATACAACAGAAAGCGATTACAATGGCTGGTGTCGTTCTCTGCACTTCTCCTGCAACTGACGAGCAGCAAACACCATATCTATAGTGCTGCGACCCGAACAAAATCCACACTGCTCTTCCGCCACGTTAGGTTCCACAACCTGAATGACGAAGCGGTTGAGCAGGATTCGGGCAATCACCTTGCCCACACAACTCAGCAAGTTTGTGCCACGATAATTCGTGCAACGTTGCTTGCTCACTTTGCCCTTGTACAGTGGTAGCACAAGGGTATCCTTCAGCTCAGGAGGCACCTCCTCCTCAATCCATACACGTTGCACCAATTGGTGCAGTGCAGTCAACAACGCGGATCCGGAAATTTTCAATACTTCGGAGGGGATTACGTCGTCCCCGGCACACTTGCCGTTTCGCAGCTGAGCAAGTGCTCTCTGCGTCTCATCCAGTGTCGGCGTGTCCGCCAGATCCGCCTTCACATCGTGGTGCTTGAGGCGTTCAATGTAGGTCAGTCAATCTCTGAACGGTTGTTCAAGAGACAGTCAACGTGTTTCCGCCAGATCTGCATTATGTCTGCAGCCTGTGTGCAGGTAGTGCCTGAACTACCATCGATCAGTGTCCTCAGAGGCTCCAATCTCGGTCCATATACCGCCTTTAAAGAGTCAAAGAATTCCTTGTGTTGACGGCGTTTGGCGTAGGATTCCATCTGCTTCGCCTTCTCCGTCCACCGTGCATTTTTTATGCGACGGAGCTCTCGGGTCAGTCGCTGTCGAAGTTTGCGAAACTGACTCTTCTTCCCCAAGTCACTGGGGTCTGCCACATGTGCAGCAAATGCTGCATTCTTCTCCGACACCAATGCGCCGATCGCCGCATTGTTCTCATCAAACCAATCAGGCCGTTTACAGTTTGCGCGCCTGATGGTCTCCTCGGCAGCAGCTGTCACCTGATCGCGAATGTGGTGCCACAGGTCACCCACTGTGGCTATGCATTCCACATCACACAGGCGTGCAACCATCACCTTCTCCAGCTCAGTACGTTTCGCCACAGTACCGAGGGAGAGAATGTTAAATTTACGCCGATTCAAGGCGGGAGTGCAATACACAGATTTACGAAAATATATGTACAGTTTGGTCCGAACCAATTTGTGATCAGTGTCACACTCAGCTCCACGCAGTACACGCGTCATGCGCACTTCACGTATATCACGCTGACGTACGATGACATAGTCGAGCAGGTGAGCGTGACCACTCCGTGGGTGCGTCCAAGTTGCTATATCACTCGCACTCAGTGCAAACCGAGTGTTCGTGATCGTCAGGCCGTGAGTGGCACACAGTGAGAGCAGCCTGTCACCGTTCGCATTCACTGAACCAATGCCATGCGAACCGATAACATCTGTCCACACTGATGCATCACACCCAACGCGCGCGTTGAAATCACCCATCAGAAAGAGTCGGTCGCTCCTCGGCACAGACCGTATCACAGAGGATAGCTCAGTGTAGAACTGATCACGCGTGTCACCAGGATAATGTATGGTCGGACCGTACGTGCTAATACAAGTGGCAAACGTACCTCTTCCGAATCGTACGCGAACAGTCATCAGTCGCGCGCCCGTTGGTTCACCCACCAGCTGACCATGGAGGCGATCGGATATTGCAAATCCGACCCGATGTCCACGTGGAGCTGAGGCGGCGTTCCCCACCCGGTAGAATGTGTAGCTAGCACCTGCTTCATGTAACTTACCTTGCTCAGCGAGCCAGGTTTCACTGAGCGCCGCAATATCGATGTTGTAGCGCGCCAGCTCCATTGCGACCAATGCAGTGCGTCGCTCCGGGCGCTCGCTGGAGTTCTGGTCCGGTAGTGTGCGCACGTTCTAGCACCCAATGCAGAGTGCTTTACGCGCAGGCATACGATTGCATTGGTGGGCAATCGCACGCGAGGTGGCGGTTGTGCTTCGGAGGTTTGCTCGAGTGACTCCGCCCGGAGCCTTTGGCTCAATAGCCTGACCCACAAGGCAGTGGGGAACAGATCCAGCTCGGGAATGTGATTGCAGAGAATGATTGGGATCTGCTTGACGGCCGTCACATGCAACCTTTGAGGTTCTGGAGCAATCATTATATGTTTTGCGACCGCAATAGGATACGCACCTGCGACCACGACCAGACGCAGGTGGGTTTTTGGCGGGTTTGCACCAATTTGACCAGGGGCTGCCTGGCTTGAGGCGGACAGTAGCAAACCATTGGACACCCGGAGGTGTCCTCCCACCGTCAGAGACAATGCGTGGCACTCGTGCTCTACGCCAATCGAGCTGTGAGCTTATAACCCGTAAACCTGTTGTCTCCCATGGCTAGGTTTTACGGGAAGAGGGCAATCGACCACTTCCTAACCTCCGGAGAGGATGGACTAGGATATTGCCAGAGCGCCCAATCCTGACAGGAGAACGACTCGGGTCCTCAGCCAAAGCCTTCGATTAAATGAACACCCGAAAAGCAGCGGGTCTAGCACATAGTCAGTTAGCCGACTCATGCGGATTGGTGTCCTGGATCTTAGCAGGGAGAAGGGTGAAACCCAAAGCCCACCCAACGGTCGCCACGTGGAGGCGCCCAGGACATGAGACGATGGCGCAACAGTAGCAGCAGCTTGTAGACCATCTGTCAGGATCTAGCCACCACCAGCCTCAGCGCACCATAGGCTCTTCTGCGCAACATACCAAAGTTTAAACCATACAACGGCTGTCATAGACAACGGAAACAGGGTTGTAATCCTGTTCGTGGATCTGCAAAAGCCTTTAGTAGAGTGTTTTACAGAAGGTTACTGAACAAACTGAAGGCTATAGGCATTGGTGACTCGATGTTTTCTTGCCTGTCGTCACATGTAATTGGTAGAGAGCAGGTGGTGCGCATCGGCGACAATTTCTCGAAACCGAATCACCAGTGGAGTGATACAAGGGAATGTTCTTGGTTTTCTTTTTCAAATATATATGGAGGATATATTCCAGAGAATAAAACTTCGCGTTACATTTACGTTTGCTGATGACATTAAAGTTGTCTCCTCATAACCACGTGCAAACACCCAGGAAGCCGTAGGTCTCATTCAGGATGACTTATATGCCCTGGACTCCTGGAGCCAACTGTGGTAGACACGCTATCATTTGATATCATTTGCCGTGGACAAGTGTAATATTTGGTCGTACAAATGCTAAGTACCATCAGACAGTTTATTGCCACAAGGTGCATGTAGTTCGCAAAGCAGGACAGTTTGCGACTTCGGCGTGCGATATTCAGTCACTTTATCTTTTCTGAACAGTGTGACTTACAACTATCGAAAACCATGAAGACCATCGGTTACGTCTGACATCATTTTTATCTCACGAAATCTCGCGCATCGCTTTACAAAACATATGTACTGCCGTGTATAGAATATTGTTCAGTGGTCAAGTCTAATCTGCGGATATCTGACCAGCATGCGCTTGAGAGGTTCTAGAGATGATTCATGAAATAGCTATGTGGAGATTACTCAAAGTTGACAGAGAGCGATGTGATAAACTTGAATTTCACCCAGTTTGGCTTCGGAGAATAAAGCTGAACCTACGTTTTCTTTACAGAAACAGAAACTGTCAACTTCGCAGTCTTGATAATGATGTTCAGACACCTTTAAACAGCAGATATCCAATTCGTAACAGAGAGGTAAACGTAATGATTAAAAACTTTACTAAGGGAATCAGAAAATGTTGCTTTCTTACCCATTACTCAAAGATGTGGAACAAACTTCCAATTGATATCAGAAGGTGCTATAGCCTTTGCAATTTTAAGCTGGCTATCAACAAGCAGTTAATCGTCCAAAACGTGACTAATATGTTTGAGAGATCACAGGCCCTAAATAACGCTTTCGAAAACGCTATCTATGGTGCCTGAGTAAAGTTTCGAAACACAGACGCACAACGTTTCGGGTAACAGTCCCTTTCATTTCATTTCATTTTTGGTTGGCCCAAACATCTGTCATGTAATTATGACGAATTCTGGTTGAACGGCAGCAAAAAATAGCAGAACGATTCTGAGTACTTGGTGTTACTTAATTTGAAATTGCACTCAAGTTTATTTTTGAAAAAGTATTAATACATTGTCATGGAAAGGTTGTACCATTTTTGATTTGTTCCTCCTAGGGAACAGCTTCTCGCATCGTCGAGTAATTTACAAGTTTTTTATTATTTATTTGTTTGTTTAATAGATACGGCCACCAACTTCACAGCCGAAGTTAGCAATGACAGCGAACAACGAAAGTTTGAAACTTCGATCCATAGCTTGTGTAGCATGGTACTTCCGGTTGCACGGGACGGGGAAGACGGTTGGCTTATGGGACACCAATCGGAGTCTTCAGTTATAAAAGCCTAACCCCCAAGTCAGCAGGACGATTGGCGTAAAGCGCGTATGGTTGGAAGCTGGCAATCAAAGTGAAGATAACACGGCTTTTGCGTAGAAACGGACTACTTAAATCGCCGGAAAAACCAAGTATAGTAGCACATAGTACAGGAGAAGTTTCCTAGGTTTTTATAGACTGTTGATAGCAGAATAGCTTCTAATTCTTGCATGATAATTTGTTGTAATGAGTCCGAATACTGGCCTCCTTATCACTTCTTCATGTATTTGTCCACTGGAGTTTAACTAGGTAGTGTCACACAATCAAGGCTTTGAATATGCTCTCGATCTTCATAATTCCGATTGTTTCCTCGCTGTTTTTAGACCGTTTGTGATAGCCTCTTTCGCCATTTACTGGTTAGCAGATATAAAGAGAGACTTCGCGTCGACGAATATTGTTACTCAGATATCTTTGAGCTTCCCTAGAAATGGTTGAGCATCGTTGATATAGTATTCCGTTCTGCATGTTAAATGCTTAAGGCGCATCCACATTGATCTCACCAGGTTTTAGTTGGATGGACGCGGTAGCGACGCGTTTGCTGGTAGTGGCACGCCGTCCTTATGCATTTTTGGAAGGCAGCAGAACTGTGCGATGTTCGAGTAGTGGGTCCTCATTCTATTGCATTCTCTCTTCTTGAGTTCATTCTGTCCTTGGAGTACTTTCAATGCATGGTGCATTCCTCTCATCAGCACTTCTGCTGGATCGCGTTCAATGTAGCGGCAGACCGTACTGTCCTCCAGAAACTGTTAACTTCTTAACAAAATCGGTCTTGTCAATGATGACGGTCAAGCACCCTTCCTCCGCAGCCAAAATGATTATGAATTCGTTGATTATCCGAGCCTTAATTGATTCATCCGCTAGTCCAGAATGGGGTATGTGCTGTCAGATGGTTGCTATGGCTGTAACAATTGCATATCCTAAAAATGAATTTTGTTTACGAACACCAGCGTAATACACAAATGCCGTCATTCATGAGGAGCACCACCTATCGATGCGTAATGATGAGGCTACTTGGTTTGGTGATGAAGCGTTTGCAAACTGATTACCAAACACGGAAAGTACACGAACACCTTGCGGTTACCCAGTTGAACTGATCTGCGATGCACCGATACATTTTGCTTTATATGTTACCAGTCTGCTCGTAAGGGTACTACTCATTGCCTTGATCCCCTTTAGTATGGCCGAACTAACAGGAGTAGAATCACCAAGGTTCCTTTGCGGTGGCTTAAACGTCTGCATGTCTAACACAAAACTGCACAGAACTTGTGGATCTATCGGTATTAAGCAGTCACTATTTCTATAATAAGGGAGGATGGGAAGTTTCCTACTTAAATCTTCCCAAGAATGCACCATTTATACATGCGCCGTCAAGTCGAGTGTGCGATCCAAGCTTTGTGATGCTAGAGATACCACAAGATTGGCCTATGGACAATATCAGTGTTTCACGTCGCCAAGCTTGTCAACAGCCGCTCAGAACACTCGGGTTTTCCTTGCAATATGACTATAAGGTGATCTCGCAATAGCGTTCTGAACATTGGGTAATCGAAAACTGCATTTAGCGCCACTTTCTGAGGCTTACATGCAACATCAGTCTCCGAAACAATCACTCACACTCAGTAAGTAATACGTACATCTAGAGTGACCAAGGACTATACTTCCTTTTCTAGTCCATCAAAATTGCAACGTTCCTCTAAACGCGATCGTTTTCACTTCCACCTGGGCTACCTTCAATCAACAGCTAGACGTTACTCCTAACATTTTACACTTTATTACGTAAACGGTGACAGTTTGTAATATCTCGAGGTAACTAAGTAACTACTGGTCAGTTGAGGTGCTACACAATCCATCGTAAAGCAACAGAGTGCACGCATTCTTATGATTTGGTAAGAACAGCCAAATATAACGAATCTCTAAGTTGTTTTGCATGCGAAAATTCGACTTTCAGCTTATCACTTCGTCTAGCACTTGTGTATGTAACACATCTGCCTCCTTTCTTCTAATACATCCACCAGAACGAAATTTCACGGTTAAGCGTGATAAGCCGACCAAACACAAAATGCCTGCAAACCCCAGCGCTGCGGTTGTGCACGGTGCTGCCTCTCAAAAAGCCAGTTCCGATAATCCTAAAAGCTTCTTCAATGCAGTTTCATGTCAGAAAAGAGGAAACAATGCGGTTCAGACAAAACCAACTGCAATACCCGTTAAACCCCATATTCAATTACAGCCACAAACTTCAGCCTGTGTTATCCCGCCAAAAGTCTACCCTGGCCGGTATATAGGACCATCTAAGACATCTAAGGACTCAGGAAAATGGATCGATTGTATGATGACGGTTGACATGGATTTATCGAAAATGTCACCGGATAAATATATAGCATCGCCTTGCCTGAATAGCCATCCATCCATTGATTAAGGCCATGAAGGCACACAAGGTGCCCCAACATCTTTGCAGATTGAACACGATTTATCTGTTTATCACCAAAATCCGGACTCATGTTTAAAAAACACGATGTATTCTGTTCGAGCTGCATGGATTGACACTAGTGTGCCTCCACCGCTTATAGTGAAGCCTTACGACTCCAGCGCACCTAAGCAGGTTACATTCCACGATGAAAATGACGATTGCGTATTTACTCATTTCACCAATCTATACAATCAACAACCTATTAGTGCCACGACGCAGGCGACAGCCTCGGAAGTTAGCGTCCACTAGCGAGTTCCATGGAAGCCAGCTCTGTAATCCCCCTGCCCTCATGAGCTGCTATGCCAACCATGGACCCGCTCCCGTATCCCATTTTCTACAGGGCCATACTCAGTCACAACCCCCTCCCTGTGGCTACCTCCCAATCCCTTTTCAACGAAGGTGTCAATCCACGCCTTGTTTCACCAATTTTTAGCTTGGGCACAGACACAAAGCTATCAGACCCAATGTTCATAAAGCAGCATAAACAACGTTCTTCACATCTCGCATCTATGTTAATAATTTTGAGCAATATTCGTTCGCTTCATTCCAAGATCCACATACTACACTCGTTTGTTTCTGTGACCGATCCTGACATAATATTTATAAGTGAGTCGTGGTGCCATGTCACCATGTCTAACACCCAACTAACCATTTTCGGATATGACATGTTTATGAGAAATCGGCAGTGTCGTCGAGGAGGAGGATGCGTACTTTGCGTGAAACAATCGCTGGCAGCAACGACATTCGAGAATCCAGTGCTGAATACTGTGTAAGAGTCAATATGGCTTACGATAACGATCAGACACCAGCAACTGCTTGTTGGTTGTATATACAGCACGCCAAACTGTAGCCAAGAGGATTTAGTAGTTTTGACGTCTGCATTTGAATGTGCCGCAAGCCTTCCGTTTAAACACAAGATTGTCGGTGGTGATTTCAATCTGCCATCGATTGCATGGTCTGCAGGAACTGCTCCTCTGAAATTTCATAATCTTATCTCTTGTATACATATGAATGGTTGGCAACAACATGTCTCCAAACCTACCAAAAGAAACAGCATCCTTGATCTCATTTTCTCGCTGGGCATCCATGCTATTAATGTAATGGTCCTTAATGAATTCCCTGGGAGCGACCATCGGGTGGTCAAATGCTGTTTAAGATTACGCACGGTCAATGAATCACACCCACTGCACTATGGTTTATTCAACTCGGTCAACTGGAACACGTTTAAGGATATGGTTCGTTCGATGAACTGGGATGATTTCTTCCTCTCTCCATGCCCTCAAAAAGCAGCAGACGTGTTCTATGATATCATCGGTCTTTGCATTGATTCATTAGTGCCTCTAAAGTGTGCCCGCCTAAGAAAACAAAAACCCGATCGCGAAGTGTTAGGTGTCACACGCAAGCTTCATAAGATCCGGCGGAAATTCAGATTAACAGCAGACTTTGCGCTACTACTGCAGCAGGCAAAGATCATCGAGGAACTCGGGCATCTAAATGTTCGCAATCTCATATTAGAAGAATACAAAGCTTTGCATGGCCTGAGTAAAACAACGGAACTGTCCAAACTGTTTCGTGCCAGAGGTTTGCGTAGCAGTAATTTCATCATTTTTATCATTATGCCGGATGGCACATACCTTGATGCTCCGGGTGAAATTTGTGAGGCTTTCAGCGCCTATTTCGCCGAATCAATGGTTGATGAACCGCTAGCCACACCAGCGCTTGTCACACCACACATTGCTGAAAGTGTATGCACAGTGGAATTCACTATTGCAAAAATCTCCGGTCAAGTCTCCCGCTTGTCTTCCTCGACTTACCCAGGACCTGATGGAATTCCCCCTTGTTTGTTAAAAAGCGGTGGGAGCGACTTGCCTCTTCTGTTGCTTAACATTTTTACGCTCTCTTTTAACAGTGCAATATATCATAATCACTGGAAGACTTCCGTTGTTATCCCGTGGCATAAGAATGGAAACGTTCACGAAATTAAAAACTATCGCCCCATCAATCACACACCTGTAATATCTAGAATTATGGAAAGGATAGTGAAAGATGAATTACTTATTTTCTTGAATAAGAAAAACGTCATCAACAATTCACAACACGGATTTTTGCAGGGCAGATCTTGTGCGACATGCCAGACAGACTTCTTAAACCACACAACGGCTGCCATAGACAAAGGCAACAGTGTTATTGTCCTGTTCTTAGATATGCAAAAAGCATTCGACAGAGTGCCGCATCGAGGACTACTCCTCAAGCTGAAGGAAACAGGTATTGGAGAACCAATGTTTTCTTGGTTGTCGTCATACCTAGCTGACAGACATCAGGTGGTGCGTATTGGCGACCGTGTCTCTAAACCGAAAGCAGTCACCAGTGGAGTAATTCAGGGAAGTGTGCTTGGTCCACTTCTTTTTCTCCTCTACGTCAACGATGTATTGCATAGAATAAGACATGGTGCTACTTTTCCGTTTGCTGATGACATTAAAATCGTCTACTCACAAGAACGTGCAGATACCCGCGCAGCCTTGGGCGACATTCAGGAAGATCTATCGGCACTTGAATCCTGGAGCAAACTGTGGCAGATGTCCTTTTCCGTGGACAAGTGTAATATTCTGTCGTACAAATGCGAAGTTCCACCAGACAGTCTATTATTACAAGGCACGTTTATATCACAGTGCAAAGTGATTCGCGACTTGTGTGTGCGGTATTCCACTACCTTCAACTTTTCGGAACATTGTGACTTCCAAGTTTCGAAAGCCATGAAGACTATTGGCTATTTCCGTCAAAAATTTCAACTCACAGAATCTCGTATCTGGCTTTATAAAACCTGTGTGTTACCTGGCATGCAATACTGCTCACTACTACAGTCGAATCTGCGGAAATCTGACCAGCATGCTCTTGAAAGGGTACAGCGACGCTTTACAAAGAAGCTGTGCGGATATTCCTCCAAGATGACCTACAGAGAGCGCAGTGAAAATCTTGGACTTGACCCACTTTGGCTACGGATAATGAAGAGGAACTTGTGTTTCCTGTACAGAATAATTCACCATCACATGCACAATTATGCTGTGTCCATATATCCGTTAACACTAGCCACGAGCTACGAAATAAGGAGACAACGGTCATTATTTCCAAAGTTCAATACGCGAATTAGGGAGCGTTTCTTTTTAATACACTGCTCAAAGCTTTGGAACAAACTTCCAAAAGATATCAGAACTTGTTGCATATTGCGTTTGTTTAAGCTTTCGATAAAAGATCATTTAACCGTTCAAAATGTGCTAATAATGTTTCGAACAGCACAGTCCTTAGATAACGCTTTTGAGAACGGAGTTAATGGTACCTGAAAATGCATGTGGTCAAGTGCACAAGTGGTTATATTTTGTTGGCCCGCAGCACTTTATTCTCCCTTTTTTCGTGTGCGATCAACTCTCATGTGACTGCTAAAAACTTGTCAGACGATAGAATAAGAGGAATGTAAATATTTTGAACCGCTTCGCGCTACACAAATTTTCATTTTGTGCTCACATATTTTAAATTTATTATACTATGATATGAAACTGCTGTACCATTATTTGATCCGTCCCTTCTGGGAACGGCTTCTCGCATCGTTGAGCAGTATACAATTTATTTCATTATTTATTTACATCTGGCTTGGATATTTTTGTCTATATGGGGTTTATTTTGATAGCAGCTGTCCCCTTCAGCCGATAAATCTCAACCTGATCATCTTGTGAAACTTGATAAGAATTATTGGAGTGCTTCGGAACTGTTCTCTCCCAATGCTGCACTTGGTCGCAGTGCCGCCACACTACAACATACAACCATCTCTGATTTGACAAAGCAAGTGATTAACTTCGTGGTTCGACTCGCCTATATTTTTCTCGTTTTATCATTACCCATTTCTCCGCCTATCTTCCCTCACATAATTGAGACCCATCTACAATGTTCACCAGTCCCATGAACATGATGGATGCCACATGCAGACTCACAACTAGCAGCCGTAGCGTAATATTCGCGAGACCATGCTCTTGGACAACGTTTCTCTACGTCTCCCTCAGGGCTGTCAATATCAGCTATCTACCTCGAGTGAGACACACGAATCATGGAGGTAGTGTAACAAACCTGGTAGATGGTACTTAGTTTGCTGAAGCACTGACCTTGTCGAAAAGGATTGCCAAGGAAGCTAGAGTTCAACACAGTAAAATTAAATGACCCGATTTAAGCGTCATATCAGCAGGCAAAGTTGGTAACCAACTCATTCGAACCGCACGCAGACGCACGGCATGCCCTGTGCAAAAGGATTCGCCAGAAGATTGGACGGTCAGTTGGAAGTATACGTTGTGGGGATGGATTGAGAGGAGCAACTTCAAAGTGATCGGTGCTTCCCAAGGAATTGAACCTCGGCCAGAAGCATTAAGCACGACGCCGCCGAACTATACACCAAGGCACTCACCGATAATACTTCTGAAGATCGGCTAATGATCGACAATACGACGGTCGGCACCATTTCTTAATCGAACCAATTCAATGAAAATTGAAATTGCTCCTAGGAACCGAACAGCATTACTACATGCATACTAATGCATAAGACATGTTCAGTATGCTTAACGAGCTTCGGCTGGGTCACGCAAAAATGCGTTAAACATTATTCCCATAACCGAGACTTGGTTCCACTCAGAGGTTACAGATGCCGAGATGGCGAATCAGGGAATAGCACTATTCCGAAACGATTGCCATAGCAAGGGAGGTGTCGAACTTCGGCATTATGACAATGACAAATTATGCAATGGAAGGCATCATGCAGAGACGGGGATCACCGATTCGTTATTGTGCCGTTTGGTTCTCAGCTAGAAGAAAAACCGCACAGTGGCAGTCGTTTATCTCCACTTTTCCCACTAAAAACATGAGTTCCTGTCTAATATCGGCATTATAAAAATGCTTGCTATTAAATTACAACCGTGCTCATATCTCAGGTGACTTCAAATTACACGACCTGAGTGTCTCGGCGTCCCCTACGAAGCGTCCAGGGCCGAACTGCAAGAACAGACCACAAGTATTCCACTATCCAGTCACATTGCCTCACCATCAGATAGAGAGCTGAGAAGAAACCATGGGAGCGAGACCTTATACTTACAACTGAAGAACACATGATCGATAAGCCATTTGTAGACACCCCCGCAGGACCGAACGATAAGGTTACAATACTTTGCAACTGTGCGTTAAGCAGAATATCTGAAGGAACATGCTGAACCAGCTGACGTCGTCACACGTTACCTCATCGTGACAGCCCTAGTTGCGACGACCGATGAAACGTGGTACCCTGCAAACGCCTGTTTACGGTTCAATTGAGAGTTCAGGAATCGGATAGTAACTACTTCAGAACCCTAGCATATTCTTCCACCTAGCCATCGTCGTTCATTGGAAGCAGAATTCGAGAACGCACGACATTAAGGAATGCTGTGCGACATACGTACAGAGCGCATCCTGGTTCATAAACCTGAAGCGAATAGGGCGCACAGAGCAACCAGTCCAGTACACTTGTCCGTGGCCTGGTTGTTTTATGAAAGAACATTTTCTACATTAGTCCAGTTGAAGCCCAACTCGGAGTAGCCGGATCCTGCTACGTTGTGGGGAGGAATTGAACTCTGCGTAGCACAGCGCACGCAATAGCGTTTGTAATGCATTTTTGCGGAGATACTTGACGTGCCCACAAAACCTCCCTTTCCAGATAATGCGTACAGCTTCTGATGAGGATTGACCTGGAGTGATTTCGATGATCATTCCCCCATCTGGTCCAGTTCAGTTTGTTCAACTGTTAGATGATCCACATGCAGCATCTGCCAAACAGCGTACACAAGCTTGGAGACGACGTTCTGCATACCACCAAATAGGAACACGACCTTGAGGTATTAATTCAGACTGGTCTGTGCTGCTTAGACCAATCTACGAAGACGCGTACGACCGGGAATTAACACCTTGATTTGCTGCGGAATGCATTCCAGTGATTTTACTATATGTTGGCACGCATATGCGTAACACACATGTGCTGTCGCAGGCGGAATG
>OX104063.1:80915770-81030830 GCA_944474145.2 Dicrocoelium dendriticum
GTTGTCGACAGCCTGCTGAAGAACAGCACCAACGGCCTCGTCTGAGGCATCAGTGACGAGAGAAATTGGAGCAGATGGTACGGGATGTGCTAAGAGAGCAGCATTAGCGATTGCGTCTTTAAGGTTTGAGAAGGCTAATCGCGCGGACTTGGTAAAAACAAACGAACGTTGATTGCCCCGAAGCAAGTCAGTCAAGGGCTGCATTATCCTAGCACAACACGGAATAAAGCGTCTATAGTAGTTGACTATCCCAAGGAAACGTTTAAGCTGTTTAAACGATGTAGGTTCAGGGAAATCTTTGATGGCGGTTACCTTTTGAGACAGTGGTTCAATACCTGTAGCTGAGATGCGGTGACCTATGGAAAATCGATGGACGATTTTCCTAGTTCGCACTTGCTAGGGTTCAAGGTAACGCCTCGATCAGATAGGCGTTGGAATAGAGTACGCAGATGCTGTAAGTGTTGCGACTTAGACGGCGCTAGCTACTAGGATGTCATTCACGTAATGCGATATGCGAAGTCCAGACCACGAGTAAACGTCGATGGGATGAACCGCTGGAATGTTTGAGCAGCGTTCCTTAACCCGAAAGGCATTCGAAGGAACTCGAATAAACCAAAGGGTGTTATAACTGCCGTTTTGGGGATATCGCAGTCCTCTACAGGAATCTGGTGTTGTACCCACATTCGGACAACTGCTTATCGTCCCGCTTCGAATGGCCTTGTCGAGCGTTTCCATCGACAGCTTAAAGCCGGCATCACAGCTAATTCACCTGATCCCACATTGGTCTGAACGGCATCCCAGCTGTCCTTCTGGTACTCCGTAATACCGTCAAAGAGCGATATTGGATGCAGCCCTGCCGAACTCGCTCCTTTGGCACCACTCTCAGACTTCCAGGTGAGATGATTTTGGATTCCCGAGTCCAAGGGTGAGATAGACCCTGTGTCTTAGGCCGAACGTCTCAAACACCACGTCCGAACAATTCGCCCTACCTCTACTCGCTTCACTGCCCACGAACAACGGCTTCATCCGGACTTACGCACTTGTCCTTTTAAGTTCATTCGCCTTGATGCAGTTCGCAAGGCCGTTGACATCCCCTTATGAAGGTCCTATCAATAGAGTTGTCACGGAAACCTAAGTTACTTCATACTGGAAAGGAATGGATCGAAAGAGTCTGTGAGTATTGACCCGTCTTAAACCCGCTTATGTTGAGCCCTGCGGTTTACTTTGACTGATCTCAAGTCCTTACCCCCTGTTTGTCAACCAACTGATTCCAATGCTCCAGACCTGTCATGCGCTCGCCCAACTGAATGATCCCAAACACCACACGTCAGGGACGTTCTGTGTCTTTCCCCTCCGCTATATAGCTGAGTTTGTTCCCAAGATAGCCATATCGAGCGTTACCTTACCAGTTCACGCTCTACGGGGGGAGTTATGTAGTGGTTATTAATCTTTTGCATTTTGTCTTTCCTATCATCAATTTTATCATGACATCTTTTGTACAGTTTGTTTGAATTGATGAGAAAAATACACTTCTTCGCGCCCCGCGTACCGTCGTGCTGATTTCTGGCTGTGCTGCTTCTGCGTGTGTACGGTGCCGTCCAGTCTGCTTGCAAATCGGATAGTATATTCGAAATTATTATCGAACGTCTATTTTCATTGTGCTCGTCGTGTGCTACAGGTATAGCGCAACCCACGACCCGTACTCGACCGTGGTTAGACTGTGAGTTGACCCTTTCCAACTTTTTGCTTTTTACTAAGGGGGTGCAACCTTCCTAGTATTTTTCGACCACTACAACGGTTGCCCTAACTTGCAGAAATATTCTTCATTTGTTCAGCAAAATTTAGCGAGCTTGTGTAGTGTACACTGAGGACACGGATGGCGGAGCAGATTTCTAAAGTAGTACTGTTAAGTATAAGCATGTTAGTTAGTACAGGACGCCTGTAGGAGAGAACGTTGCTGGTTGGTGGGGCGAATTCCAGTTTGCGTAAATCACACCAGGTTTTGAGTGCGCTGAGGTCGTTTCGAATGAGGGGAGGCTGTTTTACAGGTCGGTAGGATCAAATAAAAGTATCATCTTCACATAGTCAACAAAGAGGCATGGGGTGCGTTGACGGCTAACACGAAAAACGTCACTTACGCAGTGTAGAAACAGCAAGGGACAAAGGACTCTTCCGTAAACCACACCGTAGTTTACAGAAGATCTCCTCAGTGAGGCTACCCAGTTGCACTTACTGTGTTCGCTGGCTAAGATAAGATAAAAAACAAGATTGGAGATTACCTGACATGCAAAATTTGGCTAACTTCGTGGGTAGTCCACTGTAGGTGACCCAGCCAGCTGTCTGTTTTATGGCAAGAAAGACAAGGACAAGTGTCTGCACCATGTCTATGGAGTGCTTTAGGTTGTTCAGAAATTCAAATTGGCAAGTCTGGCAGGACTTTGATGATAGAAACCCGTGCTGCGACCAGTTACTGTGGTTACAATGCCGTAGGAATGCAAACATTTCTTCCTTAATTGTTCTCTTCATCATCCTGGAGATGATTGGTGTGCGGCTGTTAGGACGGTAGGCGTCAACCTTTTTACGAGTACCTCGGTTATGTCGTGGAACCTCCCTTGCGTTCTTCCAACTGTCTAAGTAGAAGCCGCTATTCACAGAAAAGCTAAAAACCTTAAGGAGAAGTACTGAGAGGTCCGGACCCCAGATTTCAGCAGTGTAGAGGAGACGCCGTCTGGAGCAGGTTAAGGTAACATCTTCAGCGAACGAAGTGCTGGCGTGATTTTGTACAGACCAACGTTGATCATGTGCAGCAGATCGTTAGTGAGCTTTGCTAGGCTATCCGGTACTAGCAAAGCTGTGGAGGCGAAGGAGTCACCGAAGTGATAGTTAACGTGGTCGCGTAGGTCGACTGCATCAGTAAATATCCTTTTGTCAGGGAGCATGAGAGATGTTATGGGTATATTGGTGCGGCCACTCCAAAGTTTCTTAAGTCTAGCAAGAGATTGTCCTTCGGTGTTCGTACTAAACGTTTGCTGTTCAGCGGAAATCTTTTCCATGTTTAGCGGGTTTCTCCAATTGGCCGAGATTTCGTTCGTACGAAATATGAAATGAAAGTCCTTTATCTCATTATAGACAAAGCGCCTCTTCTCGAACTTGCCTGTGTCTCTGCTTGTGGTGTCGTCAATGGGAGAAGACATTTTTCGCATCTTGCTGTGTTTTGTGGCAATGGCTCCTAAGCAATTCGCGAGGTTTTTATAAAGCTCACAGGTTACCATATCTATTTGGGCCGCCAAGAAGAAGTCATCCCAAGGTGCCGCTCATAGCAGTAACGAAAATGATTCCCAACCGAAGCGGTGAAGAGGTCTTAGTGAAACTTTTATGATATCTTGCTGAGGCTAAAGTTCTGAGAATAAAGTAAGAGCTACTTATCCTGTAGTCACTACCCTGTAGGTTGTTTGACACGTTAGCCCATGTCTGGGATATGCCCTTCGTGAATACCGGGTCCAGAGTTTTAGGTTCTCTAGTAGGAGCATGTGTCCAATCATATGTAAAAAGAGTATCAACAAAGGCCCTCTACCTGGAAGGTTTGGACTGCTCAAGCCATGAAATATTGGGGATATTAAAACCTCCGCCAACTATCTTATAACGTGCTGACCCAAATTATGTTTCATAAAATATCTTTAGCAGATCGGTAACCATAGAATAGGAGGAATTAGGTATGTTATACACACAAGCGATTGGAGGTCGAGCCCGCCTCCGATGGAATGCATCCAAACGGAATCTTTTGGGTTGCTAATGGAAGTAGCTTGTGTTGCTGCATGGAAGTCATTGTTGATGTAAATAAGACAGTCACATCCACGTTGATTAGCACATCCGTTATAGAAATATTGAAGCGGGAATGTGTAGCAGCTCAGCAGAGGCGTCAGGCGGGTGCCTAATTTCTATATGAATTCCTACATGCGAACTGGACAACGGAACGTAAGGTCTTAGAATCTGCACTTCATGTTTGATTGATCGCTCGTTTAGGAGAACGACTGTATATGAGTCACTATGTGGCGTGGGTAAGTTTTCGCTCAGTGTGCAATTCATGGTAGCAGTGATAGCGGTGTAAGTGTCCGCGTTATAATAGAGCAGGTCGGGTTGTAGGGGTGAGTCTGTTTAGTTACCATGTTGAAACGGCTCAGAGGAGACAGGTTCTTGGTCGTGTGGTAGGTTAGTGGCGAGAACTAAGGTAGTGAAAGGGATACGTTGGACTAAATATTGAGAAGATAATGATGGCCTTTAGTAATTATGCAACAATGAGGGGCATGGTTCTGCCAGTTGTGAGCTGGTTACTGTGGTTTCTCCACCAAATTCTAAGACTAGGGAAGGCGAGTAATCAGGTTGGCATGCAATGGAAGGGCTCCAGTTTAAGTCGTCGGTTTGGGAGTAGAACACAAGTTCAAAGGTGCGGCAAGAAGTGACTAAGGGAAAGCAAAAACCTTCGTTGCCGTTACTTCGGGACCGATATGTTTCGCAGGAGGAAAACTTTTGTGCGGGTTCACATGGGGTGCACGTGGGGATGCATGCCATTTCAAGGATCGGTTTTTAATGAGCCGGGGCCTGCATGAAGTGTTGGAAGGGTTGACGGCAATTGCTCAGGAGCGTCTGTGGGATTTCGCTAGCCTGTTAAGTTAATACAGAGCAACTTCGTCCTGCAGTCTCGTAAGTTGTGATGAGCCGTAGCCAGTCATATTCTATAAAACAGGAACAGGAATGGGTTGGGACGTGTTATGAAGTTCGATCATCATTGCAATGATTGTAAGGCGCGGGCGAGTAACTTTTGCAAGCGAGGGTGGGGTGGTATATCTCTCTACTTCGTGGCGTGTTCTATAAACGGCAGGTTTGCAGCGGGGTACCTGCCATTGATAATAGTTACTGTCAGCTTGATAGCACCAAGGAAATGGCGGCATTCGGCAGTAGGATGTGGATTCGCCAGCAGACTGTTTTTCTATTGGACAATCTCGGATTGAGAGACTGCTTTGTTTGGGGGTCATGAAGTGTAGTAGTTGTGTTGTTCATCGTGTTAACGCTACCGATTGGATTTGGTGTTTGGCGGGCATCGCGATGGTTCTTGTCGCGGCTGAGATCATTGGCTTTCATATGGTGAGCAGCTAGTGTTGGGGTTAGAAGCAAGTATGGCTTGATGGACGGCGGCACTTGTGTGTTTTGTAGTCATAGTCACCCACAGCGGTTCCTACTTGCAAGATATTGTCTTTTTGGATACAGTCTGACTAATTCAAGCTGAACACTTGGTGAGCAGCACGTAGGGTCTGGGTTGCCTAGTTTCGTTGTGACATACACTGGATTGATGCCTCAGCAACTAGGAGTTGCAAGTGACAGGCATTTTGACGCGGCTACGTTTTGGGCAGTTGCGTGAGAGCTTTTGGTAGTCAGTGGAGGGCTTTTCATAAGGCTGTTGGATGTGTTGCCAACAGTTTCTTCTGTCTGAGATTCTCTATCGGTGGCACACATTTCGGAATCGGTCAGATTATCAACAGCAGCCTCCTCTCGGTCGATAGCAGCTTCACAATGCACTACCGGGTGGGCTAGCGTCTTCAGTGGGTTGGGCCGCGTTACTTCAGTGCTGTAGGCCTTTGTCACAGTTGGGTCCGCATGCTGTTGCGACAGATCAGAATCTCATGCGAGTAGGGCGGATAGTCCAGTCGCGGTGGGAAACGTTTCGCCATTTACTTCGGCGGAAGTTTACTGGATGCTGCAAATTCTCTTCGCCGAGGTGCTTTTTCCTGCTTGAGCACGATAAGCCCCAATTTGACTGCCTCACTCATCATGAATGTTTTTGATATTAATGTCCTGGCCAGTCCTTGATCTCTAAAGGCGATAAGGATAGGTCAAGATTTACAGTTGGACATGTTCCGCCGACGTTTAATGTTGAAGGAATCAGGAGTCATGTTGCAGCAACTGCTGAGCGAGTGCTTTACCTTCTCTAATTTAGACTGGTCTGGGATATTGAAAAGCATTAGGTTATGTGCACGACGAACTCGTGCGGCAACTTTCTTATCAATGTGTGTAAGTAGCCCCCTGCCTTTTCGATTTCATCCAAATCATTATTCTGTGGAATTCCCAAGAGGTGATCTAGTGGCAGGACTTTTACTAAGGTTTTGCTCAGTACAGAGGCGTTGCGTTTGGGTGTGTTTAAATCGAAAGCAAGAAGGTCAATTTTATCATGTGCTCCTTTCAGTGTGTCTGCAAGGATTACTCTGCAGTCAGAAGTTGGGGCAAAGTTTGTATTATCAGTTGGTGGTTTAGCTGGTATAGGCAATATATTAGCAGATTTGAGCACAGACTGCCTCAAACCTATAGCTTTAGTAGAAACAAGCTAGTATGACAACTTAGATAGTATAACCAGGCTACCGAATGGTAGCAAGATGTCAGAACAACCAACAAAAGACGAAAACGCAAAGCTACAAAGCATAGTAGTCCGCAAAAGTAGTCTGCAAAGTCATAGTAGTCTGTGAAAGTCAGAGAGCAAGAAACGGATCAGTCGAGACTTTGGTAGTCGGTACAATGAGATTGAGCCTTACAGATAAGTTTGGAATGCAAATAAAATGAATCAGGAAATGGACCAATTGAAAATGGAAGTGGTTGCATTAGTAAAAGGTAAACAAGTCCAGCAAGCTTTTGAGGTGATAGAAACATGGGAATAAGGCCGTAGAGTTTACACCGTTTGCAGTACGATAGTCTGAAAGAAGTCAATGTGAAGTAGACTGGTCAGATGAGACCAGGTTAGTGACAAGCACTGGAAGTTGGCAGTCTGATTGAAGAGGAAATGAAAGCGTACAGCGCGGTACAGAGGAAAGGGTCGGGATAGAAAAAGATTTGCTGATAAGGTGTAGATATTTCAGCATGGCTCACTAGGTAATGCAGACTGAATGTTAGAACTTCCGAACAAGGGCCGATAACCTTGCAGCAGTCTGGCAAAATTTTAAGAGCATGAGACGGATTAGAGGAGACTGGATTAGTCCGCACTTTGGGATTGAGTAGTACAGTTTAGGTGCAAAGACACATAACGTAGGTTAGCAGCATTGGACAGTTTTGGAATGTACGCGGCTCAAATAATAAAAGTTAATGGGGTCCAGCAGCCCCGCTATGTGAGGGAGCTTGCGCGTTGGTTACGCAGAGCCTAAGGTGTTTATACTTCTATAGTCTGGTTTACAGTCAAAGCGAAGGTAGATAGGTAGATTACTGCTAGGAAGCTCTCCGGTTGAGGATGAGAGGATTGCAGAAGGGCATCAAGGGAATGGTAGGTCGGATGGAAATGGGTTTATATATAAGCAGGCAGAAACCAACGTTGCTCACAGGGAGCAGGAAAATGGCGTTCATTCTTCCGAACCACAGCCAATAACTTGACGAAACTCGGCGAGCGGGAGACGGATCAAACGAGACTGCAGTGGTAGGCGCATTAAGGTTTAGTCGTAGAGTTAAGGTAAGGGGACAAAGAGAGAGGGTCAGCATTAATGTACAGGTTACGGATGGGTATATTCATATTAATAATGGTGAACGAGTGCTGCTGCTTCGCTACGTATGGAAAATTGTATGTTTTTTACGCACAACCTAGCATCTTTTCAGCTCCGTAGTCTGGAAGCAGTCAGAGCGATGGAGATTGGTCCAACAAGGCAAGGCAGGGCACTGGGCGTTGACTCTCCAGTTGAGGAAGAAATAAGACAGAATGTGATAGTAAAGTAACCTAGTCGGGATAAAAAAAATTGTTTGGGGCTAAAGAGCACAAACGTCTGCCTGGCCGTTGTCGCAATGGGGACAGAGCGTTTAGCCTGCCGAACAATGGCCGGTAACGTCTCAATGAGCTGCGAGAAGTCGGAGAGCAGGAGACCGAGCTGGCGAGACTATATCAGTCAACGCAATAATATGGAGTCTTGCAGCTAACGTGGAAAGACAAATGGAGTAGGTTAGCAGAAAGGTAGAGCTTAGGGTTGGAAGCAACCATATTAATAAACGGTGCGCAAGGTAAGCAGAATTTAGAACGTTTACACCTCCGTAGTCTGGAAGCAGTCATAAAGGAAGACTAGGCAGAGAAGCATAGTTTAGGGTAGGGCACAGCCTTGGCTGTCCGATTGAAAAGCAATGAAAGCAGAAAGCAAACTAAGGCAACTAGAGAGTCGGGATGGAAAATGGTTTACTGCTAAAGTATGAGAATGACAACGAAACTGTCATTTTAAGAGGATAGAGCGTTCAGTATTCTGAATCGCCGCCGGTAGCGTCACAGTAGTCTGATAGAAGTAGGAGAACAAAATATAGATCAGACGCGACTGGGCTAGTAGGAGCTTTAAGTTTGCGTCGTATAGTAAAAGTGTAAAGACAAAGAGAGATGGTTAACAGAAATGGACGGGTTTAAAGATGGAAAAAATAAGTTAATAAAGGGCATGCAAATACTGTAGGCTGTCAGTGTAAGAAACTTATTATTGACTCTGCGGATTCGAGACGGTTTGCATCTTATTGGTTAGCTATGCAGTCAGAGAGCAGAAACTGGACAAATCAGAATAATAAGTAAACCATCCAACCACACAGCGAGTACACCAAATGCCACTTGGAAGTAAACAAATAACTATTTTATTCTCGGCAAAGCAAAGCACGCCTTCTGGGCATGATCAGAATAGCGCAAGCTTGTACGTAATGGCACAATTCGCGATACCGCTCATAGATTTCGTAGTGTCGTAGAGAGCAACGCGGGTATGTCGTTTCAGCTCCATTACCTCCCGTTCATTGGCTGGATGCCACATGTCGTTGCTAAATTGCTTTCCCGTGAGATTGTTAAAGCTGCAGCAAAAACAGCGGAATCCAGGTGTGCTCAGCGGGTACTTGTCCAGTCGTCCTGTACAACATCCCTTTTTTGAGCACTTACCACACATTCAGGGAGATTGTTCCACACATTCACAACCCGTGTGGATAACGCGACATCGGATAGAATATGGTTCCGCCGCGCTTTAAAACTTTTAAAGCTGTGGCCACGTGTTAAACAAGCTGGGCTGAGCTGGAGGAACTGTTGCGCCTCCTCCCGCATGCTCTTAAATTGCGTCTAGTATAAAGCAGATCACCACGGCGACAGCGATAGTCCAGGGTAACTTGGATAACGGGCTGAAGACGAAGGTGATAAAGTAAAACACGTAGTATAAATAAAAACTTGGATCCGCGCCTTTCAACCTTTTTAATCAACTCATATTCACATTTCGTGAGTGGATGTATGGCGGGTAGTTCGTAATCCAGTATTGGATGAACGTGCCCACTCAGCACCAGTGTCCGTGAACGTCCGTTGGATGCCAGATGGGTGACTGATCGAGCGCCCGATGGGCGCCCGAGTGGAAAAAATTGTGTCACTCATCGGGCGCTTTAGGAGAAAAATAACTTGGCGCCTCCCTTCGCACGCTCCACTTTCCCCGATTTCCAGCCGTAACGGGTAAAGCTTAGACGCATTATCCTCCCTTCCAATACCACTGAAAGCACGGTAATGCGATCGCACACATTGCATGCCATGAACACAACACTGTTCGCGAAAACATAACGTAAAATGGATTACATAATTTACAAAGCGGAATCCTGAAGTGATAAACGTACTGTTTTCTTCCGTACCCAGGAGTCACGCTCTTTTATTCTTTATATGCAGCAACGCAACTTGTCAACCATATCAGGCGCTGTGCATCCTGGTGTGTTTTTTCTCATAACGGAATCTGTTGAGGACATGATTGTTGCTTATAACGTAACCTACCCAGTACCGCTCGCGCGGATGGTAGGTTTGCTATCTTCCACTCCTGCTGCACGTCACGCCAGTTCACTTGTCTGACCAAGTTGTTAGTCATGTAAGTAAGCATGACGTTCCGCACACTTCTGAAATTATCCGGCCACTTACGTTGGATAAATAGTGCACCTACGAATAAGTGAAATTGCACGAGACTTACCATGCTGTTTCTGAATTCAGCGCTCTCCAGTGCATTGCTTAAAAACGACAGCTGCGCTATTGCGTCCATTGGTAATGGAAATGGGCACGCTTTGCTGGAAATTGGCGCCTGAAGTGCATGCAGCGCGTTCAAGAACAACTCTACAGCTGTCATTCGTTCGCGCAGTTTCATCACTTTGCGATTTACGTTTCGCAATGTGGCTGCAAGTGGATGTTACGGAGACGCTGTTAGCCAACTATACATTTCCAACAGCAGTGCGCTATCACAGGATGTTCCGCTAACAGCTGAACGCTGCAAAACGTTTGGGTGAATTGGACTACGTGGTTAAAATCAACTGCATTATTTACCTTGATGTATGGGGATAGGCTTATATATGTTCATTTTCTTTCTCAGAATCGTCGCTTAGCTCCTCTTTCAAATACAGCCGTGGAGGTGGAGGAGATAAATCCAAGTTCACGACTTGAGCCGTACTCTGTGTTGCGGGTGGCTGTGACTCACAGCCAGGAAACGTTTGTACAGTGCTGGGATAATATAATATCTAGCCACAACATACATCTTTCGCTTCCCCCATCGCAGCAGTGGAATCATTGCGTCGCCAGATGGTAAATCGGCTGATGTTAGCAATCTCACTTCCAACTTTTTAGCTTCAAGGTAATCATCTAAAAATGCGTATAAGTAAATCGTTCTGTAGCCTCACCTGTACAACTGTATATTCACACTTTTACGTCACAGCAGACGCAGGTGTTGGCAGGCGGTGCGTCAGGAAATCCTGTAACTGTTTTAACGATAACCATCCCCACAGAACATCTTCATTATTAACCATCCAGGATGTAAGAACCACTGCAACCGAAGAATCTTGAAATTCCACCACGCGATACATATGAAAAATATCTACTCACAGCACAGCAATTCCACAAGCTTACAAGAAGAGGTAAATGTGTTCGGTGGAAGAATCTTTTATTTGTAATCTAAGGTGCAGCAGCGTATGCAGTGGAATCCATGGTGTTGAAACTGTAACTGTGACGGTGCAACGCTGTTACTGGTGTACAACGATTTTGCGCACCCAGCTTTGAAGTAGAAAACGGACTGTTAACCGAAGCAGATAAATAATATATTAAGACAGTTTACCTACATCGCATGTTTCTTGACATTCTTTTGCCGCCAACTGGGAACGATGGGGTAAAATACAGTGCACTCCGCGCACGGCAATCTAAGACATTTGCAGCCGATTGCACCCAAAGGAATCCAAATCGGTGGAACTGAGGAACCCAAACAGTTAACAATACGTAGGTCCGTGGATGGCAAACATTTTAGAAACAGAGACGTAGTCGGTGTGAAATGCTGCACACATAATTCATTTGAACGCTGGTCTAGCACTAGCGAATGTCTTCTACGTGCGATGACAGCATGTGCATGCGTAATCAACGCACCGAACTGTACGAAACCGGTTTGTCGCCGGCCACGACGCAAAACTACGGTCGATCAGGTATCGTCCAAACAACAGGCAGCAGCTGCGACATTCGCTAACCTTCTCTACTTTACGCGACGAAAAATTTGCGGCGTCGCCGGTGTCGGGCCATTTATCAGCTTTCGAAGCCATCGTAGAAACGATCCCAACGGAAATGCGGAAAAGTTATCCACGGGTCCGAGGCGCCCGGCATCCTGGCATAAATGCATTAAACAGTTCACGTTAAAGACTACCACCTTCTCACCTTACAGCTTTGCGATGTCACGCACCACCCCATTCAATACTGATTTCGCATGCGACAGGTAATAGAAACACCACCTACGGCAGCACAAAATGTATGGGGCGACGGATCGCATGACGAAATCATTTTAGAGTTCTTCGGGCAACACGTCGCGCAAGATCACTGGACCCAGATATAAAAGATGCTGTCTGAATTCCGTTGCCCTCCATCGTTCCACGTCCTCATACGTGCGACGCCTGCGCGGAAACTCCAACGTCAGGTTAGCCGAACACATGTGAAGTCGTTCGTTGATAGTGTCAATGGATATTGTGGAAATTGTATGTTTCTACTTGTTGGGCCGCAGCGCCATGGCGTTATTAAATCCCGCGTTACTCCCAGACACAAGGTGTGCATGTAATCAAGTTGGAAAAAGCTTATCATATCAATCCGTAGAGCCTCGAAAGGCGATTCTCCGATGTGATGTCCCGGTTGTTTGCGTGTTCTAAAATCCATGGCATTAGGTAGCGCGCTTTGGAGATCTAATGGGAACGTCATTCCACCATCAACGTGCAAACCTGCAAATGTCTATCAAAATTTAAACTCTGCTTACAAGTTGTTGTGCTTTTCCCGCATGCGAAATATCCGGACTTTTCTTCACTCGCCGAACGTATGCTCGTGCAGGTGCATCGGCATTCACGCAATCCAGAACGACATCTATAGCAGCGTCACTATCCTTCAATCAGACACCTTCGCGTAACACCTCCTTTAATTCATCCACCGCTGGCCGCAGCAACCCATGTACAACAATGAGTTCCGATAATCCACTGTAAAGATCAATTAAAAACACATCACCCGGCGGATTTATCAAACTTCCAAGGATTGGCCACAGCTGTCTGCGCGAGCTTTTGAACACGGTCATTCCGTCTATATGGATCTGCAACTTTAGCAACGACGGACAGGGTGGATGCGTTCGGCACAACACATCAAGTATGGCGTCCTGCAAACCCATATGGATGTAACTGCCGCCTCTGATTAAGCGCACTGGACACCGACGGGGTGTTTTCAAAATGCTCCGAGCTTCAACCGGTAAGTTAAGATATAGGCGCCGAAGATTGCGCAAAAGGAGGTTAATCTGGGTCAAAGTAAGGCTTCCGTCCAAAGCCACGTCACGCAAAGTTTCCTCTAAGGTAATTGATCCCGCTGGACGCAAAAGTTTGGTTGGACGGTCTAAGAAATTTACGTTATACACAGGAAAGCTGCACATGTAGATTTATGAAAGGGGAAACATAAGGCATGTCCGATTCAGGTGTGTGCTGAAGGACTCCACTAGTAGCAGATACTGCGTCCGTAAAAGCTCCTGCACAGCATGGTGCGAAGAATACACATCTTGTGCGGCAAGCACAGTACTTATTATCTCGCGTGTATCTGAAAAGACATTCCGCGAAAAAACATACCTTGTAACGACATAACTCCTTGCACTTCTCTCTGTATGTCATCTTCAACTCGTCGTATTCTACGATAACTACTTGTGGTACGGCAACTGGAAAAGAAGTTCACAGGCTTCTTATCCATGGCGGAAAAAGGACCAGTGAACTCGGCATGACACAGAAGGGAAATGCAAATGATGCGCCAGTGGTGCAGTATTAAAATGGTGCATTTAAACATAGTGCGGCGATAATCTACCCATTGTTATTGAGCAAAATAATACAAACACTGTGATGAGTGCCATGTTTAATATACTACGCCACCGCACATTTCTATAAACCAACGTATATCATGATCGTCCGATGATTGTCCTGATCCGTGCGCTTGAGTGACCGATGGTGCTGACAGGGTGGGAGGAAAACAGGTGTATGAAGGGCTGCGGTGTCAATTCGTAAACCGCAATTCGTATGGCACAGAGCATCCTGTGGGCAGATGCTGCCTTCCGCGGAGTGTCCTGGGTGGCTCAGATCTGGAGAAACAAGCTCACCCAAACCCTTCTCACCAACCACATACTTCAAAGGAAAACTACCGATGTGATAAGCACCGAAAGGTGCTTGTTCGCCGATCGGGCGAACACTGCACTTATCACGATTGATAAGCAATTGCCACTTGACAGACACACAGTGCAGCAAATCGAGCTTCATTTGCAAATCGTCTGCTTCTCCAAACCTAGATAATTCTCACCGCAGTTTAAGCTCACTGGCATAGATCAAGTAGTCGCTTTGGAGCACCGCCAGGAGAGGGCTGATAGAGATTTGGCTGGCTGGCCGAACGACCTCCACGTGGCGCCAGCTTGGTGGCACGGGGTAATCGCGTTCCAGTGAATAGTTCGGCGGCGGTGTTCCAGGAGGTGGTGGGTCTTCGCCTGGCAAGCTTTCTACCTATAAAACCAACAAATATACGTTTAACAACATTGCGGCGTAGCAGGTGTGACACGCTACTAAATAAAGTCACTATCTCTGCCCCTTCCGGAGGAACCCCAATTCACAAATGTCACGCAATTTAAAGAGTTCCATTTATCCCTTCATACGATGGCGAAAACAGTAAACGAACCCAGGAATTCAGTCACGCTTCAAAATTTCACGCATAATTTCCACGAACGCATACACGTTCATATATACAGACACAGCAATCCAGTATGCTACTGGTTAACACGCCATATTTTATACATTTACCGACCAGAATAAAGTCAAAGCCTACAAAGTTCCACACTACGCTGCATCCACCTGGAGGCAAACAGTTGCCACCTCACGTTTGATATTTTCCTCACAAGAACTTCCCCATTTAGGCTGCATCACAATGGGCTTACTACGAAACATTGTCGGTAAACTTTGATCATGCCTGCTAAGACGCACCTCATTGCTAGCGAGAATAAACTATTTAGTTATTTAAGCATGGAGCCTTGTGGAACCCTCCGGTCATAGGAACAGGACGCGAGTCAGCTTCGTTAGCCTTCACCTTCATACTACGGTCATCTAGGAAAGCAGAGATCCAGGCGAGCAAATTACCAGTGACTCCAATCTACGGAAGTTTGTTAAGGAGGTGCTTGTGTGGAACCTATCAAGCGCTTTGATAAAATCCACCAAAACTACATCGAGGCAATGGTCAGCATCCACTGACTTCGCCTACTTTCCTAGAAAAGCAAGCAGATTAGTAATGAAAGAGCGTGCCCTCCGAACGCCGTGTTGAACAGGAGAGATGACGTCCAATTTCTCAAAGTGAATATACGGGGCCTATTTCAAACTTCTTTCCATGGTTTTACAGAGGATTTATGTTAGGCAAATTGGTCATAGATCACTGCTTCTTGGCGATTTCTACCTTTGTACACCGGTTTTACCATTTGGGCTTTCCACTTAGTTTGTAGACGACCTGCTTCAAGCGAGTTTCGAAATATCTATTAACCAGGTGCAACAAGGAGCTCCGCCACCTCCTTGAGGAACGAGGGATGTGAGCCATTGGAACCCGGTGGAGCATTCGATTTCAAGTCGAGAATCAGTTCCAATACTCCGCCCGTGATAATTTCGACATGCTCTAAATAAGAGGTCTGACTGGGAGAATCCTCAACAACTAGCCGTGTCTCCGTCGTATACAATGGAATATCGCAAAGTTAATAGACGAGATTTCATCGTGTCTACATGAAGCACGGTGTCATCGTTGCTTGAATACAATGCAGGTCTACCGTGGCCAGCTCTGGTACGTCATTTTAAGTACGCAAAAGACCTTTTCGGATTAAGCGCAGATTGCTCGGCTGGATGCTGTTCATATAATTCTCGGTTCTTGCGCTTTCTCAGTGTGCAGGAACTTCTAAGCTCTTTGTAATGGGCGTTATTTTGAGCCGTCTGAGTGAACTTGAACTATCCGCAAAGTTATTTTTTGCTCAGCATGAGCGATTTGCTTTCCCGATCGATCCATGGGGCACATGGGAGAAACACGGTTTTGCGTGCCTTGTAACAACCCGATCAATGATAACCATTATCATGGAGCACCAAAGACCCAAGCGGTATCAAAGTCCAACGGAGGTAGGATGTTCCAGTCCCTGACTCTAGCAGCCAAGTTTAAGCGGAGGGGGACAGTTGGTCAGACATTCTGTCGATGCACTCCCTAGACATTGATAGCTAACTGTCGCGTGCACAAAAGTGAGTACACATTGATAGGTTTGCTAAGGGGCTAAAGTATAGCTACAACGGAGATATCTGATGAGCGTGATGCGAGTACAAGATCAAGGATTAGTGACACATGGCCTGGAAATGCTTAGGTAGTTGATAAAACGTGTTGCGTTTGAGTACATTCGAGGACTGTTGCTAATAGACGCGTATAAAAGGAATCTGGCGAAGTGCCATGAAGCACATACCAGTCTACTGCCGGAGCATTGAAGTCACCCACAATCAGGCAATCGTTGCCTTTCCAGTGTATCCTCATAGAGTCTAGCAGCTGGAATCTTGACCTCAAGACGGAGCTGTAGATAACGCTGGCTATGAGCGGTCTGAACCCATCGTGAACCCTACTCCAAAGCATTTTCGCTCCACCGTCAATATCACACATGGCTTCCAGTGTGTGAACTTTAATGTCTGCCTGCCAGTAAAGAGCAACCCCGTCCCCAGATCGCCCTCCTAGACGATCCACATGGGATAGTTGATCCCTGGAATTTATACCACCCAGCCTGAAATATCCGAGAGTAGCCAAGTCTCCGTAAAAGTCATCAGATTGCGTTCTTGCGCCGAGGTAATGAGTAGAATCGCTTCTAATTGCTTTCTCAAACTACGCAAGTTCGCCCATACCATGCACAATCCACACCTGATTCTCAGTGCACCGGAAACATGAAGGTTGGTCTCCAACGAGTCCTCGGGATTAAGTTTACTACTCGACAATGTACAATATGAATGTCGCTTGCACCAGCTGCCCGTCGGGTTCGTAGTTTTCTTTAACGGCCACTCCGGTTGCGAGATATAAAGATGAGAATTAATCATTGGAGTGTAGTAGATTAGTGAGGAACTAGTCCGATGAGGATGTGTACACAATGCGGGTTAAGTGAATGAAGTATGAGGAAGAATCAGTGAAATGGTTTTAAGCACAGTGGCATCTCACTAACCGGACAGGTAGGCGGTCGTGTGAGCAGCTACATGCACAGAACGAACTGTGGTATGGGCCAAGATGCCAATGCGTGGTTGAAGCAGTGACTCTATTTAGTGGCGAGTCACATCCACTACGTCGCAGTGTCGTTAACCCGATCTTTGCGACTTTTGTAGAGAGAATGCGTGCCAGGCGGAAAACCTCCACGTCCTGGAACACCGCCGACCGGTGAGTTGACGTCGACAAATTTACAGTTGAGCGATTGTCCTTGCGGATTTTTGCGGTCACGTTTCGCCAAGTATTTACCGATTGCTGTGGTTGGCTTCCACGGAGTCGACCTCGAGTGATAGGAGCTGGTGAAGTCGGACGACACAGGGGACTTGTAGTGCTTAGGTTTGCTTTTCGGACTCCGTTAGTGTGTCCTGATTGTCAAGCGCGGACACTTTTAATGAGCTGTGTTGGTTTCCTGGCCAGGTGGACGTCGACCGTAGGTCTTTGAATGTTTCCATGTAGTTAATGATATCCTTTAAAAGAGGGGAGAAAAGAAAAACGGTCCGAGCAAACTGCCAAGGGATGTGAACAGGAATACGCTAATATGTGCATAAAAAGATTTTGGTAATGTTGTGTAGTTAAAAGCAATGGAATGTCCTAATGTTATAGAGCAGATGGGTTATTTTGCGTGCAAGTACGAGACCCGATATTTGTTGTATGCGAAACTGCTGTCCAAATACACCTAGCACAAGCAACTGCTGTTCCTAGTGGAAACCAGAAGTATCAGGCGTTGTTAACAGGTGGATGAGTTGTGGGTAACAGAAGAGTGTAGAAAGTAGCAGAATATCCGGCTAGGGTGTCATTTGAACGACCAGTCGCCAGTATTGTAGCTTATCACCCGAACATGTATGAAGAGCAGTGGAGGTGCTACGCCGGGATAAAGACGTATGAGGGGAACAATGTAAAAAGTCCAGTACACGGCTGCTAGAGAAATATCTGGGTACTGGATTGAGATGGAGTGTCGAAGAAGTTGCATTGAGAATAGTAGAGATTAAATACTACATCTGTAGCGAGAATGCGGTAGCAAGAACAGCGTTAAAAGGGATCTAGAGTAGTGGAAAATAATGGGCAGCAATGCCAAAAGCAACTTAGTGTTCTACTCCTTGGTCATGGCTTGGCACTGAGAGTCGGCCATCCGATTGAAGAAGCAATGAAAACAAAGAGCGTGCTAAGCAGGCAGAGTTTGGAGGAAATTAGCTTTATTGTTGCTGGTTGCAAAATCTGACAAGCCACACGGCGCGCTGAAATTATTCCGCATAATTAACGGGGTTTTGTATGAAGTCCCAAATATGAAGGGGACCGTTCTCCCAGAGTTCGTCCTCAAGGATGTAGGCGCCCAAGGGTACTGCTACCTTGGAGACACTTAGTTGTCTGTTAATGGCTGTGGAGCATAGCGTGGTAATATCAGATGCTTTGGCGGCTTCCGGTAGCTTATTACATACTTGTGCGTAGCTATAAAGGAAAGATTTAAAATATATGGAGCAACGTGTTTTGGCTAGTGCTATAAGTGTGTGCCTTTTTGCGTAGTGGATACTCTATGGTCAATCGGTTGAAAAAGCTATCAATACTTGAGTCCGCTGTTTTGCTTAGTTTATATAGTAAAACTAGGTTGGCTTTAAGACATCGTAGCCAAAAAGGTTTTAGACAAAACTGCTTGCAATTTTTTTGATAGTGGAGTGCAGATGATCCTAGAAAGCGTTTAGTAGACTAGCACTGAAATTTCTCAATTAATATCCTGTGACTTCTGCATGGCTTAGTAACAACCCTTGAGCCGTACTCTACTATAGGTCGGGTACATAGCCTATAACGTACTAGTCGTGGCTCCAGCAAGTCCACTGGCTTCAGCGTATAGCCAATGATAGCCCTGGCTTTGGCAGAGCTATAGCTGGCTTGCTCCGCTGCAATAGTGCACACCAAGGTCGCGTACAGTAATGCTGTTATCCAGTAGTGTACCGTTAAGAGTTAACATGTTGGATGTATAGAGCCGCGGTAGGAAATTACGGTGCATTTTATCGATGAGCACTTTAGTTTCCAGAAGAGTAGTAGGGGGAATTGAATGTCATATGAAGAAATTCATCACATCTAGGCTCACTCAGACAGCATTCATAAGCCCGGAAAAGGACTATAGGTGCGTTTCATCCTTTCGGAACTTGTCAGCGGTACGCATTTCATTGTCGCTCGTCGCATGTTGAGGCAGCTACCCTGTCCTCTGCACGGCAGTAACGTGTAAGTCACATCTAGTAACTAATTTACGGTGGTCGTTGCCGTCGCCCGGAGCGCAGTGGTCTCAACCACGGACTGGCAACAGTCGAGTTGCGGGTTCGATCCTACCAGGGTCCGATGGAATGCGGACTGCTGACGATTCCCGAAAGAATGAACCGCGCGTACAGTGCTTTTCCGGGCGCGGGACGGCTGTCTACGGGAGCCGAGATGTAACGAATTCCTGCCTATAACTTTATTTTCCATAGGTCACCTCAGTTTTCAAGGTTATCAAGTTCGCACTGACTGCTGCGGAGGCTATTACGTTGACAGCTAGGAGCAACTGAAAATATAACTTTCGTGTCATGGGCACAAGAGTATGGAGTGCCGTGTTTGAAGAGTTGGGGTTCCTCATTGCCGTACAGTAAAAACAGCAGAGGATTCATGACGCTGACTTGGAAGGCTCCGCCGGTTAAGAATGCTTATTTGGACGAGATGCTGCGCAGTTACACTGACTGCGTTCGGTTGGAAGGGCCAGAAGGATACCATGAAAGGAGGTGCCTGGGTAGAAGAAGGCAGCCAGTTTACTCCTTACACCATTAAATGAGACTCCGTCCAGCGCTTTTTCATGTCCAAGAAGATAAGAACCAGTGCCGGCTCCAGCTTGATGAAGGGTGCCAGGTGCAATAGAACTCCAAGCATCCCGTCCTTTATTATACTTTCTAAGAGTCGAGACGCAATGTTTGCCTGGCTAATAGGACGATACCTGTCAATGGTTGGGCGACAGTCTTGTTCGTGTAGTGGTATGACGTTTGCGTACTTCCACTTGGACTGATAATGCGCCCTACATGGACATGATTCAGACATTGTGGAGGAGGACTGGAATGCCCGGGCTTACAAGTGCTCATGCAGTAGAAAGAACATCGTCAGTATCTGGGTAGTGTGACAGTTTCAACGAGCTAAGTTTTTGCTTGATATTGTTTAAGCCCAAGTCAATAGTGTTTAATTGCTCTTCCGTGAACTTGGTGTTCGTTGTTGGTAATGCCAAGTCATTGCTGGCAAAAGAGTAACGGTAGTGCATATTAATGAACTTGCAGAGATCGACTGCACCCGTGACGATCTTTTACCCAGCTGCACAAGGGCGGTAATCTGTATCCATTTGCTGTCACGCAACTGCCTTCTTAGTCGAGTAAATGTGCGGGGAAGTAACTTTGACGTTGAGCCATAAATGGAGTTCATGCATCATTTGCAGGCTACGGTGCGTGGGGTGACAGACATGACTGGAACTTGCGTTAGGGGCTGTAACCCCGGGGTGTTTAACCCCTACTTGGTGTTCCAACCGGAAGTGTTCCGGGTGTAAAAAACCTCTAATGCTCAACTCCTGAAAGATTTCAAGTAGAGCTGGTCCTTTGAGTGTAAAACCACGGTCGATAGAAAGCCTATGCTAGCCTCGGCTCTCCTGCTCACACATGATAATCCAAATCATTTAATTGTGCTAGCCGTTGACCTCAGCAACTGTGGGGTCGGCGCTGCCTCATCCAAATTTTTCAGATGGCTCTGAGATAGTTGTCATCTACGTGGCACGGTCTTTAGCGGTAGTAGTGAGGAATGACCATTAGATGGAAGTGCACCTCTAGCTGTTTAGTTGCTGTTCAAAACTGTCACAAAATGGCGTGTGATATACTTAGCACACTGCTTAAAGGAAACAAACCATTACTGTTCATATGAAGCTCTCACAAAGTTGTCCCTGTAATCCCGCATGCCGTCTATAAAAATAGTGCCTACGGTTGCTATTGAATGAGTTTAGCATCAAGCACAAATGAACGATCGAGGTTGAACAAGCCTACGCTTTGTCACTGATAAATGCTGAGCATCCAGCAGATGATAAGGAAACGGCGGTGGATACTGTAAGGGTAGACCGAGAGATCAATTTGGTGATTCTGGATGGCGCGAATTGTCTTTCGGTTGCGCCAAACACCTGACAACAAGGCACCGCTCAGGAACTCACGCTTCGTAGAGTAACGTACCACGTTAAGTTAGACTGGACATGAAGCGTAAACATTATGCACTTATTCCCTAGCATCGCGACCGGGATGGTTTGTTCATGGTTGATTCATGCATCCTCTACGCCTAATTCTGTTGTTCACTGGCCTACTGAAAGCAATCTGCCCACTAGTCGTAATTGACCTCCAACCCCAACAACGTCGAACAGCGAATGCTAACACAAATCAGTAAGCGTCCTAAACCATGGCTTTCAACGCCAGCGTGGCAGACGTAACGTAGCTGCTAATATTCACAGTGCAGGATCATTGAAGCGCAGATCGCCGCATCCACCATTTACATTTATAAACGTGGTGATGCCCTAACGCAAATTCCCACCCCAAAAATGTTAGCTAATTAAAAGTCTCGATTTTGTTGTACAGTGGCTTGCTGACAACAACCAGTCCAACAATTATCTTTGGCTTCCAACTCCAACAACCTTGAACAACTCATGCCAACCTAGAAACAGAAAAAGCCACAAAGCAAGGCTATCAAAGCCAGCGAAATATCATACCATCGCCAAATCCAATAACCACCATACAGGTGAACAGAGCGCAGATCGCCGCAGAAATCACCGGCATTTATGAATGTGGAAATGCTTCAACGCAACTTTTCACCACACAAAACTTATCCACTTGAAACGCCACGCGTTACAGGGCGCAATCGTGTCGGAAATTGCACCAGTGTGGGCAGCGCGTCATCCCATATGTCTGTACCGTTTTACAAACACTATGTGACCACCAATTGACCTTTGCATCTCTCTCGTCGTAAGCTATTTATATCCCCTGTTACTTGTTAAACGTTCCCTATCAAATTAGGTTGGATATCAGCTGTTCATCTACCACTCAATCGCCGCCGGTCTTTGAACTCTGCTTTTTGCCGTCCCACGCAATACTTGCACCATAGTAAACCGATACCGTATGGTTTGCTTAATGGCGCAATGCTCTGTGCTCCAAGTAGATGGTAGCAACCTACTTATGCGGCCATTGCTTTTCGCTGAACGTTCAAGAGACACTTCAGCAAAATCATTGCTGCACATTGTACATCATTTTGTCGCCAATCTAAAGATTATAACAAAGGACTTGAACAATGCTTCCACGCCTGCTCTTTGTGGTCTTGGTTGTCCCTCACTTTCCTTTTTCTCCCAGGCCCGGAACTTCTTAGGGATCTGATATTGGACTGAGAAACAGCGTTTTCGCCCGGGAAAGGACATAATAACCCACAAGTACCTACAAAGAAGATGGCTGTACGCCGAAATGGATACAACTGCACTCACTACCACGACCGTTGTCCAGTAATGATAGCCGGTGACGATGCGTTTACACTCCTGAAAAGTGTACATAACTAGAAAATTCCAGACACAAGAATCTGAAGTGTTGCTCACCTGGACGCTCACAACGACGACGCTTCGTGAAACTTGCATCCTCGATGGGCTTTAGCGATCATGGCGGCCCTGGCCAAAATATCTGATCAGATAACAGAGGAAGTTGAAAGTTATTTGACTGCGGAGAACCAAGTGTGTAATCAGTCGGCAAGCTGCTCTGCCATTTGTAAGTTAGTGTATAAACGGATTTGACGCAGCGTTTCAGGACGCGGTGTGTTTTCGCTTGGCAAGCTTTCTCCCTATAAAAAGCCACAAATCTCCGTGTAACAACACTGCGACGTGGCGAACGTGACTCGCCACTGAAGAAAAGCATTACCCAAACTACGGAGTGGCAAGTCGAGTAGAAGCATAATCTAATATTTGCTTGATACGTGCAAGCATAAGATAATCCATGTCTTTATGTAGCTTTTACACTAGACCTGTATGCATTGACTTTTGCACTACGCACACTTGAACTCAACGTATCAGCATTCATTGTTGACTTTATTCCTCACGCACACATTTACCATTTCCGCAGCCTGTACAACTTTCGGTTAACTGCCGGTTACATAATTTGCACTGTATTTGTTGCAAAACATAATTGCTGTAAATGCTGCTCAAGCCTGTTTGGTGTGCCTTAATAAATTCGTGAAGAACTTATTTAGTTATTCCTCTTTGCTTGTCAGCAAAACAACCATCAAAACACGTCATTTCTAGTCGCGAATCCGCTTACTTGCGACCAAATTAACTTTATGTATCGCGGAGGAAGCATGATCGGACGCAGCCGAATGTTTTATCCAATAAAGTGTTACCTACCTGCAACGCTATCGCCTATGCTAGTTGGCCGTACAAACCAGACCAAATGCGCACCTCATCCATGGGGTTCAATTTGGCCCCACGAATTCTGCCCCTGTTTATAGGGCAATGCGGGACATGGCCCGCCTTATACACATCAAGCTATGGAGCTCCATCTAGTACAAATTTTGCACCTTTTGCACACAACAGTCTACAGCTAGTCTCAACTTCATGGTTGCCTTCTACTGACTCACGGTTTCTAACCTTCAAACCTTCTACCTACCTGAAGAATCCAACGTCTTGTTACTTCAGACAGGATGCGTTGCCAGTTAGCAACCCACCCAACCAGTTAATTTATAAATACATAAATAAATAGATATATTTCTAGACCTGCTAGAGGCTGCACCTTAAAGGGTTCAGATCAATGCTTACATAAATCCGATGCTCTTGCATGGAAGTTGGCAAAATATATGTTCATCGTTAGCAATTGCAAATGCATTGGCACTGTTTAGTATACAGCTACTGGGTCGCAGGCGCCCAACTTGACATTTTTCTGGTTCCTTCGGGCGATATTGAGCTCCTCGTATTTTATTGTGAATACTTCGCGGAGGTGTAGTTTGCCTTTTCTCCTTGGAACAGAATCCAATTTGCCACAAGTTCACTTTAAATTGATCGCACAATAATTGGCCACTCAGTCGCCCCAATTGTCGTTGCGTACATTGAAGAAATGAATGAAGGAATTATAAGGCATACGAAAAGTAAAAACAATTCCGAAAAATGCAGACATAAATAGAAGCAATTTGTTAAGAGAGAAAATTAATCTGCGTGCTTCAGTAGAAAAAAACCCATTAACAAAAAAATATAGCCCTACTTTTATTACGCTGATATTGCTCTCCGGCGCAAAATTTAACCTGAGTTAATCTCATATAAAAGAAAAAGCCTTTCTAAAGTTAGAATACCGCCTAAAGTAGCACAAAATTACACTGGTCTGGACCAGCTTTAGCGCCTGAATACGATGAAGGTAAAAGCAACACAGTAAGTGCAGTAGTTTGCGAGTTATTCGCAATTAAACGATGGTCTACGAATAGGGCCATTTTTATTTTTCGCTAAAAATGGCTTTCTGATTTGCAGGCAGATAGCAGAAAATATAAAAGAAAATATAAAAAGTAGGGAAGCGGTGTATGTTCTAGATAGGCATAGCTATCCAAAAATGCTCTAATTAGCTCGTTATACCCTGCGACAACTAAGGACTGCGCAGGTGGCCGAAAAGTAAACTTTGCAGGCAAGCATGAAAAATATATGCAATTAAGGGATGAGCTTGCGCGAAAACGCTAGAAATCCAGCAAGGAATATTATATCTACAAGGGAATGCAGTGGAGCTTGTAATTAACTCACGGTTAGAAGGCCACAGCATACCATTTTCAGGGGATCCTGAGCCACATAAACAACCAGTAAAATAGAGTTTAGAATTTTTTAAGCCTCTAAACTTTCCTAAAGCTTACAGAAAGGCCGCATGAGCCAGATCTACCTGAGTAACTCAGGGGATCTTTCAGATCCGTTGACAGATTTCCGCCTGCAAAATACACACATTACTTAGCTAAACAACACAAGATTTATCCCTTAGAGCCGATTTTCTACATTAATGAGGCTCTGTCTCTAACGTCAGTGAGCTATAGGAGCCTGTCACTAATAATAAAGAAATGAGCATGGGAAAATTTAGTAAAATTTAGCTAATTGCATTTGGGCGTGAAATCCGTTTTGGTCTACATTGGTTGGGCCATAACAACTCTACTTCTGGTTGCTGAGCTTGCTTATACTTGAGGTATTGTTATGCCTCATGTGTAGATGCACACTAATGTGCAGCTCTTTGATGAATTTCGATTTATTTCTCTCCATTTTTAAGTTCCGAAGATAGTGCCGGCGGTGTTCATCCAGATGACAATGTTAACTGGCACTCTAATGTCACACCGACTATTTCTTTTGTGATTTTCCTGGCAAGAGCTGTTCTAGCACCCTAAGCAAAGAGCGATAAGGTAAATCAGGAGTAGAATAGTAACAAAAACCAGTGGGAGCTGGTCGTTCACCCGCCATTACGCACAACGCATGGTAGGCTTTGGAGCCAGCTAAAAGATAAATGACACACGGGCGGCCAAGAGAAGAAAAGTGGTGATGGAAAGTTTCTGGTGCTCCAGCCAGCCAGTGTGACAGGGGCCTTTCTGTCATTGGTTAGCTTTCGTGCCAGTGAAATGAAATCTGGAAATGCGAGTGTTTTACGAGCAAAAGCAGTTAAAGAAGAGGATCTGGTTTTCATTATGACTGTCTACTAGTGTTGCCAATAGCGAAAGGCACATGTATACCAGATAAAGCTAAGTATATGGGGCCAAGAGAGTATAAGTGGAGAGCAAAATGTCTGATTCTTGGGCCTAGAACTGTTAAAGTGCGCTCTTTGTCAACAATAAGAAAGATTCATTTTTTATTTCGCAGTTTAACTACTGATAGTGTTTGGAAACTGCTGAGTATAGTAACTAGCGCTCAGACTTAATGAAAAAGCTTCTGTTAGGGCCCGCTGGCAACCGACATCTAAGAGGACACATAAAGGTTCATTTAAATCCGGCATTTAGACGATTTTGGACAATTCTAATGCTACGCTTAGGTGCATCCTCAGCAGAAAACTTTTTCAACATTCTATGCAAGGTCGCTGACAATGTAATCAACACTTACCAACCGCCTCTCGCTCTGATTCCATCTATTCACACTTTACTTTCACTCCTACTCCAGCTGCTGCCTTGAACACAATTAAGGGCCAGTTCCTATATGCACAGTCCAGTAACTCGAAATACACGCCTGCTAATCCTTCACCAGACTTTCCTGGGCATTTTATCTCTTGATCGGTTACAACGATGAATGGCAAACCTGGACTAATCAATTCGTGTAGCCAGCTCAGAGGATTCAAGCTCCTATGACTGCGAATAGTTGAGCGCACATTCGGTCAGCAAGGTAGATTGCCAGTTATACATTACCAATCAAACGGATGAACGGCAGTGTTACTGGACGTGGTGGCGTTCGCCTGGCAAGCGTTCTCCTTACAAAAGTCACGAGCGTCCGGTTTACAAAACTTCGAAATGGCGGCTGTGTATCGCCACTGAATAACGTCACTGCCAAATCCTCACACAGGAAAGTTAACCGGGGCGATCTTCACATCATTTAAGTATACTTTGGATATGTATACTAAAAAGATACTTCCCTGTTTCTACCATCCGCCTCCACTCTATATATTACACTGTTATACCTTCTTGAACCCAGACTTACGCCGCATCATTAAGGACTCCGTTCCTGAGCAGTGCATCCGCCGTTTCGGTAGCTTCAGTATATTGTGTGCACAGCGTATTTCATGCAAAGCAACATGCCTGTTGCTGAACCATCTCTAGTAAAGCCTTGATCATGCCAGGTGTGGTGTGCTTCGACCTATTCGAGGATAAATTATTTACTTATTTATTTATTTACATCCTGTGGACAAAGTTATTGAGTGCCAGTCCCGCTAGAACTGTCCAAATCTCTCCAACTTAAATAAATAAATAAATATATATATAGTTTATTCTCGAATTTGTCGAGACACGCCAAGTAAGGCATGATCAATATTTATATGCAATATTGCTTCGCAACAAACACGTTGCTATGAGTGTAGTTGGCAGTAAGCCGAAGGTTGTACAGGCTGCGGAAATTGTGTAAGTAGTCATGAGGGATAGAGTCGTCAATGACTGACGAAACGTTGAATTCTAGAGTGCGTAGTGTAAACAGTCAGGGCACTACATGTGTAATGAAAACTATACATATAGGCATGGTGTAAATTAGTATTGAAAGCGTCAGGGCAATCTTGAATAATTATTCTGGTCGACTTGCCAGTAGGTAGTTCTGGGCAGTGACTTTATTCGGTGGCGAGTCACATCCGCCACGTCACAGTGTTGTTACGCGGACATTTGTGGCTTTTTATAGGGAGAAGGCTTGCCAGGCGAAAACCCACCACGTCCTGAAACACTGACAGAAATTTGTTGGTGCACTAATATACAACTGGCAGACCAGGTTTTTCGACTGATTTCACCCTCAGATATCCGCAGTCAAATGACCTTCAATTTCTCTGTTATTTGGGCAGGTATCTTGGGCAAGGCCGCCATAATGGCTGAGACGAATCGAGGATGGGGGCTTCAGAAAGAATCCTCTTTGTGGGTATCCAGGTGGGCGAAACGTCAATTTCTTGCGTCTGGATTTTTCAGGAGAGTGAAGTTATCGAGTCCAGTTATCATAATTGGACAACGATCATGATAATGAGTGCAGTTGTGTCCTTCTGTTGTACTGCCATGTGCTCCATAGGTCCTTATTGGTTGTCCCGTCCCGGACAAAAGCGGTTTCTCGGTCCAATCCCAGATCCCCAAGAAGTTCCGAACCTCGGAGAAAAGGGAAGGTGAGAGACAACCAAGGCCGCAACGAACAGGCGTGAAAACAAACATTCTTAAACTCCTATGTTATAATATTTAGAGTGAAGACAAATGATGTACAATGTGCAGCAATGATTGTGCTGAAAGCGTCTTTTGAATGTTTTTCGAAAGCAGTGGCCCTCTAAGTTGTTTGCTACTATCTACAAGGAATACAGAGCGTTGCGCCATGAAGCAAAGACGCAGTATCAGTGTACTATGATGCGACTATTGCGTGGAAAGATAGAAAGCAGAGTTCAGGGACCAGCGGCGTTTAAACGGTGGATGGACGGCTGGTGGCCAGCCTACATTGAAAGAGATGGTAAGTCAGCGGATAGATAGGAATCAAGCGCTGAGTAAAAATTATCGGGTGATCAAGACAGAAAGACGACACGAGGGTACTAGGAGTATAGTGCTATGGCCTATTGAAATAGGAAAAGCCCATGAGAGCTAACCTACTACAAAGGTAAGTGTCGTAACCTTTGCTGCGAAAATGGACCCAGATTACTAGGTGAAAAATGATTGATCTATAGAAGTAAAGTATTAAACATCAGTTAAAGGAAAGCGAACGTCCGGAACAAATGTACATGTAGCGTCGCGCAGAGAAACAAGTCATACTAGGGTACTAAGGAAATGGTGAGAAATGAACACCTAGAAATGTGAAGCTAACGGGCGGCTGTGTGCTGACCAAGTGAGAGGAGGGAAGAACTAAGAGGCTAAAAAACATTAATTGACGGAAGGGCAGGGAATAGCCGAAATGTTCCAACCACCTTCTTCTTATGTGACTTGCGGGGACACGGCTCGCCACGTCACATTTGTCAAGCACACACGCCCTCACCCACCAACCTCTGCTGACTCCTACACCTGTTGGAGTTATCCCCATACAAGTAGCATCAGCTGCTGCCACATGGCCTGACGTATGCAAGCCGGGAACTGCAGATAATAGCGCAGTAGAAGCACCTTCACCATCGTCTTGTTACGGCACTACTGCAAAATCTGGCGACCTGATGACGGGACGCTGCGAATACTATTCGTATACATTTTTCTTCAATGTATGATCAATTGAAAATAAAATGCGGCTATAAGGCCCTGCATCCTTCTGTCAACCTCGCCCAGGGCCTGAGAACTGGAAAGCAGCACATGGCCGACGCTTCTGATGCATCGCCCCGCAATTTATGGTACACAACTTTCGGTAACAGACGTGCCAATAAACATGGTGGCGGATGCCATAAATACGTCAAGGACGAGTTGCACGCACCAGCTTTTCAAAGCGTATCACTTAGCAATGCTGCAAACTCAGTGTGGATTCAGGCTGTTGGAGGTAAAGCTGATCTCCTACTAGACTGGTTATACAACCCAGCGCACTTCTCTTTCGCTAGCTTTTACCAAATGGGCAGGCTATTCCAGGAAGCCTAAATCCTCCCTGCGCGGTGTAAGATTATTGTTGGTGATTTCAATATGCCTCGTGTTTCGTGACTCGGACAATCAGCCCCACCCAAGTATAGGGCCCTTGTTGACAGCATTATCACGCGTGACTGGACACTGCATGTGAATGCACCGACTGGACAATCTAACACACCGTACCTTATATTCACTTACGGTACCGCCCACGCATGCTCTAGCGTGTTAAACAACATACCGCGCAGCGACCACAAGAAGGTGAAGCTGTCTTTTGCGCTCCCAGAATCCCGTCACAATAAAGTAACAAAATATGACGTACTTCTGTCCATCAGCGCAGCAGGTCGGAAAGCTTTTCCTCACTTCTTCGAGCCTTACCGTGAAAGCGCTTCTTCCTCTCCGAAGATACAGATACTGCAATTAGGGTGTTTTATAACAGTTGCTTGAACTGCTTAAACGTCCTTCCTATAAAACGGAGGAAAAGCAGAAAGCGTCAGGCTGTTGCTGATGTCTTCACACGCAACCTGGCTAGCAGGTTTAAGAAAATGTGCATCCACTACAGCATGGCCAAAATCTTTCATCCAACCGTCCGTATGAACTACACTAGCCGATTGCAGACGTTCACAAACTAATTCGCGCACATCAGCTGAGCAAGCGTTTCTTTGTACTGACAACAAGGCAAATTCACTTATTCGACTAAGCTGCTGCGTGACAGCAAATGGATACCGATTACCACCCTTGTGCAGCCGGGTAAATGATCGCCACATGTGCGGCCGATCTCTACAAGTTCATTAATATGCACCACCGTTACTCTTTCGCCAGCAAAGACTTGGCATTACCAACAACGAGCACCAAGTTCACGGAAGAGCAATTAAACACTATTGACTTGGGCTTAATTCTGTATCCTTCGTCCTACTCGCATCAACTCCTCTTGACGGCAGCTGGTCATTGTTGGCTCCATGTAGCATGTAAGGAGCCACTCCCTGACTCTCCAACCTTCATTTTCTTCTGCCGTCTGTTTCTCTACCCTTCGCTCGCATGTTGATTTCTTCATCGAAACTGTAAGTAACCAGTAATGGTCAAACGTCTTAATGATTTGGCTACACCAGCCACTGATACATTCCTTTGCATGGTTTCTATCTCTGCTTAGCATCAGCTAGTCGACATAGCTTCCATTTAACTTTGCGGATATCCGGAGCTTTCTCCCTTCTTACAATGTTCATTCTCTCGGATTGTTTGCGTCATAGCTCAGCTGGTCTGTTGATTTATCACTTATCTTCACTGGTCTGTTGATCCACTCAGCGACCCTGTAGGCATACCCTAGTGACCAAGCGTCTGATTGGAATGGCTACATCTGGCCACTGGGTCTCTCCTAGCGACACCATCTGTCGGTCGTCGTAAATTCGGCATCTCTATTCAGAAGTAGCTAGTGGCCATTGGTCCCATGCATATGTGATGATCCAGTGCTTGTTAGGAGCCACTCCCTATCTTAATCACCTTTATTCCTTTGGAATATCTGCATCCAATTTTTTCGCTGCCCTGCCGCCAATTGATCTTTAGGACTCTCACGCGGCACACTATTTATGTTCGCTTATTATGCCCTCCCTCTCGGATAACGCTAACTACGTGCTGTTCATGCATCTGACAGTCATTATCAAAGTTCTAACTCTCTTTGCTCTATCCCCACGCAATTATTGGCTCATAATAAACGGATACTTCGTACTTTACTTACTGGTACAACGCTCTTGTCTCTACGCAGGCGTTAGCAATCCACCCATAAGGCTAATGATTCTATAGGATATTCAAAAGACATTTTCAGCATAATTATTGTTGCACAGTGTACATGCTTTTGTCTCAAGCCCAAATGTTATAACACAAGCCATTAACAATGTTCAACTCCATGCATGTTCGTGCGGTCTTCTCTCTCTCGGTTGTCCCTCACTTTCCCTTTTCTCGGAGGTCCGGGACTTGTTGGAGATCTGGGATTGGACTGAGGAACAGTTTTGGCCCAAGACGGATGTAACAACCCACAAGGAAGCATAGTTGTGAATAAAATATTTATTTATTTATTTATCAAGCAGATACTTAGCTCGTTAAAACTGTCACACTACCCAGATACTGACGATGTTCTTTCTACTGCATGAGCACTTGTAAGCCCGGGCATTCCAGTCCTCCTCCACAATGTCTGAATCATGTCCATGTAGGGCGCACTATCAGTCCAAGTGGAAGTACGCAAACGTCATACCACTACACGAACAAGACTGTCGCCCAACCATTGACAGGTATCGTCCTATTAGCCAGGCAAACATTGCGTCTCGACTCTTAGAAAGTATAATAAAGGACGGGATGTTTGGAGTTCTATTGCACCTGGCACCCTTCATCAAGCTGGAGCCGGCACTGGTTCTTATCTTCTTGGACATGAAAAAGCGCTGGACGGAGTCTCATTTAATGGTGTAAGGAGTAAACTGGCTGCCTTCTTCTACCCAGGCACCTCCTTTCATGGTATCCTTCTGGCCCTTCCAACCGAACGCAGTCAGTGTAACTGCGCAGCATCTCGTCCAAATAGGCATTCTTAACCGGCGGAGCCTTCCAAGTCAGCGTCATGAATCCTCTGCTGTTTTTACTGTACGGCAATGTGGTACCCCAACTCTTCAACCACGGCACTCCATACTCTTGTGCCCATGACACGAAAGTTATATTTTCAGTTGCTCCTAGCCGTCAACGTAATAGCCTCCGCAGCAGTCAGTGCGAACTTGATAACCTTGAAAACTGAGGTGACCTATGGAAAATAAAGTTATAGGCAGGAATTCGTTACATCTCGGCTCCCGCAGACAGCCGTCCCGCGCCCGGAAAAGCACTGTACGTGCGGTTCATTCTTTCGGGAATCGTCAGCAGTGCGCATTCCATCGGACCCTGGTAGGATCGAACCCGCAACTCGACTGTTGCCAGTCCGTGGTTGAGACCACTGAGCTCCGGGCGACGGCAACGATTACCGTAAATTAGTTACTAGATGTGACTTACACGTTACTGCCGTGCAGAGGACAGGGTAGCTGCCTCAACATGCGACGAGCGACAATGAACTGCGTACCGCTGACAAGTTCCGAAAGGATGATACGCACCTATAGTCCTTTTCCGGGCTTATGAATGCTGTCTGAGTGAGCCTAGATGTGATGAATTTCTTCATATGACATTCAATTCCCCCTACTACTCTTCTGGAAACTAAAGTGCTCATCGATAAAATGCACCGTAATTTCCTACCGCGGCTCTATACATCCAACATGTTAACTCTTAACGGTACACCACTGGATAACAGCATTACTGTACGCGACCTTGGTGTGCACTATTGCAGCGGAGCAAGCCAGCTATAGCGCTGCCAAAGCCAGGGCTATCATTGGCTATACGCTGAAGCCAGTGGACTTGCTGGAGCCTCGACTAGTACGTTATAGGTTATGTACCCGACCTATAGTAGAGTACGGCTCAAGGGTTGTTACTAAGCCATGCAGAAGTCACAGGATATTAATTGAGAAAGTTCAGCGTTAGTCTACTAAGCGCCTTCTAGGATCATCTGCACTCCACTCTCGAAGCCATTGCAAGCAGTTTTGTCTAGAACCTTTTTGGCTTCGACGTCTTAAAGCCAACCTAGTTTTACTATATAAGCTAAGCAAAACAGCGGACTCAAGTATTGATAGCTTTTTCAACCGATTGACCATAGAGTATTTACTACGCACAAATGCACACACTTATAGCACTAGCCAAAACACGTTGCTCCATATATTTTAAATCTTTCCTTTATAGCTACGCACAAGTATGTAATAAGCTACCGGAAGCCGCCAAAGCATCTGATATTACCACGCTATGCTCCACAGCCATTAACAGACAACTAAGTGTCTCCAAGGTAGCAGTACCCTTGGGCGCCTACATCCTTGAGGACGAACTCTGGGAGAACGGTCCCCTTCATATTTGGGACTTCATACAAAACCCCGTTAATTATGCGGAATAATTTCAGCGCGCCGTGAGGCTTGTCAGATTTTGCAACCAGCAACAATAAAGCTAATTTCCTCCAAACTCTGCCTGCTTAGCACGCTCTTTGTTTTCATTGCTTCTTCAATCGGATGGCCGACTCTCAGTGCCAAGCCATGACCAAGGAGTAGAACACTAAGTTGCTTTTGGCATTGCGGCCCATTATTTTCCACTACTCTAGATCCCTTTTAACGCTGTTCTTGCTACCGCATTCTCGCTACAGATGTAGTATTTAATCTCTACTATTCTCAATGCAACTTCTTCGACACTCCATCTCAATCCAGTACCCAGATATTTCTCTAGCAGCCGTGTACTGGACTTTTTACATTGTTCCCCTCATACGTCTTTACCTCGGCGTAGCACCTCCACTGCTCTTTATACATGTTCGGGTGATAAGCTACAGTACTGGCGACTGGTCGTGTAAATGACACCCTAGCCGGATATTCTGCTACTTTCTACACTCTTCTGTTACCCACAACTCATCCACCTGTTAACAACGCCTGATACTTCTGGTTTCCACTAGGAACAGCAGTTGCTTGTGCTAGGTGTATTTGGACAGCAGTTTCGCATACAACAAATATCGGGTCTCTTACTTGCACGCAAAATAACCCATCTGCTCTATAACATTAGGACATTCCATTGCTTTTAACTACACAACATTACCAAAATCTTTTTATGCACATATTAGCGTATTCCTGTTCACATCCCTTGGCAGTTTGCTCGGACCGTTTTTCTTTTCTCCCCTCTTTTAAAGGATATCATTAACTACATGGAAACATTCAAAGACCTACGGTCGACGTCCACCTGGCCAGGAAACCAACACAGCTCATTAAAAGTGTCCGCGCTTGACAATCAGGACACACTAACGGAGTCCGAAAAGCAAACCTAAGCGCTACTAGTCCCCTGTGTCGTCCGACTTCACCAGCTCCTATCACTCGAGGTCGACTCCGTGGAAGCCAACCACAGCAATCGGTAAATACTTGGCGAAACGTGACCGCAAAAATCCGCAAGGACAATCGCTCAACTGTAAATTTGTCGACGTCAACTCACCGGTCGGCGGTGTTCCAGGACGTGGAGGTTTTCCGCCTGGCACGCTTTCTCTCTACAAAAGCCGCAAAGATCGGGTTAACGACACTGCGACGTAGTGGATGTGACTCGCCACTAAATAGAGTCACTGCTTCAACCACGCATTGGCATCTTGGCCCATACCACAGTTCGTTCTGTGCATGTAGCTGCTCACACGACCGCCTACCTGTCCGGTTAGTGAGATGCCACTGTGCTTAAAACTATTTCACTGATTCTTCCTCATGCTTCATTCACTTAACCCGCATTGTGTACACATCCTCATCGGACTAGTTCCTCACTAACCTACTACACTCCAATGATTAATTCTCATCTTTATATCTCGCAACCGGAGTGGCCGTTAAAGAAAACTACGAACCCGACGGGCAGCTGGTGCAAGCGACATTCATATTGTACATTGTCGAGTAGTAAACTTAATCCCGAGGACTCGTTGGAGACCAACCTTCATGTTTCCGGTGCACTGAGAAGCAGGAGTGGATGGCGCATGATATCGGTGAACGTGCGTAGTTTGAGAAAGCAATTAGATGCGATTCTACTCATTACCTCGGCGCAAGAACGCAATCTGATGACTTTTACGGAGACTTGGCTACTGTCGGATATTTCAGGCTGGGTGGTATAAATTCCAGGGATCAACTATCCCATGTGGATCGTCTAGGAGGGCGATCTGGGGACGGGGTTGCTCTTTACTGGCAGGCAGACATTAAAGTTCACACATTGGAAGCCATGTGTGATATTGACGGTGGAGCGAAAATGCTTTGGAGTAGGGTTCACGATGGGTTCAGACCGCTCATAGCTAGCGTTATCTACAGCTCCATCTTGAGGTCAAGATTCCAGCTGCTAGACTCTATGAGGATACACTGGAAAGGCAACGATTGCCTGATTGTGGGTGACTTCAATGCTCCGGCAGTAGACTGGTATGTGCTTCATGGCACTTCGCCAGATTCCTTTTATACGCGTCTATTAGCAACAGTCCTCGAATGTACTCCAACGCAACACGTTTTATCAAATACCCAATCTTTTCCAGGCCACGTGTCACTCATCCTTGATCTTGTACTCGCATCACGCTCAACAGATATCTCCGTTCTAGCCATAATTCAGCCAATTGGCAAACCTATCAATGTGTACTCACTTTTGTGCACACGACAGTTTGCTATCAATGTCTAGGGAATGCATCGACAGAATTTCTGACCAACTGTCCCCCTCCGCTGAAACTTGGCTGCTAGAGTCAGGGACTGGAACATCCTACCTCCGTTGGACTTTGATACCGCTTGGGTCCTTGGTGCTCCATGATAATGGTTATCATTGATCGGGTTGTTACAAGGCACGCAAAACCGTGTTTCTCCCATGTGCCCCATGGATCGATCGGGAAAGCAAATCGCTCATGCTGAGCAAAAAATAACTTTGCGGATAGTTCAAGTTCACTCAGACCGCTCAAAATAACGCCCATTACAAAGAGCTTAGAATTTCCTGCACACTGAGAAAGCGCAAGAACCGAGAATTATATGAACGGCATCCAGCCGAGCAATCTGCGCTTAATCCGAAAAGGTCTTTTGCGTACTTAAAATGACGTACCAGAGCTGGCCACGGTAGACCTGCATTGTATTCAAGCAACGATGACACCGTGCTTCATGTAGACACGATGAAATCTCGTCTATTAACTTTGCGATATTCCATTGTATACGACGGAGACACGGCTAGTTGTTGAGGATTCTCCTAGTCAGACCTCTTATTTAGAGCATGTCGAAATTGTCACGGGCGGAGTATTGGAACTGATTCTCGACTTGAAATCGAATGCTCCACCGGGTTCCAATGGCTCACATCCCTCGTTCCTCAAGGAGGTGGCGGAGCTTCTTGTTGCACCTGGTTAATAAATATTTCGAAACTCGCTTGAAGCGGGTCGTCTACAAACTAAATGGAAAGCCCAAATGATAAAACCGGTGTAAAAAGGTAGAAATCGCCAAGAAGCAGTGATCTATGACCAATTTGCCTAACATAAATCCTCTGTAAAACCATGGAAAGAAGCTTGAAATAGGCTCCGTATATTCACTTTGAGAAATTGGACGTCATCTCTCCTGTTCAACACGGCGTTCGGAGGGCACGCTCTTTCATTACTAATCTGCTTGCTTTTCTAGGAAAGTAGGCGAAGTCAGTGGATGCTGACCATTTCCTCGATGTAGTTTTGGTGGATTTTATCAAAGCGCTTGATAGGTTCCACACAAGCACCTCCTTAGCAAACTTCCGTAGATTGGAGTCACTCGTGGAGGTCGTTCGGCCAGCCAGCCAAATCTCTATCAGCCCTCTCCTGGCGGTGCTCCAAGGCGACTACTTGATCTATGCCAGTGAGCTTAAACTGCGGTGAGAATTATCTAGGTTTGGAGAAGCAGACGATTTGCAAATGAAGCTGGATTTGCTGCACTGTGTGTCTGTCAGGTGGCAATTGCTTATCAATCGTGATAAGTGCAGTGTTCGCCCGATCGGCGAACAATCACCTTTCGGTGCTTATCACATCGTTAGTTTTCCTTTGAAGTATGTGGTTGGTGAGAAGGGTTTGGGTGAGCTTGTTTCTCCAGATCTGAGTCACCCAGGACACTCCGCGGAAGGCAGCATCTGCCCACAGGATGCTCTGTGCCATACGAATTGCGGTTTACGAATTGACACCGCAGCCCTTCATACACCTGTTTTCCTCCCACCCTGTCAGCACTATCGTTTACTCAAGCGCACGGATCAGACAATCATCGGACGATCATGATATACGTTGGTTTATAGAAATGTGCGGTGGCGTAGTATATTAAACATGGCACTCATCACAGTGTTTGTATTATTTTGCTCAATAACAATGGGTAGATTATCGCCGCATTATGTTTAAATGCACCATTTTAATACTGCACCACTGGCGCATCATTTGCATTTCCCTTCTGTGTCATGCCGAGTTCACTGGTCCTTTTTCCGCCATGGATAAGAAGCCTGTGAACTTCTTTTCCAGTTGCCGTACCACAAGTAGTTATCGTAGAATACGACGAGTTGAAGATGACATACAGAGAGAAGTGCAAGGAGTTATGTCGTTACAAGGTATGTTTTTTCGCGGAATGTCTTTTCAGATACACGTGAGATAATAAGTACTGTGCTTGCCGCACAAGATGTGTATTCTTCGCGCCATGCTGTGCAGGAGCTTTTACGGACGCAGTATCGGCTACTAGTGGAGTCCTTCAGCACACACCTGAATCGGACATGCCTTATGTTTCCCCTTTCATAAATTTACATGTGCAGCTTTCCTGTGTATAACGTAATTTTCTTAGACCGTCCAACCAAAATTTTGCGTCCAGCGGAATCGGTTACCTTAGAGGAAACTTTGCGTGACGTGGCTTTGGACGGAAGCCTTACTTTGACCCAGATTAACCTCCTTTTACGCAATCTTCGGCGCCTATATCTTGACTTACCGGTTGAAGCTCGGAGCATTTTGAAAACACCCCGTCGGTGTCCAGTGCGCTTAATCAGAGGCGGCAGTTACATCCATATGGGTTTGCAGGACGCCATACTTGATGTGTTGCGCCGACCGCATCCACCCTGTCCGTCGTTGCTAAAGTTGCAGATCCATATAGACGGAATGGCCGTGTTCAAAAGCTCGCGCAGACAGCTGTGGCCAATTCTTGGAAGGCTGCTAAATCCGTCGAGTGATGTGTTTTTAATTGCTCTTTACAGTGGATTATCGTAACTCAATGTTGTACATGGGTTGCTGCGGCCAGCGGTGGATGAATTAAAGGAGGTGTTACGCGAAGGTATCTGCTTGAAGGATAGTAACGCTGCTATGGATGTCGTTCTGGATTGCGTGACTGCCGATGCACCTGCACGAGCATACGTTCGGCAAGTGAAGAAAAGTCCGGATATTTCGCATGCGAGAAAAGCACAACAACTTGTAAGCAGAGCTTAAATTTTGATAGACATTTGCAGGTTTGCACGTTGATAGTAGAATGACGTTCCCTACAGATCTCATAGGCGCACTACGTAATGTAATGGATTTTAGAACACGCAAACAACCGGGACATCACATCGGAGAATCGCCTTTCGAGGCCCTACGGATTGATATGATAAGCTTTTTCCAACTTGATTACATGCACACCATGTGTCTGGAAGGAACGCGGGATTTAATAACGCTGTGGCGCTGCTGCCCAACACGTAGAAACATACGATTTACACAATCTCCATTGACAATATCAACGAACGACTTCATATGTGTTCGGCTAACCTGACTTTGGAGATTCCGCGCAGGCGTCGCACGTATGAGGACGTGGAACGATGGAGGGCAACGGAATTCAGACAGCATCTTTTATATCTGAGTCCAGTGATCTTGCGCGACGTGTTGCCCGAAGACCTGTACAATGATTTTGTTATGCTAAACGTCGCCGCATACATTTTGTGCTGACGTAGGTGGTATTCCTTTTACCTGTCGCATGGGAAATCAGTATTGAATGGGGTGGTGCGTGACATCGCAAAGCTGTACGGTAAGAAGGTGGTAATATTTAACGTGTACTGTTTAGTGCGTATGTGCAAGGACTCCTGGCGCCTCGGGCCTATGGATAACTTTTCCGCATTTCCGTTCGAATCGTTTCTACGATGGCTTCGAAAGCTGATAAATGGCCCGACTCCGCCGACGTCGCAAATTTTTCGTCGCGTAACGTAGAGAAGGTTAGCGAATGTCGAGGCTGCTGCCTGGTGTTTGGGCGACACCGGATCGACCGTAATTGTGCGTCGTGGCCGGCGACAAACCGGTTTCGTACAGTTCGGTGCGCTGATTACGAATGCACATCCAGATATTGCTGTCATTTCACGTGGAAGACATTCGCTAGTGCTGGGCCAGCGTTCAAATGAATTATGTGTGCAGCATTTCACACCGACTACGTCTCCGTTTCTAACAAGTTTGTCATCCACGGACCTACGTATTTTTAACTTTTTGGGTTCCTTAGTTCCACCGACGTGGATTTTATTTGGGTGCAATCGGCTGCAAATGTCTTAGATTACCGTGCTCGGAGTGCACTGTATTTTACCCCATCGTTCCCAGCTGGCGGCACAAGTGTGTCAAGAAACATGCGACGTAGGTAAGCTGTCTTAATATATTATTTATCTGCTTCGGTTAACAGTCCGTTTTCTACTTCAAAGCTGGGTGCGCAAAATCGGTGTACACCAGTAACAGCGTTGCACCGTTACAGTTACAGTTTCAACACCATGGATTCCACTGCATACGCTGCTGCACCTTAAATCACAAATAAACCTTTCTCCTCCGAACACATTTACTTCTTCTTGTAAGCATGTGGAATTGCTGTGCTGTGAGTAGATATTTTTCATATGTATCGCGTGGTGGAATTTTAAGATTCTTCGGTTGCAGTGGTTCTTACATCCTGGATGGTTAATAATGAAGATGTACTGTGGGGATGGTTATCGTTAAGACAGTTACAGGATTTCCTGACGCATCGCCTGCCAACACCTGCGTCTGCTGTGACGTAAAAGTATGAATATACAATTGTACAGGTGAGGCTACAGAACGATTTACTTATACGCATTTTTAGATGATTACCTTGAAGCTAAAAAGGTGGAAGTGAGATTGCTAACATTAGCCGATTTACCATCTGGCGACGCAACGATTCCACTGCTGCGATGGGGGAAGCGAAAGATGTATGTTGTGGCTAGATATTATATTAACCCAGCACTGTACAAAAGTTTCCTGGCTGTGGGTTACAGCCACCCGCAACACAGAGTACGGTTCAAGTCGTGAACTTGGATTTATCACCTCCACCTCCACAGTAGTATTTGAAAGAGGAGTTAAGCAACGATTCTGAGAAAGAAAATGAACATATATAAGCCTATCCCCATACATCAAGGTAAATAATGCATTTGATTTTAACCACTTAGTCCTATTCACCCAGACGTTTTGCAGCGTTCAGCTGTTAGCGGAACATCCTGTGATAGCGCACTGCTGTTGGAAATGTATGGTTGGCTAACAGCGTCTCCGTAACATCCACTTGCAGCCACATTGCGAGACGTAAATCGCAAAGTGATGAAACTGCGCGAACGAATGACAGCTGTAGAGTTGTTCTTGAACGCGCTGCATGCACTTCAGGCGCCAATTTCCAGCAAAGCGTGCCCATTTCCATTACCAATGGACGCAATAGCGCAGCTGTCGTTTTTAAGCAATGCACTGGAGAGCGCTGAATTCAGAAACAGCATGGTAAGTCTCGTGCAATTTCACTTATTCGTAGGTGCACTATTTATCCAACGTAAGTGGCCGGATAATTTCAGAAGTGTGCGGAACGTCATGCTTACTTACATGACTAACAACTTGGTCAGACAAGTGAACTGGCGTGACGTGCAGCAGGAGTGAAAGATAGCAAACCTACCATCCGCGCGAGCGGTACTGGGTAGGTTACGTTATAAGCAACAATCATGTCCTCAACAGATTCCGTTATGAGAAAAAACACACCAGGATGCACAGCGCCTGATATGATTGACAAGTTGCGTTGCTGCATATAAAGAATAAAAGAGCGTGACTCCCGGGTACGGAAGAAAACAGTACGTTTATCACTTCAGGATTCCGCTTTGTAAATTATGTAATCCATTTTACGTTATGTTTTCGCGAACAGTGTTGTGTTCATGGCATGCAATGTGTGCGATCGCATTACCGTGCTTTCAGTGGTATTGGAAGGGAGGATAATGCGTCTAAGCTTTACCCGTTACGGCTGGAAATCGGGGAAAGTGGAGCGTGCGAAGGGAGGCGCCAAGTTATTTTTCTCCTAAAGCGCCCGATGAGTGACACAATTTTTTCCACTCGGGCGCCAATCGGGCGCTCGATCAGTCACCCATCTGGCATTCTACGGGCGTTCATCAGACACTGGTGCTGAGTGGGCACGTTCATCCAATACTGGATTACGAACTACCCGCCATACATCCACTCACGAAATGTGAATCTCAGTTGATTAAAAAGTTTGAGAGGCGCAGATCCAAGTCTGTATTTATACCACGTGTTTTACTTTATCACCTTCGTCTTCAGCCCGTTATCCAAGTTACTCGGGACGACCGCTGTCGTCGTGGTGATCTGCTTTATACTAGACGCAATTTAAGGGCATGTAGGAGGTTGCGCAACAGTTCCTCCAGCTCAGCCCAGCTTGTTTAACACTTGGCCACAGCTTTAAAAGTTTTAAACCGCGGCGGAACCATATTCTACCCCATGTCGCGTTATCCACACGAGTTGTGAATTTGCGGAACAATCTCTTTGAATGTGTGGTAAGTGCTCAAAAAAGGGATGTTGTACAGGACGACTGGACAAGTACCCGCTGAGCACACCTGGATTCCGCTGTTTTTGCTGCAGCTTTAACAATCTCACGGGAAAGCAATTTAGCAACGACATGTGGCATCCAGCCAATGAACGGGAGGTGATGGAGCTGAAAAGACATATCCCCGTTGCTCTCTACGACACTATGAAATCTATGAACGGTATCACGAATTATGCTATTACGTACAAGCTTGCGCTATTCTGATCGTGCCCAGAAGCCGTGCTTTGCTTTGCCGAGAATAAAATAGTTGTTTTTTACTTATTATTCCGGTTTGTCCAGTTTCTGCTCTCTGACTGAATAGCTAACTAATAAAATGCAAACCGTCTCGAATCCGCAGAGTCAATAATAAATTTCTTACACTGACAGCCTACAGTATTTGCATGCCCTTTATTAACTTATTTTTTCCATCTTTGAACCCGTCCATTTCTGTTAACCATCTCTCTTTGTCTTTACACTTTTACTATACGACGCAAACTTAAAGCTCCTACTAGCCCAGTCGCGTCTGATCTATATTTTGTTCTCCTACTTCTATCAGACTACTGTGAGGCTACCGGCAGCGCTTCAGAATACTGAACGCTCTATCCTCTTAAAATGACAGTTTCGTTGTCATTCTCATACTTTAGCAGTAAACCATTTTCCATCCCGACTCTCTAGTTGCCTTAGTTTGCTTTCTGCTTTCATTGCTTTTCAATCGGACAGCCAAGGCTGTGCCCTACCCTAAACTATGCTCCTCTGCCTAGTCTTCCTCCATGACTGCTTCCAGACTACGGAGATGTAAACGTTCTAATTTCTGCTTACCTTGCGCACCGTTTATTAATATGGTTGCTTCCAACCCTAAGCTCTACGTTTCTGCTGACCCACTCCATTTGCCTTTTCACGTTAGCTGCAAGAGTCCATATTATTGCGCCGAGTAATCCAGTCTCGCCAGCTCGGTCTCCTGCTCTCCGACTTCTCGCAGCTCATTGAGACGTTACCGGCCATTGTTCGGCAGGCTAAACGCTCTGTCCCCATTGCGACAACAGCCAGGCAAACTTTTGTGCTCTTTACCCATAAACGTTTTTCTATCCCGACTAGGTTACTTTACTATCGCTTTCTGTTTTATTTCTTCCTCAACTGGAGAGTCAACACCCAGTGCCCTGCCGTGTCTTGTTGGACCAATCTTCATTGCTCTGACTGCCTCCAGACTACGGAGCTGAAAAGATGCTAGGTTGTGCGTAAAAAGCATACAATTTTCCATACGCAGAGAGGCAGCAGCACTCGTTCACCATTATTAATATGAATATACCCATCCGTAACATGTACATTAATGCTGACCCTCTCTTTTTGTCCCCTTACCTTAACTCTACGACTAAACCTTAATGCGCCTACCACTCCAGTCTCGTTTGATCCGTCTCCCGCTCGCCGAGTTTCGTCAAGTTATCGGCTGTGGTTCGGAAGAATGAACGCCATTTTCCTGCTCCCTGTGAGCAACGTTGGTATCTGCCTTCTTATATATAAACCCATTTCCATCCAACCTACCATTCCCTTGATGCCCTTCCGCAATCCTCTCATCCTCAACCGGAGAGCTTCCTCGCAGTGATCTACCTATCTACCTTCGCTTTGACTGTAAACCAGACTATAGAAGTATAAACGCCTTAGGATCTGCGTAACCAACGCACAAGCTCCCTCACATAGCGGGGCTGCTGGACCCCATTAACTTTTATTATTTTAGCCGCGTACATTCCAAAACTGTTCAATGCTGCTAACCTACGTTATGTGTCTTTGCACCTAAACTGTACTACTCAATCCTAAAGTGCGGACTAATCCAGTCTCCTCTACTCCGTCTCATGCTCTTAAAATTTTGTCAGACTGCTGCAAGGTTATCGGCCCTTGTTCGGAAGTTCTAACACTCAGTCTGCATTACCTAGTGAGCCACGCTGAAATATCTACACCTTATCAGCAAACCTTTTTCTATCCCGACCCTTTCCTCTGTATCGCGCAGTTTGCTTTTGTTTCCTCTTCAATCACACTGCCAACTTCCAGTGCTTGTCACTAACCTGGTCTCATCTGACCAGTCTACTTCACATTGACTTCTTTCAGACTATCGTACTGCAAACGGTTTAAACTCTACGGCCTTACTCCCATGTTTCTATCACCTCGAGAGCTTGCTGGACTTGTTTACCTTTTACTAATGCAACCACTTCCATTTCAATTGGTCCATTTCCTGATTCATTTCATTTGTATTCCAAACTTATCTGTAAGGCTCAATCTCACTGTGCCGACTGCTTTAGTCCCGACTGATCCGTTTCTTGCTCTCCGACTTTCACAGACTACTGTGACGTTACCGTCATTGTTCGGAATACGGAAAGCTCTACACCTCATAACGCGAGAGCCTCATTGGCTTCTCCAGATGTTATCAGTAACCCTTTTTACACCCTGGCTCTCTAGCTTTCTTACTTCTCTCTGTTTTTATTCTTTGTTTAAGCGGACAGCCAGGTCTCCGTTTCCTATCTTAATCTCAACTGGCCAGTCTGATTCTCTTCAACGGCTTCCAGACTATCGTTCCGTAAACGGTTTAAACTTTGCGGACTTAGTGTTGTGTTTCTATCATATTGAGAGTCTGCTGGACTTGCTCACCTACCTTTAATATAACCCCTTCGCTCTTGTACCTATGCGTTTTGGCTGTTCCTCGATTTTCTTCCAATCTTAACTGTTTGGCTCTAGCCCAATGTCCCGATTAAGCAAGTGTCATCTGACCGAGCTTACTCTCTTCGAGGGACTCGCCAGACATTATCGCCCTTATAACATATATCTATTTAAATATTGAAAATGCCTATTTCTGCTGACTCCTTATATTTATCCTCACCACAATTGTACAACCTAATCTAAGAAGACCAACTTACCTAGATTTATCTGAACATCTTTTTGGCCTCCTAATCATTCCAGTCCTCAGTGCATGATTTGCAACTTTGCGTTTTCGTCTTTTGTTGGTAATTCTGACACCTTGCTACCATTCAGTAGCATAGTAATACTATCTAACTTGTCATACTATCTTGTTTCTACTAAAGCTATAGGTTTGAGGCGGTCTGTGCTCAAATCTGCTAATATATTGCCTATACCAGCTAAGCCACCAACTGATAATACAAACTTTGCCCCAACTTCTGATTGCATAGTAATCCTTGCAGACACACTGATAGGAGCACATGATAAAATTGACCTTCTTGCTTTCGATTTAAACACACCCAAACGCAACGCCTCTGTACTGAGCAAAACCTTAGTAAAAGTCCTGCCACTAGATCAACTCTCGGGAATTCCACAGAATAATGATGTGGATGAAATCGAAAAGGCAGGGGGCTACTTTCACACATTGATAAAAATGTTGCCGCACGAGTTCGTCGTGCACATAACTTAATGCTTTCCAATATCCCGGACCAGTCTAAGTTAGAGAAGGTAAAGCACGCGCTCAGCAGTCGCTGCAACATGACTCCTGATTCCTTCAACAGTAAACGTCGGCGGAAGATGTCCAACTGTAAATCGTGACCTATACTTATCACCTTTAGAGCTCAAGGACTGGCCAGGACATAATTATCAAAACCATTCATTATAGGTGAGGCAGTCAAGTTGGGGCTTATCGTGTTCAAGCAGGAAAAAGCACTTCGGCGAAGAGAATTTGCAGAGTCCAGTAAACTTCCGCCTAAGTAAATGACGAAACGTTTCCCACTGCGATTGGACTATCCGCCCTACTTCCAGGAGATTGTGATCTGTCGCCACAGCATGCGGACCCAACTGTGACAAAGGCCTACAGCACCCAAGTGGATCAGCCCAACCTACTGAAGACGCTAGCCCACTCGGTAGTGCATTGTGAAGCTGCTATCGGCCGAGAGGAGGCTGCTGTTGATAAACCGACCGATTCCGACATGTGTGCCACTGATAGAGAATCTCAGACAGAAGAAACTGTTGGCAACACATCCAACAGTCTTATGAAAAGCCCTCCACTGACTAGTAAAAGCGCTCACGCAACCGCCCAAAACGTAGCCGCGTCAAAATGCCTGTCACTTGCAACTCCTAGTTGCTGAGGCATCAACCCAGTGTATGTCACAACGAAACTAGGCAACCCACACCCTACGTGCTACTCACCAAGTGTTCAGCTTGAATTAGTCAGACTGCACCCAAAAAGACAATATCTTGCAAGTAGGAACCGCTGTGGGTGACTATGACTAGGAACACACAAGTGCCGCCCTCCAGCAAGCCATACTTGCTTCTAACCCCAACATCAGCTGCTCACCATAAGAAAGCCAATGACCTCAGCCGCGCCATGAACCATCGCGATGCCCGCCAAACACTAAATCCAATCGGTAGCGTTAACCCGATGAACAACAATACCGCCACACTTCATGACCCCCAAACAAAGCAGTCTCTCAATCCGAGATTGTCCAATAGAACACAGTCTACTGGCGAATCCACATCCCTCTGCCTAATGCCACCATTTCCTTGGTGATATCAAGCTGACAGTAACTACTATCAATAGCAGGTACCCCGCTGCAAACCTGCCGTTTGTAGAACACTCCACGAAGTAGAGAGATATACCACCCCACCCTCGCTTGCAAAAGTTACTCGCCCGCGCCTTACAATCCTTCCAATGATGATCGAACTTCATAACACGTCCCAACCCATTCCCGTTCCTGTTTTATAGAATATAGCGGGCTACGGCTCATCACAGCTCACGAGACTGCAGGACGAAGTTGCTCTGTATCAACTTAGCAGGCTAGCGAACATCCCACAGATGCCGCTGCGCAATTGCCGTCAACCCTTCCAACACTTCATGCAGGCCCCGGCTCATTGAAAACCGATCCTAGAAATGGCATGCATCCCCACGTGCACCTCCCGTGAACACGCACAAAAGTTTTCCTCCTGCGCAACATATCGGCCCCTAAGTAACGGCAAAGAAGGTTTTTGCTTCCCCTTAGGCTGGCTAGCCGAACAACCTCCTCGTGGTGCCAGCTGGTTGGTTCGGGATTTTCTCGTTCCAGCAAATCTTTCGGCGGCAGTGTTCCAGTATGTGGTGAAATTTCGCCTGGCAAGCGTTCTCCCTATAAAAACTACAGATACCCGTTTAACACACTGTGACGTAGCGGATTTGTCTTGCCACTAAATAAAGTCACTGCCTCTGCCCGTTTCCGGAGGATCATTCACACATCACGAACGATATGTGCTTCAAAGATTTCCATTGACTCTCCCTTTGATGGCGAACACAACGAACAAAAACACAAAAACCCACACATTTACCTACTCACACTACATGGCACCCTCCAAATAGACCGTTAAACATACCTTTACATGTCAACATACACATAAATTCCTATGGCATTTGTCAAAATGCACTAATTTGTGCAATTGCCGATCATAAATGTCTGTATTACCATGATCATGCCCTTGATGGTGTGCCTAGCAATGACGAGAATAAACTTTATTCATTCATTTATTCATTCTTGCCGCACCTTTAAACTTGTGTTCTACCCCCAAACCGACGACTTAAACTGGAGCCCTTCCATTGCATGCCAACATGCGTACTCGCCTTCCCGACTCTTAGAATTTGGTGCAGAAACCACAGTATCCAACTCACAACTGGCAGAAGCAGGCCCCTCAGTGTTGCGTAATCACTATAGGCCATCATTATCTTCTCAGGTTTTGGTCCAACGTATCCCTGTCACTACCTTAGTCCTCGCCAATAACCTGCCACACGACCACGAATCTGTCTCCTCTGAGCCGTTTCAACATGGTAACTAAACAGACTCACCCCTACAACCCGACCTGCTCTATTATAACGCGGACACTTACACCGCTATCACTGCTACCATGAATTGCACACTGAGCGAAAACTTACCCACGCCACATAGTGACTCATATACAGTCGTTCTCCTCAACGAGCGATCAATCAAACATGAAGTGCAGATTCTAAGACCTTACGTTCCGTTGTCCAGTTCGCATGTAGGAATTCATATAGAAATTAGGCACCCACCTGACGCCTTTGCTGAGCTGCTGCACATTCCCGCTTCAATATTTCTGTAACGGATGTGCTAATCAACGTGGATGTGACTGTCTTATTTACATCAACAATGACTTCCATGCAGCAACACAAGCTACTTCCATTAGCAACCCAGAAGATTCCGTTTGGGTGCATTCCATCGGAGGCGGGCTCAACCTCCTATCGCATGTGTGTATAACATACCTAATTCCTCCTGTTCTATGGTTACCGATCTGCTAAAGATATTTTATGAAACATAATTTGGGTCAGTACGTTATAAGATAGTTGGCGGGGATTTTAATATCCCCAATATTTCATGGCTTGAGCAGTCCAAACCTTCCAGGTAGAGGGCCTTTGTTGATACGCTTTTTACATTTGATTGGACACATGCTCCCACAGATGCCCTAATACTCTGGACCTGGTATTCACGAAGGGCATATCCCAGGCATCGGCTAACGTGTCAAACAACCTACAGGGTAGTGACTACAGGATAAGTAGCTCTTACTTTATTCCCAGAACTTTAGCCTCAACAAGATATCATGAAATTTTCACAAGGACCTCTCCACAGCTTCGGTTGGGAATTATTTTCGTTACTGCTATGAGCGGCACCTTGGGATGACTTCTGCTTGGCCTCTCAAATAGATATAGTAACCTGTGAGCTTTATAAAATCCTGGCGAATTGCTTAGGTGTCCTTGCCACAAAACACAGCAAGATGCGAAAAATGCCTTCTCCCATTGACGCCACCACAAGCAGAGACACAGCCAAGATCGTGAAAAGGCGCTTTGTCTATAATGAGATAAAGGACTTTCATTTCATATTTCGTACGAACGAAATCCCGGCCAATTGGAGAAACCCGCTAAACATGGAAAAGATTTCCGCTGAACAGCAAACGTTTAGTACGAACACCGAAGGACAATCTCTTGCTAGACTTAAGAAGCTTTGGAGTGGCCGCACCAATATACCCATAACATCTCTCATGCTCCCTGACAAAAGGATATTTACTGATGCAGTCGACCTATGCGACTACGTTAACTAACACTTCGGTGACTCCTTCGCCTCCACAGCTTTGCTAGTACCGGATAGCCTAGCTAAGCTCACTAACGATCTGCTGCACATGATCAACGTTGGTCTGTACAAAATCACGCCAGCACTTCGTTCGCTGAAGATGTTACCTTAACCTGCTCCAGACGGCGTCTCCTCTACACTGCTGAAATCTGGGGTCAGGACCTCTCAGTACATCTCCTTAAGGTTTTTAGCTTCTCTATGTATAGCGGCTTCTTCTTAGACAGTTGGAAGAACGCAAGGGAGGTTCCACGACATAACCGAGGTACTCGTAAAAAGGTTGACGCCTACCGTCCTAACAGCCGCACACCAATCGTTTCCAGGATGATGAAGAGAACAATTAAGGAAGAAATGTTTGCATTCCTACGGCATTGTAACCACAGTAACTGGTCGCAGCACGGGTTTCTATCATCAAAGTCCTGCCAGACTTGCCAATTTGAATTTCTGAACAACCTAAAGCACTCCATAGACATGGTGCAGACACTTGTCCTTGTCTTCCTTGACATAAAACAGACAGCTGGCCGGGTCTCATACAGGGGACTACCCACGAAGTTAGCCGCATTTTGCATGTCAGGTAATCTCCAATCTTGTTTTTTATCTTATCTTAGCCAGCGAACACAGTAAGTGCAACTGGGTAGCCTCACTTTGAGGAGATCTTCTGTAAACTACAGTGTGGTTTACGGAAGAGTCCTTTGTCCCTTGCTGTTTCTACACTACATAAGTGACGTTTTTCGTGTTAGCAGTCAACGCACCCCATGCCTCTTTGTTGACTATGTGAAGGTGCTATTTTTATTTGATCCTACTGACCTGTAAAACAGCCTCACCTCATTCGAAACGACCTCAGCGCACTCAAAACCTGGTGTGATTTACGCAAACTGGAATTCGCCCCACCAACCAGCAACGTTCTCTCCTACAGGCGTCCTGTACTAACTAACATGCTTATATTTAACAGTACTAATTTAGAAATCTGCTCCGTCGTCCTTGTCTTCGGTGTACACTACACAAGCTCGCTAAATTTTGCTGAGCAAATGAAGAATATTTCTGCAAGTTAGGGCAACTGTCTGATACATCTTCAAATTTATACGCTTAAGGAGATCTTGACACACTCTTTTCAAATTAGGTGCCCGGCCAATACTTAAATAATGTTCGTTAGTCATTGCTAAGGAAAGCAAGTTCGATAGCATGTTACTCAAGAAGGTACGGCGCTTGTTTTCTTAGCGCCTTCTGCACCCTACTGCACTCAGTTACCAAGACCGATGTAAGTAGCTCGGGCTAGAGCGACGTTGGCTTCGAAGACCTAAAGCTAACCTTATCTTCCTCTATAAACTCGTTAAAGGCGCTAACTCAGGTATTAGCTGCTCTTTCCAAACGTCGGGCGATACCCGATAAGCTTTATAAATAAATAAATAAATGGTATATTCTCGGTAAAACGAGACACACCTGTAAAGGCGCGATCAAATATGCCTACAAACACAGCTACTTTGGAATATTAAAACATTTCGTTTTAATGAAAGGTACAAACGCAAAGATGTAGTCCATACGGGTAGGCATTTTGTCAGGTAATAGTCAGATCAAGGAACATGATGGCACTGGGGCGCGTAAAGATCAGTCATAACTGTTGCGTAAAGATACAAGTTGGGCGTACTTTCACCATGTAGTAATCCATGAGCACAGGAGCCCAACCAAGGTTTTGGTGCAGTCAATGACCATTACGAAATCGGGATGATCTGTGCTCCATCAAAGCATTCTTCATAGTAAAACCAGTTGCACAGGTTGGATGTAGAAGGCTGAGGACTGCGTCAGTGTGAAATGTACAGCTGTGACTTTATGTGGTGGCAAATCACATCTGCCACGTTGCGGTGTTATTAAGCGGACATTTGTGGCTTTTTATGGGAAGAACGCTTGCCAGGCGAAAACTCACCACGTCCTGGTAAATGGTCCCATACATTTTCTCTACCTTAGGCGCACCGTTCCATACGTTTTAACTATTTCATCTATAGATACGCCAGCGTATGGCTAGCCGAATAACCTCCTCGTGGTGCCAGCTGGGTGGTTCGGGTTTAACCCGTTCCAGCAACTAGTATGGCGGCAGTGTTCCAGGAAGTGGTGGGTATTCGCCTGGCAAGCATTCTCCCTATAAAAAGCCACAAATGTCTGCTTAACAACACTGCGACGGGGCGGATATGACTCGCCACTAACTAAAGTCACTGGCCTGCGGATATTCGGAAAATGCTATCCAACCCAGGAAAATCAATCACGTATTCTCACATTTCTGACGATAACAAACAGTAAAACATTCTGCGGCGCATTCAAAACCACAAGCTACATTCCTATACCATTAAATACGTATATACACCCATATACTTACATACACTGTTATGCCAAACATGTCCTTTTGTACAATTTGATCACACTATGTTCGCTAAATATGATCATGCCTGTAAAGGTGTGCCTCGCGTTGTCGAGAATAAAAAATTTACTTATTTATTTATTCATTTAAGTTGCCAGAAGCCGTCAGGACATCTGAAAGGGACCTAATATTCTCCGCGTATACAACGAGAATACTCACAATTCCCAAAGTAGTAGAATTATTAAGCACTTGTGTATCTGCAGACGAGTTCTGCGCAAACGGACCTATCCATATATTCCTGCACAACCAAACTAATTTGCGTCTACCCGGCAATCAACGCTACTTTTCTCCCTCACGTTAGTACCTCTCCTTCCATCCACACCGGTATACTTCTCATCTACGTACTGCATCTGCTCCGTATAATGCGGATTTGTACAGCAACTCAACGGTACTTAGGCCAGGTTCGTCTGAGCTGGCTCTCCGGCTATTTGATTACAGCTAGTCGATTGAGGCATACTGCCACATATATCGCATTTCCGCGGATAGTTTGCCCCTTCCTCAACTAATAGTGTCCATCTTTATCCCACTTTTACTTAAAGCCATTTCACTCTAATCAGTCGCTGATCGGCCTGTGCCATTTATCCAACTCCTAACTCACCTAGGTTGCATGTTATTTGCTTGTCACTTTGGGTTTGTATTGCCTGGCTTAACTCTACTGCTTTGCGACCGCGCTAAGGCCATAAAGGCTTAGATGTCCGACATTTTACAACTCCACCACGTTGCTTTACCTCAATTAGCCCATTAAGTTTTAAAATGGTTTACAGCTGATGCACCTGTAAGTTCTTATTCTACCCGTAACCTGGCTTTCTGTTCTTTCTCACCCCTCCAATCCCATTCAGCTTGTAAAGTTGCTTATAAGTCTGGGTAGTTCTTTCTTTATCCCAGCTTACCCTGACCTATGAATCTCGGCTTGCGACCTTGGGCTTTCCCAGCGTAGCCTGTCTTTCCTACTACTATGTGACAGCTTTCAAACTAGTTAGATAAAATCCCGTCAGTTTCAGGAGACACAAATCACTTTCCATCTACCATACCTCCGTAAAGTGGTCTTCCAGAAATGATAGATTTTGTCTCACGATTCACTGCTTGCGTCATAAAAGGTCACCCGCGCTTGTGCTGGGCCGAATAGTCTCCTCACTCTGACTAATCCAGTCCCGTGTAAGCTCTATCGTCAGCTTTCTGACAACTGCTAGGCGGCTGAGATACACTCATTCATGTGGCAGTTGAACGGTTCGCTGAGCTTGGCAATATTGTTGCAAACGGTTTGTTATCAATCTTGGCGCCATCATCAGTGTGTAGTTATGTGACATGCAGTAGCGAGGAGTAGCATGTGGGAGCCTCGTTAAGAGGGCCAAGCTCAGCGAACTGTTCAGCAAACATTGGTACAACCTGAGCTACCCAGCTTCAATGCTATACTTATTCGTGTTTGGCACTTCCACTGATCTTTAATATTCCATGCTTTGATTGCTGCTCTTCCTCCCATTTTGCTCTCCATTTCTCTCTAAAATAAGAAAAGCGGAGAAACTGGCACCATATAATGCTGCGTGCGGGAATGGATTATACAGCGCACTAATGTTCAATGTTCCAGACGATATATCGGTGGACACCTTTTGACGTGCAATCATTGCGGTTAATGGCATTTCAGAGAGGGCGCTGCATGTTCAATGACTGACTAAGCGTGTAACCCTATCTGAGACACCCACCAAACTGAACGCAAAGGATGAAGCAGTATTGCGTACTCTCACAGCTAACCGTGAACAACTTCGCAATGCAACAATGCTGAGTCAGCTTACGTACGTACCGCTGAAAAGAGGCATAAGTTGGGCTGTGATCAATCCTAACATCAAAACGGGATTTAGTCAACGAGAGCCAAGCGCATTCAGAAAGAAAATAAGAGCGACATCTATCCGCTTAGACAGTATTGTGTCTAAAACTACGAAGGCTCCCAATGCCAAACGGGCTTGCAGAAGGAACACACTTATTTACTCAGCTACGGTGTTCATGTCACCTATACATTCCTTAAATATATCAAGATGCGTAAACAAGCAGTCCCGGCAGCCTGGTTGGGACAATGTGGAGTTCAGCATACTTGCATTTAAGGTTCCGGGGGCGAGCTTAAGAGCATAATCGTTAAAGTTAACGCTATTGCGGAAAGTTGGGTACATTTTGAGAAGATGGGCAAATGGAGCAGTAAATTCTTAGCCCCAATCAAAATGAGAACAGACGGTAGTAGGATCTTGCGCACTAAAATATTGATTTGTGTACAACACCACAATGATACCAAGCTAAGGCAACTGTATTTCGGTCCAGCAAGACGGACTCCACCGAACCATACCCCAGATACTTGTGAGACGGCGCCGCGTACCAACACCGCAACCAACTCACCTACGGCGAGCACTACATTTGGTAACCTACACAGCTCCGACCAATCTCATGCGCATCCAGGTTGTTGTGCACTTGCTACATCCATCAGACTTATGCCGCCGGTCCAGATACTAAGGCCAACTAGTCCACTGCTTCCTACTCCGCAACCTGCACACTTTTTAACCCAGGTTGGGATGAGCCGCGACAGTTTTGTCATCATCATCATCAGCATCATTATACATGTCAGCTAGAGATGGTAACACACCTCCGCTATTGTACCGCAATACATAAAGGAAATACATACATACATACAATACATAAAGGAAAAATAAATACGACAGTTGAATGCCAGCTGAGCTACCAGCAACGGATACGCATCGCTCCGGTAAGCTACTAGCCGGCTACTAGGCAAAAACAAAAATTTAATTACGTTTTACCCTACGAAATAAGATCGTAGATGGAGGGGGGGCTAAAGGGATGGGGAGGGACAAAGAAACTCACAGCAGGAACGCCACTGAGGTCGGCTCCTTGCCATATCAGCAAGTGTATCCAGCCAAACGTGTTCACCGTCTTTTGGACCCCAACCAGGGAGCCGTGAAGCTCGAAATGAGGCCAGCTCAAAAGTGAGGACCTTCTTTCCTCTCGACCAAGTCATCGCTTGGCCACCTCTCCTCTTCTTCCACCCACATCCCCGGTGAGCAAACAACGCACGTCGAGGGAGTCGGTGGGCTGGCATGCGCAAAACGTGGCCCAGCCATCGGAGCCTGGTGAGTGAAATGACGGTGCTGAGCGGTTCATTCCCTTTTCCTAGGCCGTAAACAAGGCGTCGAACAAGCTCGTTACTCACGCGGTGTTCCCACCAGATGTGAGCCAATATGCGAAGGCACCGATAGTCGAACGTAAGTAGCCTCTTCATGTCCGCCGATCTTAGGGGCCAGGTTTCGCAACCGTACAGTAAGGTCGAACGTACCGCTGCATTGTACACTCTACCCTTCAGGGCGAGAGTAATGTCGCGCCGTCGCCATAGGTGGCGAAGGTTAGCAAAAGCACTTCGAGTTTTCGCTATGCGGTTCGTGATCTCGTCTTCGATCCCAAGGGCGCTGATACAACTTCCCAGGTAATTGAATTTCTGAACGACTTCTAGCTGATCCCCACCAAGGGTCAGCACAGGGGGCGAACCCTGCCAATCCTGGAGGAACGCTTTGCACGTCGGTGGTGCAAAGCAAAGCCCGAAGCGATTGACAGCCAGTGCTAATCTGTCCAGCGCGGCTTGGCACGTCTGGGAGCTGTCACAGATGAGGGCAAGGTCGTCTGCATACTCTAAGTCAAGAAGTCGTTCTCCTGGGAGTAGCTCCACACCTTCCAAGTCATGCCCTGTAAATGCATTCTCCATGACTTCGTCAACAGCGAAGTTGAATAGGAAAGGTGACAGCGGGCATCCTTGTCTCACACCGCTGGAGATATTGTAGGGTAGCGACAGCCTGCTGTAAGTCCTTACTCTGCCCGTGCTACGCGCATATAATGCTTGGATAATATTTACATATTTCTCGGGCACACCTTTCCTGAGTAAACAATTCCAAAGGGCACATCGATCAACCGAATCGAAGGCACCTTTGATGTCGAGGAACACGACTACGGTGGGCCGCCAATATGTGTGACGATGCTCCAACAACTGACGCAAGGTGAAGATGTGGTCGATGCAGCCACGACCCCGACGAAACCAGGCTTGCTCCTCACGAATCTGGCTTTCACGAGCGCCAGTCAGTCTGTGGAGAATTATGGAGGCGAGTAATTTGGAGGCGATGGAGATCAGACTGATTCCTCTATGGTTGCCGCATTCCGAGCGCGAGCCGCCTTTGAAGATGGGAACAATAACGGAGCGGCTCCAGTCGGTTGGGACAGTTTCCTGCTCCCACAGTTTCACTAGTAATTCATGCAAAGCATCAACAAGAGCAGAGCCTCCAAATTTGAAGAGGGCTGGAGGCAGATCATCTGGTCCCGCGGCTTTGTTCAACTTCAACAGTCCGATCTCGCGTTCGACAGTTTTGTCCCGGCACCAAACACCTCGTCGTCCAACTACTGACTGCAATGTCCTTTCAATCACTTCTTACAACTACTGCAGATAGCAAAGTAACTATCAACGGCTTAATATCGTCATCCGTAAAGCTAATAGACCCCAAGAGTTCTTTCACATTTCTACTTATTTAGGCTAGGTCCCTAAACAATAAAATGCATATATTGCTTCCTCTGTCTGTCCTCAGTGACCCTGACGCACGATTTGTCACGGAAATATTGTTCCCCCTTATGCTTCAGAGGAGGACTACTCACGTCCTGATTATCAGTTGTTTATGCAACCTCATGTGCATAATCGAGGGGGCGCGTGCGCCAGTTATGTTAAAATACTTACCCAGCAAGAAGTCCGAAAGCATGAACGCGGCTGAGGCGATGGATTCAGTATGGATAACGGTTGCTATTCTGGGATCGACGGTATTATTTGCGTGTGTTTGTAGTCCACCTGATACCTTAGTTAAGGGTGACAACTCACTTATGGTTACTTTCGCGCAAGCGTCAAATTTTTCCTGCAAATACAGACTGGTTGCAGGAGATTTCAACCTGTCTGAGTTAAACTGTTTCGCACCTGCTGCAACAACGAAGTATGCTGTCCTACTAGCATGTATCAATTTAGGCGGCTGGACGCAACCTATAGCAGCTCCAACCAGGGCGAAACATATTCTTGACCTAATATTTACTCTAGCCATCCCACCAATGCGAGTGTCGGTCGGCTGAGAGTTTCCAGGTAGTGCTCACAGATTAGTGCATTGCTCGGTTTACTTAAAGCAAGCTAATGCCTACCCAACAGCAACGGACCCAGTCGTAGTATATCGCCAGATGCAACTCGTTAACTGGACAACCTTTTCTGTGCTGGTCCGAGCAAGGAATTGGGATGAATTCTTTATGTCTGATTCTGTGGAACGCTCGGCTGAGCTGTTTTATGAGGAAATATTTCACTGTCGCGATCCTCTAGCTGGCATGTCATATTTGCTAAGGCAATCATCTAAAAGTGTGACCCAAACCAGAATGCATAACAGAATGCGTCAGCTTAGACGATCCTATAGCAAAACCTTCATTTTTGCCTACATCATGAGAGCGAAAGAGATTGCACATCAGCTTTCTACCAGATCCAAGCAGCAGCAAACCAATCAAAAATAGGCTCACTAACTAGAGCGGACATAGCTAAGAATCACAGCTAGCTGCTGCGCTCTCGGACCCCTACCTATGGACGACAGATCTCTACCCTAAAGATTAGTCCCAACGACACATCTAGTGACGCAAGTATTTTATGTGAAGTCTTCAGCTCACGTTTTAAAGAATCGCAGTATTTAGAAAAGGGTTCAACCTTGCAGGCCCTGCACGTACCCGGTAGCCAGTCCCTGTCCTCTGTACAGTTTGACATAAATAGTGTCTGTTCTGTCTTAAAATTACTAAGTAATCCTGGACCCCTGGTCCAGACGAAATGAAGCCCAGTCCACTTAAGAATGGTGGTGAAGATATCCCTATTCTTGTTGAATTTAGGGGGTGGGGTTGCGACTCGCAACCTCTACTGAGACTTTGGCTCACTTTGAGGTAAACCTCGTTCATTCCGATCTCAAGGACCGTATCCTGAATGGAAATATTTGGGTGTTACGCTTCTCAACACTGGCACACCACGACCGCGGTTTCCTCTTGGTTTAGACTCGTCAGATAAAGATAGCTTGAGTTGGAGTGGAACTCAGAACTTAGCAGCTCATGGCTTCCACCCTGAACACTAGGCTACTGAGGTCCGCAAGCAACACTTTGCAAAATTTACCATCCTAAACTAAGACGAAACCGCGGTCGTGGTGTTCCAGTGTTGGAAAGAGCAACACCCAAATATATCCCCATTCTTCTTTTGAAACCCTTTACGTTATCAATGCAGAGAGGTCAAGGCCCAACCGCTTGGAAACATTCCATCATTATGCCAAGGCATAACGGCGAAAGCCTACAGGAACTTGGTAACTATCGCCATATTAACCACACTTCTATTATCTCGCGCGTGATGGAGAAGTTGATTAAAAAAGCCCTCATGACTCACCTTTATGCAGAGGATCACATAAATGAAGCTCAGCACGGATTTCTAAATGCTCGGTCTTGTGCAACCTGTCAGCTGGAGTTCCTGAATTTACTCACCAAGGCCATTGACCCTAACCTTTCAGTTGTCATTCTTTACCTTGATATGCAAAAGGCGTTTGACAGGGTACCACACATGCGCCTGATGCAGAAGGTAATGGCTTAAGGGGTAGACAGTCCTCTATTAGACTAACGGGGTTCATATCTAATAGGACGTACGCAGTCCGTTAAGGTTGAGCAAACTATGTCCACCCCGACCTTCGTCCCCAGTGGTTTGGTGCAGGGGAGCGACCTTTGTGCTACCCAATTACTGATTTATATCAATGACCCCTGCAGGAGTTTTCAGCACGGTCGCTCCTTTATCGTTGCTGACGACGTAAAAGTTGTCTGCGTCTTTCCCCTGGTAATAAATTATCCGCAATTAATAGTATTTGTAAGAACCTAAAAGCACTTGAAAAGTGGTGCGAACACCGGCAAATGACCTTCCTCGCTCAAAAATCTAATGTCATGACCCATAATTTTTCCATACCTGCTGGGTCCTTAAATATTAACGGCATCACTATCAGACAGAGTGCCATGACAACGGATCTGGGCTTGCACTATTTCATGAGCCTCAACTTTGCAGAGCAAGTTCATTATCAAGTGGCAAGGATAAGGGGATTATCGCTCCAGATACGCCGTTAGTTATAAACCACAGATGCAAGGCTAGAACTTTATAAGAGCCACGTCAGACCACATCTGTAACATTGCTCTTTTATATGCAGCAACCTACGGAAGTCGGACGGTGTTCTCCTGGAAAAAGCTCAGCGACGCCTTACGAAGACGTTGACTCCATCCCAGCAAGCACTGCGTTACCGACAAAGTTGCGAAAACCTTAAAATTAAGCCCCTATGGCGAAGGAGCATTACCTTGAACCTGTGCTACTTACGTAAGTTTATTCATAGAAAGCTGCACAGTAATATCACTTATCTTAACCTAAGGAGCGCATTTGAAACTAAACCCAGAATTGAGTGTCATTCCAGTACCCCGCTAAATGAAAAGCAGAGACTGCGATCTCGAGGACCGTAGGTTAATGAAAAAATTATGGTGTTGCTCATCCCAACGCTGGCACCACAGGAGGCGGTTTCGTCCTGGGTTGCACTCATCAGGAGGTGATCGCCTGAGCTGGGCAGGAACTCAGCGTCCAGTGGCTTGAGATCCACCTCAAGTGAACCGAGGCCTCAATAGAGGTTGCTTGTGGCAACCCGACTATACAGCAGATACTGCAAGTCCAAATATGAATTTGTTTCCGCTGCGCCAAGCGTTGCTCGCGGATCGCAGTGGCATTATGCATATGGCGTCAACCAGGAGCCACTAGGCGCTGAGTTCCAGCTCAGCTCGGGTTACCTGCACCTCATGGGTCCAAAGCCGGAAGAAACCGCGGTCGTGGGGTGCCAGTGTTGGGATGAGCAACACCATAATGTTTTTATTTTACCTACAGTCCTTGTGATCCGAAAGACCGAGGTCCACCTCAGGTGAACCGAGGTCTCAATACAGGTTGCTGATAGCAACCCAACCACACAGCGGATCCCCCATGTCCAAATTTTAAACTGCGAGCTCGTTTCTTTTATTAGTGTGCTTGAACCTATGGAACGGGTTGCCTTCCAGAATAGGAGAAATTGAAACCTTGCAGGAATTCAGGAAGGAGGTACAAGGCTTCCTATGATCCGGCAATACACAAAGTCTATTCCAGATCTGCACTTCGCAAGACTAGTTTGAAACTGGCCCTAATGTAGCTTGAGGACGCCCACGATGTAGTGCATGACATCTAAGCACCTTGGGCTCACAACGACTTCACATGCATCGTCGTTACCGTCTTATCACCTAAGAGACTTAAATGATATCCGTCGCACCCATTTTCTAGGGTTTAAGAATAGCAATCCGAGCACAATATGACTTTAGTCTTCAAGGATCTCTTCCTGGCCTACTCGCGTTCTCCTCCGGATCATCCCGTCTTCTGACTGCACTATGGAAAGTGTAGACACCACCACAAAAGCATCGGGTAAGGGATAATAAGGGAGAACTCCAATGAATGGTCTTCATCAATGACCCTTGTATTTAACATATCCATTACCGCAATCACAAGACCCAGGCGGTCTCAGTCAGATCCGTCGCACGCAGAGTACAGGTGCTAACCTTAGAATTCTGAATGCAAGAGGCGTGTCTCGAATTACGCGAGCGCAAGGAAATTAGTCGTTTATTTATTTATTTATCAAGCATTCCATGAGGTTAAACTACCTTCCACCTTTGGGTCACGCGGATCCACACTATTGCCTACGTCTGTGTTACTCCCGCTCTTGATCCTGCTAATCAAGATTTTAGGTACAATATTGCACTAGCTGAGCATGTCCACAAAGGCGTGCCCTGTTTTGTCGAGAATAAAATAATTATTTATTACCAATTATAGTTTGGCAGCGGCTTTGCACTCTTCAACTTAGGTCGAGCTCCTTGTTGGTCTTATTTCCCCTATCCATATAGGCTTCTTTATCTGGAACCTCGCCTTCCCTGTTATTGCGCTGCTTTTCTATTTCCACCTCTGTTGCTCGGCTTACTCTCAGTGCACCACAATAATTCATACCCGTGAGTACGGTCACCTTCGCTTGACCCCGCTTTTGCTTTCTGGTGGCTATCGGAATATTGCTATGTGTTTCTGGAATTTCACTTATATTAGTATGTTTTCTTTTCCTCTCTTCGTAGGCATCTGCAGATTACCTCATGTTCGCCGTTGCCATAAATCCTGTATGTTGCTTGGTGTGCTTAATCCATCCCTTGTCAATATGACCATAATCGGTCCATCGGCTCCCAATGCACGGCATAGTTTTGGTCCCCTGCGACTTTTTCCACTAGGTTTTGACAACCTCCAGACTGGAATGTTGAGCGCTTCAGCCTTGTTATTCACCTTAACTATTCATTGCACAGCTATCTGCAAGCATACATTTCTATCCGATTCTGCATCGCCCTTTCCGCTTGGAAGGATGCTTTACGAACTGGCTTCTTCCTTCTTTCCGTCGCAAACTTGTTGGCTGTACTTTCTGCTAAGCCACATTTCGCATTCGTACGGCTGTCCTCACCATTAGTATATCCGTTACTCTCAGTCAACCGTAATATTCGCTCCTTCTTTTAAACGCGCTTCGTCATATCCGTCTTTAACGGTGCGCTTTGCAGCACCGTATTTGCTACATGATAGTTGCAGTCTGAGCCATGCCATAATTGATCTAAGGAACGCACTTGCAAACCAGTTATACTAAACAAACTTACATAGGGTTCAGAGGATTATAGAGCTAAGCAACGTTGCATGCCACCGGTCTTCCGATAGTGCTGTTTGATGCATTGCTGTCTGTCTGCCTGGTTGCCTGCCCTTTGCTCGTTTTCCTATTTGAGATTTTCCAAAATACATCGACCGACGCAAGGTGGTTCCTCCCTTGGGACTGGATGACCCCTTCTCAAGAGCCAGCTGGCTTGAACACGATCCTTTCGCCTGGATAGGAAGAACAATCTGTCTTGCTGTTAATCCGACCCATCCTTCCAAATGGAGATCTTTTCGCCATTCTGGCTAATCCACTCTTAGGGGGGCCTGAACAAATGGGTTTACCTCGCGGCCTACACGCGGTATCACAACCTTCTCACCTGTGCTACTATATGTACATGGATTTCCAGTTTCACTTTTAATGGCAGACGCTTCTGACACTAGTAGATTCACTGCCACGGAGCGCATCACTTATCCTGCTGGCTTTCGAACCAATATGTTCGATGCTCTACAGTTCTGGAAAAACATTTTTTTCTCCAAGCAACTGAGGCTCTTTCGATGGCATCACATGGAAACCTTTGCTGCTCCTCCATGGCGCTTGAACAAGTGACTGCCTTTGGCCTCATATGGTGCTTACACTTGGCTATGGAGACAATTTCACCTCATACTACCCTACGGTTGAAGAAATTCTAAACCTATTTTTCGGACTATGAACTTCGTAAGCATCCCCCGTTGGACAACGGAATAACATTTTACCTGACAGAAAACTATTTAGCCACAAGAACCAACTAAACTCACCCCCTGGCACGTCCAGTGTGGATTGTTGAACATGGACTGCACAACCCGGACAAGTATGCCACAGAATAAGAAGCCAGTCTCTGATAACAGCATAGCACCTGCACCACACAGCACCCGCCTCTACGACTCTTTTGCATTTGCGACCATTTCAATGACTACCGAGGTAGCATGATCAAGCCAATCCGGCAACCAGCGAAGAAATTCGGCCGACAGTGGACTGCGAATAAGCGTGTGCAAGCTTGGCCCGTAAGACGCATTGCCAGCTTGTATTAATGTTCGAAACAACATACGGAAGCGTTCCTAGACGTAGTGGGATTTCACTTGGCAAGCGTTCTCCCTATAAAGAGCCACAATGGTCCACCTACCATCACTGGGCCTTGGCGGATGGGCTTCTTCGCTGAATACAGTCACTACCTACCATTGCACACTGGCGCAACATTTGGACTTATACATATACTCTGTGCTCTCAATTTTGCTATGTAGAATACATCGATGAAGCACCGAACACTGCTAGCTTATACTAGACAACAATTGTGTCTGGCCCTTACTTGGCTTCTGTGCTCGCGGAATACCACATAGCGAACTTACGCCGAACTCTTAAATTGTCAAAACAATAATGGCTGCGTTTTCCGCGCCCCAGCACTATCATGTTCCTCGGTCGGACCATTACTTGACGAAATGCGAGCGTTGCGGTTATACCTTTCTTTGAAACGACCAGTAGTTTGTTGCCAAGCAGCTACACTTGTATGAATATTTGAGCCTGCCTTCCCCGGTGTGTCCCGATTTACCGAGAGTATACCGTATTTTATTTATTTATTTATTACGGGTTGTTGTCGCTGCATTGTTACAACGACCCGTTATGGGCAAACGCCTCAGGGGTCGTCAGTAGACAACGCGAACCAAAGTACTGGCTAGTGGTTACCTTCATGTGCCTAAGATAGTTAACGAAATTGCGCACCTAAGGAAACAGCATGAACATTTTGCGATGGTTCCAATGGCACCCAAATACTATGGCCAGAAATCCAAAGCCCTGGTCCTGCGGACACATAGGTTTCACTAGGCTTGTTGCGGATACACCATAGCCTCGTGTGATCAGCCCTTGCTCAATGTGGCAGGAGTCATCACATTGTGTGACAAAACTACAACTCTCACTGCCCAACAGTTTTTGCAGTGGTCCAGTCATTTAGGTATGCCAGTAGCATGTGGATCGTAAAATGGGCCGCAGTTTACCATGGGGAATCTGCAAGATATTGTGATCACAATGGCATAAAGCATGTACGGTTGCCATCCTTTTACCTCCAGTCCACGCTCTGTCGGTACGTTTAAATGATCACTGATCAGTGCAAAGGAGGAGGGACCAACCTACGACAGCATACCGTTATTTCTCATGGTGTATCGCATCTCCGCACGTCAAGCGTGTATCAAAAAGTAACCAACGCTGAGTAAAAACAGGTGGCACGGCGGACAAGTACAGATTTGTCTCAAACACTGCAGCAAGGTTCCTTAAAGAGTGTTAGCACCAGGGGCCAGATGTGGACCTGAGCTTATCGGCAAAACAAAAGCAAGTGGGCTCCGGGTACAGTTAGCAGCCCAATTAGCAGTCCCCTACATAACGGGGGTCAAATGAGAAACCTGGTGCCGTCATATCAACCAGCTGCAAAACCGCTCCAACCGAAACCAGAAACTGACGGACCGTAATCTTAAGCTACATTACCAGCTAGAGGAGTGTTCGCTGTGGAAAACAGTTTGAGATTCAAGACTAGTCGCGCATGCAAACGGAGAGGTTATTTCAAATTCGGATCTGCCTCACAGGCAGTTAGCACGGAACCGTCGACCGCCAGATGGATTCATATAGACCCAAAGATTGTAGACCCCAGCTAAGCGTGCCAAAAGCTGAGGGAGATGGGGTGTACAAGTTTCTAACCCATATGATGCATCCCTCACTCCATCCCAACCGTCAAACACATACATTCAGACAATTGTCCAGACCAACCAAGCACCCAGGAATAATGGCAACTGTACTGAATAGCCTAACACTGATCGTACACTACCTCCGTTTGCCTTCCGTTGCCATACCGCTTTGTCGAAGATAACAATTTATTTCTCTATATCTATATCACCGGTCCCAGGCAGGTTATAGTGTTCCGTCAGCCAGCTCAGAGTAGCCACGGTACCAATGAATGCATCTTCCATGCTTCTGACCCAGTATTCATGCGGACATTTGAATTCGAACACGCTCAATTTTAAAAAGACAGAAGCATCAAAAGACTTACAAACGCTCGCTGGTAGCTCAAGGAGTTGCCACCCCTAATGATGCGGCGTCCCACTCCCAATCCATAAACGATTACAGTGCAACTGTAATAAGTTCCAGTTAAAATAAATGAAAAAGGTTGAAAAATAAACGTCTATGAACGGATGGTAATTCGGCGTATTTGGCTGTAAAGCATAAAAGTAGCATATAAAAACATATTTTCTCAACGGATGACCTCGAGCTCCAAATTCAAAATGCTTTAATCGCAGCCAAAATAATAGACCAGATTTGTGGCAAAAATATTGACAAAGCTTAAAACTAGAGATGTTAGTCAGCACGCGCTTGATTTCTATATGCGATACAAGCGAAGCTAAAAGCATTATTTGCAGCATTTGTTTTGCTTTTTTCCATCGCCTGACAATACCATAGGCAAAACCTTGCGACAAACGCCGTATTCCTTTTCTAGCCAACACGGTAAAAACAAAAAAGAATAAAATGTGCCTCATTTCTAAAGACTAATAATAGGTCTGCGTTCCTAGAAATGTACAACCTAGCTCCAAAGTAGCAATACTTTCGATGTAAAATTATAAGTTTTTTCAAATACCAATCGGATAGGAAAAAGGCAAAGTCCCTTGGTCGTTTTATCGCTTATGCGTTCTTGATCAAGATTAGAATACAGTGAGAAGATCAGCCAGCGGTGGGACCAAATCAGCCCGTACAACTCACCTCATGATCAACCAATCGAAGCCCACGTGCCATACTTTATCCTACCACGCTGCGCCCGCCGCGTAAACTAAAACATGGAAAAGAAAATTGTAGACTAGATATAAAGTAGAATGGTAAGAATTAAGACAATGAAGAGCAATTTAGTCAGCGCGAATAAAAAGGATGATAGCTAATGAGCAGACGGGAACTAAATTACGAGGAGATGGGAAGGTTCGGAGCTGCAGGTTGAGAAAGTCGAGGGGACGTTTAAACTCTGTCACCGTGGTTGACAATCCTAAGCCGTCAGGTAGCGCTTTCCAAGCATCTATCGCTCGGCGGGACAAATGAGTGTCAACACGAACCCGACCAGACCTGATTTTGTGCATTTCATCGCATGTCCATCGGAGAGTAGGCCATTGTGTAGGATGAAAAAGCCAAGAAATGTCTGGGCCTATCCGCTCGGTCAGTATACCATAAGGGAGAAACTGGCCTCCAGGAAGGCCACGATAAAGTAACGAAAACGTCTTTAGTTTGAGCAACCTGTCAGGATAGGACAGGTACCGCAACCCGTGGACCACATTGGTGCCAATACACTAGACTTGCTCTACCGCCATTCTGTCATGAGTCAAGCAAAGCGGAGAGGCCTTAACGCAATACTACAGGTGCGGTCTTACGAAAGCCATAAACAGTTAAACTAACATTTCTTCCGGTAGCTCTCCGAACGGTCTACAGATCATCCAGAGGGTTCGAAAACCCCTGCAAGATGCTTTCTTCCAGTTCGCGCTGGACTTAAAGTCTTGGGACAAAGTGCTAATTAAGTCAAGTTGTTGGGATACTTGAGGTATTCCATTATCGCCAAGCAGGTAGTGTGTTGTCAGACTACTTTATCCTATGCGTCCAACTAAACACTTTATGCAGTTTATTAGCATCCGACACAGAACGGAGCAATCGAGGCTTCTAGCAAGTATCTGTTGCAGAACTTGGAAGCCCTCGGGCTCGCTCACCATGCACCAAAACTTCAAGTCCACGGTGAACGGGAGAGTAGGAAGTTAAAGCATTCCTGGCAGTTAATTTAGGTACATAGTAAATAGCCGTGTACCTAGAACTGAGCCATGCGGTCCACCGCTCAGAACTACCCGTCGGAAAGAAAGACTGGAGCCCACCCAAACACAAGGTCTAGCCCTTTAAGAAATGCGCATAGCTATCTAATTGCATGCACGGAAGACCCGTAACAACGGAGCGTAAAGGGAAGACGAGTATGCTGGACAGAGCCAAACGACGCGGTGGCCTCAGAACACACGTTCCAAGAGTACGTAATAAAAATTGAACGGATGTGTTATAAAGCTGCTGGGAAGCGCTCGAAAGCCATTATAGAAAGTTTTGTCTACGATAACATATGGGATGCTTTGTAATTAGGCCACTGTCCAAAGACCTCCGTGTGTAGTTTTCATAAGCCGATTGGTGGAATAAACCACTGTATAATTCAACTCCACAAAAAGTATTTGACTTTTCGCGGTTGTATATATTGTCCTGAGGCTACCGGTGTCTAGTCTACATGGATAAATCAAGGCACACCCCGTGTCTATTTGGCTCGGATAAGCATGTAAATCCCATCAAGTTATTTGACATTTTCCGCATGGTTTATCAATTTTAGCTCATTTGTTGCATCCATATACATGGACGCCCACTGCCAGTAAGCTGCACAAGTGTATCGTCCAGAATAACGAAAAGATCATCCGAAAATATGGCGAAACGCTTCTAAAGGTTTAATCTGCTAGTGCCTGCATTGGTATGGCCTCAAAAACTTGGTTTGCAGTGTTTAGGGTTTTCCAGAAGTGACGCATTATCCTGCTCTATGTGTTGGGACGCTCTAAGGTTTGCTCTTTCTGAGCACTCTTAATTTGGGAGGTCCGGTAGGAGTGGCTTTAATATAAACTAGCCCATTAATGTCAAACAAGCTATGCAGTTGGTCTACCTTCTGGTGAGAGCTATTCTAGTTCGCCAGACAGCATCACTGAATGATGGTTTAAGCCAGTAACAGCATAGTACGCAGGAAATGGGAGCTGGTTGAATACCGACCTCTACGCATGACGCAGGGTTGGCCACGGAGCCGGTTAGAAGATAAATTTTGAACAAGGGACCAACTAAAGGCAAAATGTGGTTCACAATGGCTGGATTTCCAGTTAGCCGGTGTGACGGGGGCATCTGGCACATGGCTAGCATTCGTGCCAGCGTCAGTGAACATGAAATATTGATTGTTAGGGTGGCATGAATGGCGATCACAAATGATCTGGTTCACCATGCCACCAGTCTACCAGCGTTTCCAATAGTGGTTTACGAATGTACATCTCAGATAAAAGCTAAGAGCTGTGGGGCCAAGGGAAGATAACTAGGAGTAAAAAGGGCCTGGTTTAAGAGACCATGACTCAACTGACGGTATACTTAGTATTACGATTGGCTCAGCAACTTCGTGGCAATTTAGTTTTTCCCATGTTTTGTAGTGAATTAGGTTGGAAAATGTTGGATAATGCTTGCACTAACGGTGCCAGCGCAACGTTAAAATCCACTACGAGGATAGCGGGCTAGTGGTGTTCCCCTACTAGCCATTTCTGTACGGTTTTAAGCAGCAACCCTATTCGTTCAGCCCCCTTTTAAACCAATAAAGCAGTAATAAGGGATATATAGATGACTAATGGAGGGAGTTGAAGGTATGGTTTGCTAGTGGACAATTCCGCCATCGGTTGTGGCGGGCAACTTGATGAGAAGATCGCAAAGTAAAGGTTAAAGTTGTAATCAGCGCGCTTGAAAATTATTAGAAATTATAACAAAGCTGATTGAATGGAAAATTTGTGCAATGTTTGTTTTAATTGACGAATTTGTCGGTTGTTATATAAGGCGGCGCGCTACGGTGCTCTTCCCTACCTGTTAGCGCTATGAAATCCGCGTGCTTCACGTTCGTCAAGAGGTCAGCCGAGATGGATTCGGATGGGGCTTTACGGTTGCCATAGCTCAACCTCAACAACACAGCGTGTGGTGGACAACGCTTATTTATACAAACAGCTATTGAAGATGGGATAGGGAAAAATTAAAACCTACAGAGAAGCCTTCTAGGCCGTTCAAGGTCAGACCTGCATGTCATTTTTCGTGTACAATTCTGAAGCTGCTGGTCGATGCCGCCGAAACTCTGGTATTGTGCTACTGGAAAGGATGGCATATTTGTACTTGAAGTACCTATGTGTTCAAGCGCACCGCAAACGTAGGGAAGGCCGCCGGTACGTGGTTTCGTTTATCCTGCTACAGCTGCTCATGTAGTTACCGAGACTGCCGCTCATGCCACATGCCGTTTTGTCGTTGGTTCATATAAAATGACGGATCCCTCTGTGATGCAAAGCCATAGTTTTCATGTGGGGGAACAATGGTTATGGGTGCGTAATAGCTGGCTCTTCAGAAGGATGAAGAACAAGTGTTCGAGCTTATGCAGTGTTATAAGAGTATGCGTGAGATAACAGATTTTGCGCTTGTTACCTTCTAAGTGCGGTTGCAACGTGCAGGCGTCTGAACTATACGTAACCAGCACGCTAAAATGGAGCGTGGGAAAGAAGCCGTTCGAGGGAGGAGGCTGCTGCATAGGAAGGGGATATGCGACATAATGGACGACGAAGGCATGGTGCAATAAGTAATTTTTATAGAGCGAAGCATTATATTATTTGGCAACCGCTCCCGCGAGGTCATCCTTGCAGACGCCACACATCATCCCAACCAAGGAGCGTTGTGCCATGGTAGGTAATACTGTTGAAGAAACCGGCTTGGCTCGCAGGTTTTCTATGCCCTCCTGCTTAATAAAAGTGGGCTCAGTTAGCATGATGCGGTGCAGTGTCTGACGGAGAAGTTAGCAAAAACCGGTCCATCAAGAAGGTTGGTGCAAGGTCGCTGCCTAGCGCAAATGAACGCTTTCAAATCACACATCGCAAAGGCGCATGTGAGGTTTTTCCACTTCCATGTGCCAAGGCACCTGCGGAAGCGTGGCGCTCACATACCAGGTTGCAACGTTACGGACCGCGGGAAAGCTGTGCAACAGCTGAGTAATTTGTTGTATGCACAAAGCAAAGCACGATTCAACAAACCGCCTGCTGCCATCGGTGCTCGAAGTAAAGAGGAGTTTTGGTACTTTAATAGCATTTGGCTCTCCCACACGGAAAACTGTGCAAAGCACATTTTAAAGGGTGTAAGAAATTTGGGCAATTTCACCACGAGCAAAGTAGAGGTGGAGAATAGGCACCTGAAACAAGACTTGTCTCGTAGGTTACTTGTCCTTTAATTGTTTAAGCAGGTATTACGACACAACCATGAATTAGACCAGGCAAGGAAACCCCGCCTAGCGAAAGCTCACATGAGGGTTTCCTTAACCCCCTCATATGTGCTTTAGTTAGCCGATGTTTTGAATACCTTTGAGACATATCCCGGTAAAGTGCTTTTGAAGCATCTATCAGTAAACAAGATGACAGGCATGGAAATCGCCAGAGGTTCTGGAACGTGTGCACCTCCCGTGGGTGGTCCTTCCAGGTGAACTACGCAGGCTTCTCGGTTAGCAACTGGGCATCCACTATGCCTTGAATTTTGCCGTGCGTTCATGCCCTAGAGTTAGGCCGTCTAATCGGCTAGCTGCAAGCAAAGTTATTCTTGGAAAGGCGGTGGCTTTCACCTGCGCAAGAACCGGGGAAAGTTTCCCAGTTTGCTGCACCAAAGTACCATAAGGTGCGTACGGTTCCACAGTGCACGGCTGCAGAGAAGCTAGCAGTTAGTGAAAGGGTTGGAAAGGAAGTAGCTCGCACCTTAAACGCAACGAGCGCTTCCAACTTCCGCGAACAGGCGCGCGCTCTGAGGGATCTCGCCAGGCGTCTTTTTGAGAGACCTGAGTTTAAACTAATGGCTACGGATCCCACCACCGGGCAACTACTAACCATTGATCGGATTGCGAACACTGTTTCCCGTTGTGGGAATAAGCAGAGGCCCTTGGAAGCCTCCACAGATAAACAGGCAGCAGATGCAGATCCTGCCGCTTGTTGTGAACAGTAAAGGTCACAGAGTATGTTGCCAGAAACGCCGTCCAAACGGAAGTATGGTCTCGCCAGTAGGAAAGTGGATGATCAGCACGGTACTCCTGGACGATCCGTTACAGAAGGCAAATTTCCGACAAATGCGAACTACAACTGTAGCAGCATACCGTTTGAAGAAAAAGCTGCGAGGGACTGCGCTGGTATAGACAGTTTAGATTTTTCCAAAATCATTGTATTAGGGTAAGTAGCGCTAGGAAACCTCGTGCAAATACCATAAGAGAGCTACAAAGCGCTGGCTTTGCTAAGATAAAAGATTTGAAAAATGGTTCCAACAGCCTAGATGATACTAAGTAGTATCGTCCATAGGTCAGATTAGAGTTACAAGGCAAGGACATAACTGAGCTAGACCATTTACAAAATGGTTGCATTGTGCTAAGTGAAGATAGAAACTATCGTCCGAAGTGCAGAAGAGAGCTACAAAGTCATGGCTTAGCTGAAATAGACCATTTGCAAAATGGTTCTAGCAGCCTAGGTGCTAGTAGGTAGTTTCGTCCACAGGTCAGCTTTGAGCTACCAAGCAATGACATAACTGAGATAGACTACATACAACGTGGTTGCTCTAGGATAAGCGAATCTAGTAGCCATCGTACAAAATTCAGAATACAGCTACAAAGCGATGGTTTGGCTGAGATATCCCATTTAACAATTGGGTACATCTGGCTATGTGCTGTCAGATAGCGTCTTCCTCAGTTCAGCGTGGAACTACCCATCGATGGCGCAAACGAGATAAAAAATTTGCAACATGGTTTCAACAGCCTAGGTACTAATAAGTAGTTTCGTCACAGCTCAGAATGCGGCCACGAAGCATTGGCTTTACTTCGCTAGAACATTTGCAAAATAGTTGCATTAGGCTAAGGGAATCTAGGCACTATCGTACAAGATTCAGTATAGAGCAAGCAACTTATAGATTGAAAGAGATGGACTAGTTACAAAATGGCAGCAGCAGGCTTCCTTCATTAAGGCAGCATCCTCCACAGATCAGATTAGAACTACTAAGCGATGGCTTGGCTGCGATGGAACATGGATACTACGGTAGCAGGAGGCTTTGTGTAACTATGTATCATTGTACAAAGTCCAGATTACAGCTACCAAGTGACGGATTGGCGGAGGTACACCCGCTATAAAACGGATTTATCGAGCTATGTGAATCTAGATACCGTGGCACATAGTTTGGGAAGGAGCTAGCAAGTAAAGTCACGTTCACTTACCCGTTGGAATCATTTATGAGGCGCCTTCGTTGAAGTATAACATTAATAAAACGGTTGCAAATGTCTTCAAGAATCGCGGTATCTTCGTCCGTGGTCCACACTGTGCAGCTTTATATCACATTAAGATTTCATATTCAATTCAGTAATTTCGTTTTTTCCAGAAGCATATAGGTGGGTCATCACAACATTGTGCATATATCAGGAAGGTTCGATTGCGTCTACGAGGTTACCTTAGACAGGAAGAACGTCCTTTACACGAAAATTACAGCTCCATATGAGCCTCCGATTAACATTGGTGTAAAGCCACAAGGATTCACTTTCGCAAACTTGCTTTACACGTTGCATTCATAGTCGGTGTCATATTATATGGCGTCTTCAACTTTCCATTTAGAGACGATATACTGTACATAGCCGCGGTTAAAGGTGACGGCTCAGCTGGCGTAGGTATATTCTTAAGTATCCAGTGCTACCTCGTATCATCGGTTACGTAGGGTTTCTAGGAGCAAAGATTGCCACTTACGACAGCAAACCGCCCACCGAGTTCTCCTTTACCCTAAAACCGCTGGTAGACAACTTTTACACTTTTAAGTACCCGCCATCTCCAGGTTTAACGCGGTCTATACACAATACACGCTGCAGAAGAATTCCCCGCTACTATATGGTTTGGTCCAGTTTGATAAACCGCGCCCATGTAGGCAAATGATCATGGGAGGAAAAGAGTAGATTTGCTTTAAATAATACCGGTGAGTCCAGTTGGGCTCTGATAAGAGCAGTTGAGAGATGGACTCCAAGAACTATCATCACATCTGCGCGCACACCCGAACCTAAGTTGTGGAAAGTATTGCAGGATAAGTGTGTACCAACTTTGGTCAACTTACGAGGAAGCCGCACGACAAACAATTTAAAGATGTGGTAATGGTTAGGAAGATAGCGATAAAGAAACGGTGTAGAAGTTAAGGTTTAGGTACCTAATCCGTCAATTCAGAGGGGTTTGCTATTAAGCGCAGTAACAAATATAGCAAAACCGGATAGTAAATACGAGAGTGTGGGTCATAAGAAAGTCGGAAAGCGATCTACGAATTATGGACCCTCGTGGCTGACAAATTGCTGTGCTCTTGTGGAAGAATAAAGGAAGGCGGATAAAATAAATGCAGAGGTAACTGATGGTGGCTCGTCAACTGGGGCACTATGGGGTTATGAAATATGGATCGTGGCTCAACTTGCTTCTTGCATATGTTGTACGACCGTGCAGTTTAAAACTAACTGCCGCTTAATTCTCAAGCGTCACATTGGACCCTATTTCAACGCCAGGCCTTGAAGATAGGGGCATGGAGTGGAAGTATGCTTTGCAGTATATGGTTACCGTGGCCGCACCGTACTCCCTAGAGCAAAGTAAAATTGGGGTAAGGAAGTGCTTGCGGCTTAATGAACCGCTGCCAGTGGAAAAGTCACATTAACCGAACTTGCGGAGTTGCCACTCTCTTTAAGAGTGGTATGCCAACCATCGCCCTATTTGAGCCGTAATAAGGTGGCAAGCGAGGTATACAGCCTTGGAGGCAAAGATACGAATTAGGCGTACCAGACCTTCTTTGCAACTACACTTACACTGCCACATGGTTCTTAGGTTCTAAGTGACTACAGACGATATCGAAATGGGTCAAACGCTAATGAAATTTGTAGTTGGTCGTTACCTCGGAATTGCAGCCTTAGCTCCTAGTCTTATTTTGCAATTGACCTAGGCGAGCCCTCAAAGTTATGAAGGACATATATTAATTTAAGGATGTACAAATGCCTCTCACAAATGTTTCGCAGGCTTCACCTTGAGAACGCACGAGGTTACACCGACTAAACCGGGGTTATTCATGCTCGATCCAGTCCGGTCAAAATGCAGTCAACTGAGTCCTAGACGTTGAATAGCCAGTTTGCCTTATCCAGGAACAGAAACCTTTTCACCTCTATCTTAAAAGCCTGCGGGTTCTGGATTTCTCTCTGCCATTTTAGTTGTCCGTTCCAAATACTTATGTATGCAAATAAGAAGACACGTGAGCCTAGTTTCTTTATCGCTCTCAGCGCAGTAATAGTACTACTCTAGTTTCTGGGTTTACTTTCTGTTCCATCTCCCAGATTAAGGCTGCATATGCCACTATGCACAAAGTTATGTATTACCTTGTGCAGGAAACGTGCGTTAAGGACAACAACCCGCAGCCATAGAGATTGGAGTCTGAGCCGACCACACCTCTTTCAATAACTACACGTTTGGTATTTTGTGGCGACCGTTTTAGTGAATCGCCGTTGGGCCGTTTCAAGCAAAATGGGGTTCGACGTGCGCAAGCTGGTGCCTATGAAAGCACAATACTGCAAGATCGGGCGAACGTGACTCCGGTAAAGTTCTAGACGTGGTTCGACACTTTTCATATGGCGGGTTATGTAAATAGCTAAATAACTAAATAAAATTATGCTCTCGAAACGTTCGCGATACATCAGACAGATCATGCTCAAAGTGGAATGTCATTGACGTTTCGCCAAGTTTCATATAGAGTATGTGCATCAACATGAATACGTAAAGTCCACTTGTGAGCAGCAGCATAGTTAGCGCTGGATCGATATTGAAGGACCGAATATGATTAACAAACGTACGTAAACATGTGTGAGCGTATGTAACAGAGTTAGTGCAGGGTGAAGTAGGGAGACTTGTCAGTGTGACGCAAAGGGCAGTGGCTTTATTCGGTAGCGAGTCAAATCCGTCTTCTCGACTTGAAAGTGCACAAGCTCAGAAAGATTTAGCCGCAGGAGGCAACGCAGGTGCAGAACTTCTGCTGATGTATGAAGCTGAGTAGAAAAGCCATTGTTTGTCAGCACATGATCAGCTACTGAGCATTTGTGCGCCACGGCACCCAAGCATTCATCGGAAAATTCCCTTGCCATTGATGAACCCATGACTCTGGGATCCATGGCTATTTGCGCATTCTAACAAGTGCGGATATGGTGGTACCTGAGGACAAGCTGTAGCCGATTTTGATACCATCAATGAATGGAAAGGGGTGACAGTGCATTATACTGTTGCCGCTAGCATTGATATACACCAGAAGGTGCGGAAGAAAAAACGCTTCCCGGCATGCCACTACTCAAAACAATGGCCCCGGAGGATTCGACATGTGATATTTCCTTGGCTGCGTGCGTCCGATTATGTATGCTCCCAACCAGTCCAACAGCGAACACCTCGCCATATGCCTTGAGCTTGTATAGTAGGTGCTTATATGGAATGCTGTCGAATGCTTTTTGTATCTCAAGGTAGAGCGTGGGTACTGCTTGAGCTAAGTCCACCGCTACGGTGCTTATGTTAAGAAAATCCTGCCAGCTGGTCGCGAAGGATCAAGCACTCAGAACTCCGTGTTGTAAATTGTTAACTTGGTTTCTTTCAAACCAAAGTCCATGATAGTTCGTATAAGAGTCTTTTCCATTAATCTAGAGTCGTTAGATGTATGGTTTACCTTGCAGAAATTATCAACCACCCGCAACGTGCCACCATTGTGACGCGGTATGACTATAGATTTTTTCCAAGCAGAAGGCGGTTTCCATAATGCGTGGAGTTTATAGCATGCTTCAGGAGGAGTGTAGAAGTGTGCTTACCTCGTTCTTAATTAGCATGGGCAAAATGCCTTCTGGGCTAAGCCTTGAAGAGGCTTAATAGACGAAAGCGCAGAGCAGATACCTTTGTTGCCAGAATGCACCGTGCAACGTGAACGGCTAGCGGTCACTAGCATCTCCTCTCTGACTGAACCTGATTCTAAACCTAAGGAATCCTTACGTTAGGAGTTAAATGCCTCGCCTGTAACAAGTGGATCATTATAAGCTTCATTAAAACTCGTTCGTATTAGGGATGTCTTGGGCAATTCATAAAACTTGCGAGAACGCGGGAGCCCAATGAATTGCCTGGCTTTACTAGCACTATTCATGGATGCTCGTCCTTGACCGGTATGCGTTTGCGCAGGCTTGGCTGACAACTCAATTGCGATTTCATCTGCCCTCGTTGCATAGGTAAAGTTGAATGTCCTACAGTAGGAGCGCCGTAGCTGACGCTTGCTAGGGAGCAATTTCGTGCGGCTGGTGTGTTTTGCTGTGCAGCTTGTTAAACAAAAACTGGGAGCCAGGCAATTAAGATATAAAATAATCACCCTATAAAAGATTGCAGTAGGTTGCTCGATGGAATGGGATAAAATGAATTCATCCCAATTGATCGACCTAATAAGTAGGTCAAAGATAGCCCAATTTATGGACTTCTCCCGCCGGTGGATCCGGGTTGCAGCTGGTCGCACATGATTAGGGACGGAACATTTTATGTTTAACGAGCTCTGTACTACTCCAGGTTGGCTTCCAAGGACCCCTGGCCTACTGGTACACTCAGTTATGGGTTGCCTGCAGACAGTACCAAGTCCAGTATATGCTTCCACCTTCTAGGGGCGGTCACCGGTTGCTCCCAATCGCCCGGGTTGATGTAAGTTAGTAAACTTGCACACCATGTAGGAGCAGCGGGTGAGAAACATGCCAGAGCAAGCAGGTTGCAAGCACTTGCGACCATTTTGTATTCACATTGTACTGAACCCCCTAGAATTGTTAAACAAGGCTGCCTCCCACAAAAGTCAGGCTAACGGGCCGGTAGTCGGAAAGCCGACTGTCACTGCTGAAAAATGGATGAAGTAGGACTTCCTCCATTCCGAAGGTAAAACTCAGCTTTCGATGGGTTTTAAAAGCCCTAATGTGAGTGACTCAGTTGTTCAGCGGACAATTCATACCATAACCTTGAATGAATTGCGTTATAGTCGGAACCTTTGGAAAGGTATTACGCCTTGAACTAACCTAAAGATATAAGTTGCTAAATGTTAAACTCAGTAAGCTAGGAAGTAGAGCATTTTCTAGAACAAAAGACCGTGTATACTCTTTATTAAGTTTACGATCCTTATTATTGTCGGTATGCACACGCTTCCTGTCTGCGCACATTACTCCTGGTGCAGCCTCATTTGTACAATTGCGTCCCTGCGCTTAAGCCGAAATACTTTTTGGGATTACTTACCGCTGAATCAGCTAAACGCAACTTGTACACAAGGCTGATAGTCCGGCGATGTCGCTTATCGTTTCTTCTGTTTTTCAAGGAAGTTGCTCATTAATTTTATTAGCCCCTAGACAGAAATCTTTGTAGGTATTTGTCATCAAATTAAACAACATTGATAGTGTCGTCCCTCCAATTTTTCTTACCAGTGGATTGTAGGGAGCAGGAACATCCGATAGTCGTGTCCCAGGTTTCTCCATAGGGTAAATAGTGAGTCAAGGGAAGCAGTATCTTACATTGCACTACAGGTTACACACAAATTAGTTGAAACATTCTAGGCGGTAGAATAATAGTGCGCAGTAGAAGGACTCCAAGCGTATATGCATGACCGTTTGCACCCGATGCTGCGAAGTAAATAAATAAATAGATAACTTATTCTCGAGATTAGCAAGGCACACCAAAACCATGCATGATGAAAATTTACAATCAGTTATGTTTTGCAGCAGAAAGCTTGCTATGTATGTACTCAGTAGTAAACTAAAATTGTCCAGGCTGTGGAAGTTGTAGAAGTAATCATGTGGAATAAACTCGTCAATGAATGACGGTAATTTGGGTTTAATTGTGCTAAGTGCAAACAGTCTGGGCACTATAAATAAATAAATGAAACTAAACATCATATTCTCAAATTCCGTGAGGCATACCAACTCCGGGATGAGTGGAAGTTTACTAAAAACTGTAGTTGTACACGGAGATAAGCTAATTCTTGTATGAGTCTAAAAAATATTGATTTACGACACTTGTCGACTTGCCTGTATGCACTCTTGAATTTATTGAGTGGCGAGCCAAGTTCACCACGTCGCAGCGCTGTTAAACGGCCATTTGTGGCTTTCATAAGAAGAACGCTTGCCAGGCAAACACCCTGCAAGCTCTGGAACACCGTCGTAAATAACTTTGTACACTAATGTACAACTGGCGAAGCAGCTGGCCGATTGATTTTACTCTCGGTTATGCGCCGTCAACTGAGTTCTTTTTTCCTTTGTTAGCTGCTCGGCAGGCTTGGTCAGGACCGCCATAATCGCTGAGGGGACCGTCGAGGTCGACAACCGCGGTAGTTCGAATACGGGCTATTGCTCATCAGGACAACTGGCTACTGCATTCTCTAAATGTATGGGGTTTAATGGGGGTATTTATTGCGAAATGTGCGCATAATGAGTTCAGGAACTCTAAAAAGCTGAACCTATAGACAGTAACATGCTTAATTGCAGTCGTACATAAGTGAAAAGTTGCTATATAACTGTAGGCAAGTGGTTCAAAAAGAAGCAGTATGTGACGATTTGTTTAAGAAACGCAGTTCTATGTTGTCGTACAAAAATCTGGTTGCTGGTAGGTATAGTTAAAAATGGCAAATCTACCAGGGGACATGTATAGGACATGTTTTGTAAGTCCCCATAATGTTGCAGTGAGGTAAAAGGTTGATGTGGTGGACGTGCAAGCGAAATGATGAGCGGAATCATTGTAAATCGTTAGGTAAGGGTTTGGGTGTAAACGCGTCCCGTTCTCTCAGGCGATATATATACTTGGGTATATATGTAAGCATCGTAGGTGGTTGATCGGCGTGCATCGCGCGATCTGATCACGAAGGCAGTTGCTGAGGTGCAGGAGAAAGCCCTCATGCATGCAGTGAAGAAGCGACAGGTGCGGAGGCGGCGAGCACTGATGGGTTGTTCTCCGTCGACATCAGGCGCATGGTGCTGTACCACATGCAGTCACGAGTGCCTGAGTCAGGCAGGCTTAGTGAGCCATTAGCGAGGCCACACGGAACCATTACCGAAGCGAAGACGGGTCCTGCAGAGCATCTTTCACTAGTTTGAACAACTGGGTTCAAATCCTTTCTACCTCCGGACCATAACCCAAATTGCTTCATCCCCTGCAAATGACCAACATGCTTGCAATGACATGGCTTTATGCTCCCTCCACCTAGCCAGTGGATAACCTCCTGAAAGCCCTGATCCGTATCCTTCATGGCACATCTGAAAAAACGGTTTCACCTCCCTGCAAGTGTTCAACTCACTTATGATCCCATGGCGCTATGCTCCGTCCACCTCGCCAGTGGATTAATTCTTCCTGCCAATTCACCCACCTCGGCAGTGTGGTATAAAGATTTAATACCTCCCGGATGTATAGTGTCTGTGGTCTATACTACTACTTTTGGCCATACCTGATTCCAAAGACCACAGCAAGCTACTCGAACGTTCGAAACATCCTCTCCGTGCAAGCATCCCACTTAGCTGCAATAGTTATCACCAGTGGACTTATCAGCGACGCACACCTGAACCGTGGGTTATGTGCGCGGACAAGGATATTGCTTACAATTTGAGCTCCGTAACTGAATAGCGCAGCACCGCGATCTACACAGCTTTTTTTCGAACAGTACCGTTATCCACCCCCGTTCCGGATGAGTCCTGACTAAGCCTATTGCTGAGCCAACGCAAAATCGGGTGTCCCATGACTGCGCTTAGCTGCTCGGAATATCGGTCCTACAAAAGCGTTAGTAATTCAATGTTATATTCATTGTGGTCAACGGCAGTGCCCCAGGACGTGGTGGGTTACCGCTTGGCAAGCGTTTCCCCTATAACATGCCACAAATGTCTGCTTAACGGCACTGTGACGTGGCGGATGTGACTCGCCACCGAAATAAAGTCACTGCCCAATGCTTCGCACGAAGAATGACCTCATTACCCCACATTTTCAAACACGTGTATATCAATCACTATCGGACTCCTACGCCTGTTTAAAAACAGTGATCAATCCACGGAACCATTCAAACCCACACCCAGCACCTCCATAACAGAAACACTTAGTGACCGTACAGCGCTTCGATGCCAACCTACCCTCTGACGCCACTGCTAAAGCTCTTCATGACTCCAACAATCCCGTGTAAAATTACGAGCAGATTTAAGCTCTATATTTTGCCAACACGTAACTTTGTTATGCGTGTACATTAAATTCTAATGTTTCTAAGGCCCTGTCAGCAACTTGAGCATGCCTGTACTGGTGTGTATCGTTTCGTCAAAAATAAATTATCTATTTATTTATTTATACGCTGAATTCGATTTACTAACAGTGTGCTTGCAGGCTAAGTCTAATCATTTCAGCTGGTGGGTTTTCAGTTTTGTCCTAATGCTTTTCTTTCTCATGTAAATGTCTACATGTACGCTCTTCTATTACCCTGCACCCCTAGCTTAAGCAAATGGTAGTTAATTTAGATAACATTTTCGCGTTTGTTTCCTTTCCCTAAAATATAAATAAATATTTTTTTCTCGACTATGTGAGGCTCGCCCATGGATGCATGATCAGGTATGTACAACTGTGCAGACATTTTATGGCAACTGTACCAGTGACAGTAGAAAATCGTTCATATGTTCATGATTAGAACTGTACAATGGTGAAAATGCGAAACAGTAATTTGGCTGTCGTGAGATACAGACCTCAGCTAATAATAGATTGAGAATCCTGAATGATCCATTGGAAGGTAATGGAAGAGCACGCTCAAGAGATATATGCCAATATTGAGTTTGTGCGTAAGTAAGGTAAAGGTCAACGTATCGTAGGAAGTAAAAAGACGACAGTATATGCAGACGTAGAAGTTCCAGTGTAACGATCCTATCTAGAATTGTGACGCTAGTTGACCTGCTAGTGTGAAGTTATGGGCTGTGACTATATTCGGTGGCGAGTCAAATACGCCACGTTGCAGTGTTGTTAAACGGACATTTGTGGCTTTTTATACGGAGAACGCATGTCAGGCGAAAACCCACCACGTCCTGGAACACTGCCGCCAATCCATTGAATGGCAAGTTGTAAGTGGCTATGTTTCTGGTTGAACGTTTGTTTGCGCTGTTATTCGCAGTCAGGTTGTGTTCCATTTTTCTACTGGCTGATGCCATAGCTGGTTGCCTATTGCTTTCCTGGGTCCTGTCCATTGGTAGGTCGGGTACTAAACATTCTATTTTAATATGATGTGTTGATCCATTGCAGTATCACGTGGAATCTTCTCACATTATGTATATTTTCCGGGGAGCGAAGAATTCGTGTCCAGCGACCCTCACTGGGTATCGGTGGTTGGGTGCAGATGGTTAGAGTGGAAGTGAAGCCATGGCCCAAGTAAGTTTTTGTTGGTTATTTCGTCCCATCCTAGACGGAGCTAGTTCCTTAGTTCAATCCCGAATCTCCGGTGTTCACGACCTCAGAGAAAAGGGAGAGAGGAACAGGCCGAGAGAAAACCGAAAAGGACAGTCAACGTATCCAGCATTGGATCAAAATCCTACTTTAAGACATTTACTTGAGAAAACTAGTGTACAATGTGTAACAGATATTACGCTAAAGATGTTTTTAATTACGCAGAAGGCATGGCCTAATGGGTAAAATACTTTCATGTGCATAAGGATGAAGAGCAGGATTCCGGTAAGCAATTCATGAGGTATAAGCTAACGATGTTCGAATTCTACCTGAGACTAGTCACGATTGGTTGTTATCAGAAACCAAAAGACAGTGACGACGTGGCCGTATTTATATATGCTCCACGGGATAAGGATTTCCTAAGACACAATAACTATAATGCACATGGGTATATGAAGATAGGAAGCTTAGCATACTAGAAGCAGGCTAAGATTAAATGGATATGAAAGGAAGACTAAGTGTTGAAGGTAAGACAATCAAAAGATAGCAATAATGGTCCGGGTTTTAGTGGCCAAAAGTACCTGTTGAGTAAATCATTCTAGTTACTATTGAATTACAACCGTGTCAAAGGATAGGATAGTGAACCAGCTAAGCTGCGAAAAAACAATACCAAGAGAATAAGCATTCTACAGAAGGACTGACCCATAGCAAGCTACGGGTATTCGCAAAGTTGAATAGAGCCTACAGCCACCAGCTGCTACTGATCAGAGATAGTGGCTATGGGAAAGGATGTATCAGTGGCTGGTTTAGCCATATAATTAAGACTTTTGACCATATGCTGGATCCCTACAGTTTTAATAGGTAAATGAACGAGCGAGCGGTGAGAGATAAATACCTTCCAGAAAAAAGTAGGACAGCAAAGAAGTGACTCCATACTTACATGGGGCCAACAATAACTAGTTGCTGTCAAGCAGAGTTGAAGCAAGTAAGACGAACGACGGATAGCGTCGCGCTAGGAGAGAGATAATTGGCCACCAATAGAGTTCGGATTAAGCCTTCAGTTAATAGTGGATCCTACAGTGGCACATAATAGGTCAACAAACCAGCTTAGCTGCGACGCAAACAATCCGAGCGAATGAGCATTGTAAGAAGAGAGCGAGCTCCGGATATCCGCAAAGTTTAATGGAAGCTATGGCGACTAGCTGCTGTTAAGCAGAAATAGTGGCTCTAGAAAAAAGAATGTATCAGTGGCTGGTGTAGCCATATCATTACGACGTTTGACCACTACTGGATACCTAAAGTTCCGATGAAGCACTCAACATGCGGGTGAAGCTCAGAGAGACAGACGGCAGAAGAAAATGAAGTCTGGGATGAAGTCAGGTAGTGGCTCCTCGCAAGCTACATGGAGCCAACAAGGACTAGCTGCTGTCAAGAAGAGTTGATGCGAGTAGGACGAACGACGGATAACGGCGCTCTAGGAGAGAGATAAGTGGCCACCAATAGAGTTCTGATTAAGCCTTCAATTACTAGTGGATCCTACGGTGGCACATAATAGGTCAACAAACCAGCTGAGCTGTAAGCAAACAATCTCAGAGAAGGAGCATTGTAAGAAGGGAGCTAGCTCCGGAAGTCCGCACAGTTAAATGGAAGCTATGGCGCCTAGCTGCTGCTAAGCAGAGATAGTGGCTCTATAAAATAATGTATCAGTGGCTGGTGAAGCAATATCACTAAGACTTTTGATCACTACTGTATACCTACCGTTTCGATGAAGAAAGCAGCATGCAAACGAAGCTTAGAGAGACAGAAGGCAGAAGAAAAATGAAGGTTTGAGAGTCAGGTAGTGGCTCCTTGCAAGCTACATGGAGCCAACAATGGCTAGCTGCTATCAAGTAGAGTTGATGCGAGTAGGACGATCGACACATAACGGCGCGCCAGGAGAGAGAAGACTGAGTAGCAATAGAGTTCGGATTACGCATTCAGTTACTTACTGACCCCTTGAACTTATCTCGGATCCTTTGTTAACAACTTATTTCAAATGCACACAAAGTTGAAATTTTTGTCACGTTTCCTATTGCATTACCCGATTTCTTTTCTTTGTTGGCTTTCTGTCAAGTGATTGGTTGTTGCTTGATATCTCCGGTATGGTTGCGCTTGATGTGCATGTTGACAAGATGCCTACCTGTCTATTACCCACTACATCGTTCATACTGGCTCCAGGAGACAGTTGGTCGTTTCTGGAGGGGACGGGGTACACGGTTCTAGTGGCCGTGTTAGGATCAAAGAGTGGTTCCACGCACTTAGTGTTTAGCGGACTACGGTCCGACCACCGCCTTGTATGCGCTTGATTTCCAAATACAGCGTGCTTGTGTTTGTCTGAGGAGGTGTGTGAGACGGCTCCGTTGATGAAACGCGGCTCCCATCCACATGCCTCCCGTCCTTATTCTTTCTTGTTTTGCACTGGATATGGGGTGTGTGGTTGGAGCTGTGGGTGGTGCAGCGCAAGCCACCCATGGTCACCCTATTTGCGCAGGCTTCATGCGGCTGTCCACAGCCCCAGGCGTATTCGAAACCTGATGTCGCCAACCATATATGTCTGTGGCGGGAGAGCCTATGGCGCGCTGAGGCTGGTAGTGGCTGGATCCTGACAGATGGTCTACATACTGCTGCTACTGTTGTGCAAGCGGCCAATGTCCTGAGCGCCTCCTCTTGGCGACCGCTGGGTGGGAGATGGGTTTCACCCTTCTCCCTGCTAAGATCCAGGACACCCATCCGCATGAGTCAGTGAACTGACCATGTGCTAGACCCGCTGCCTTTCGGGCGTTCATTTACTCGAAGGCTTTAGCTGAGGATCCGAGTCGTTCTCCTGTCAGGTTGGGGCGCCCTGTCAGTATCTTAGTCCATCCTCTTCGGAGTTTAGGAAGTGGTCGATGGCCTAATTCCCGTAAAACGTAGCCATGGGAGACAACAGGTCTACGGGTTTTAAGCTCACAGCTGCATTGGCGTAGAGCACGAGCGCCACGCATTGTCTCTGACGGTGGAAGGGCACCTCCGGGTGTTCAATGGTTTGCTACTGCCCGCCTCAAACCAGGCAACCCTTGGTCAACTTGGTGCAAACCCGCCAAAACCCACCTGCGTCTGGCCCTGGTCGCAGGTGCGTATCCTATTACGGTCGCAAAACATATATAAATCGTACCAATACCTCCAACGCTATGTGTGACGGCCGACAAGAAGATCACCAACTGTCTCTGCAACCACATTCCCGAGCTGGATCTGCTCTCCACTGCCTTGTGGGTCAGGCTATTGAGCCAAAGGCTCCGGGTGGAGTCCCTCAAGCAAACCTCCAAATCACCCACTGCCGTATGGGTAAGGCTATTGAGCCAAAGGCACCGGGTGGAGTCCCTCAAGCAAACCACCGATGCACAACGACCACCTCGCGTGCGATTGCATACCAATGCAATCGTATGCCTGCGCGCAAATCACTCAGCATCGGGTGTTGGAACGTGCGCACATTACTGGACTGGAACTCCAGCGAGCGCCCGGAGCGACGCACTGCACTCGTCGCGATGGAACTGGCGCGCTATCACATAGGTATTGCGGCGCTCAGTGAAGCCCGGCTCGCTGAGCAAGGTAAGTTACATGAAGCAGGTGCTGGCTACACGTTCTATTGGGTGGGGATCGCCGCCTCAGCACCACGTGAACATGGGGTCGGATTTGCAATATCCGATCACCTGAATGGCCAGCTGGTGGGTGAACCAACAGGCATCAACGCGCGACTGATGACTGTTCGCCTACGACTCGGAAGAGGTAAGTTTGCCACCTTTAAATGCACATACGGTCCGACCATGAGTTATCCTGATGACACGCGTGAGCAGTTCTACACTGAGCTATCCTCCGTGATACGGTCTGTGCCGAGGAGCGACCGACTATTTCTGCTGGGTGATTTCAACGCGCGCGTTGGGCGTGATGCATCAGCGTGGACAGATGTTATCGGTCCGCAGGGTATTGGTTCAGTGAATTCGAGCGGTGACGCGCTGCTGTCATTGTGTGCCACTTACGGCCTGACGATCACGAACACTCGGTTTGCACTGAGTGCGAGTGATATAGCAACTTGGACGCACACACGGAGTGGTCACGCTCACCTGCTCTACTATGTCATAGTATGGCAGCGTGATATGCGTGAAGTGCGCATGGCATGTGTACTGTTTGAAGCAGAGTGTGGCACAGCGCACAAATTGTTGCGGACCAAACCGTACATATATTTTCGTAAACCTATGTATGGCACTACTGCCGTGAATCGGCGTAAATTTAGCATTCTCTCCCTCGGTACTGGGGCGAAACGTACTGAGTTGGGGAAGGCGATGTCTGCACGCCTGTGTGATGTGGACTGCATAACCACGGTGCGCGACCTGTGCCCCGCATTCGCGACCAGGTAACAGCTGCTGCCGGGGTTACCATCGGGCGCGCAAACTGTAATCGGCCAGGTTGCTTTGATGACAACAGTGCGACGATATGCACCCTGGTGTCGAAGAAGAATGCAGCATTTGCTGCACATGTGGCGGACCCCAGTGACTTGGGGAAGAAGAGTCAACATCGCAAACTTCGACGGCGACTGACCCCAGAGATCCGTCGCATAAAAATACATGGTGGACGGAGAAGGCGAAGCAGATGGAATGCTACACCGAACGCCGCCAACACAATGGATTCTTTGACTCCTTAAAGGTGGTGTATGGAGCGAGATTGGAGGCGCTGAGGACACTGATCGATGGTAGCTCAGGCGCTACCTGCACACAGACTGCAGACATAATGCAGATCTGGCGAAAACACTTTGACTGTATCTTGAACAACCGTTCAGAGATCGACTGGCCTACATTGAACTGCCTCAAGCGGCACGATGTGAAGACAAGTCTGGCGAACAAGCCGATACTGGATGAGACGCAGAGAGCACTTTCCCAGCTGCGAAGCGGTAAGTGTGCCGGAGCCGACGGATCCCGCCTGAAGTATTGAAACACGGTAGGCCCGCGTTGTTGACTGTGCTGCACCACTTGGTGCAACGTGTATGGATTGAGAAGGAGGTGCTTCCTGAACTGAAGGATGCCCCTTTGCTACCACTTAACAAGGAAAAATGGAGCAAGCAATGTTGCTCTCGGAACCGCGTCCACCCGTCACCCACACTCACCCTTATCACCCATAGCCTTACCATCGGGATCACGACAACCATGTGTACTACTTGATCGCCTCCCTCAGTTGCTGCTACCACCACGACGAAGAGCTTCTCCTGCCGAAGCTACTTTATCAACATCCAAATCTCCCGCCACCGATCCGGCGACGATCTCTGACGTACTCCAGCCTCCCGCTTGTTCGCTGTGCTCGAGGACGTTTAAACCTAGGAGCGGCCTGCGGCGCCATTTGGCGGCCCATCTCAGGAACCCTGCGAGTTTACTTACCACAGCCGCTGCCAGGAATACTTCCAGTTTCGAATGCCCAACATGTCGCCGTACGTTTTCGACTAAAAATGGCCTGTCTCAGCATTGGAGACGTCAACATCTTGTCAGTTACAATGCAGACTGTCTAGCCCGACTACCGAGGCAATCTTACAACTGGTCAGCCAGGGATGACAAATCCTTACTTTTAGCAGCCTCACGTTTTGCGGTTACGTCTCCTTCCTTAAATATCCTTTTAGAACCACTAAGGCGCGTCTTCGCCTTTCGAACCAGAGACGGTATCAGAAAACGCTTGCAACGGCTTAGATGGTTCTTTCATCAACAATACACAACGTCCACTTCCAGTGAATTTCCGCAACCATCGACTGAAACCAAACCTCCAATCACGCCTCCAGATGGAACCGTACGAGCGTCACCCTTCTCAACCGTAACGTCCGACGAATTTCATCAACCTCAGCCCACATTAATTACTAACTTAGGTGTGTCTACACAAACCCCTCGAGAATCGTTCGAAGGCAATCCTGCGGTGACCACCGCCTCCTCCGACGCTGAGTTGCGTTTCAATGTACCATCCCCCACTGCCTCGATAGATTATTCAACCTCGCCTCACTCATCTGCAGCGTTAGTTCCAGAGGAAACAGTATGCCCTCAGGAGCAGTCGTCTACCATAAGTTTCTCTAGCGAAACTTCAGATGGTATTATGGCCCCTCCGTCCACTACGTGTCCCACGGCCATTGCGGTACAGGATCAACCAGAAGCTTCCAATTCTAATTACGAAGCTTCCATTGCGTCCGCGCTAACACCAGTATTCCGCACTCTGCTGCTAGCTGCCCAACAGCTTCTTTGCAACTGCGCCTCTCCTGCCAAGGAGGAACACCGCATACTTCGGAATCTGGTGAATTCATTCGCTACTGATGGATCAAGGATAGCATTTAGTGAGGTTCTAAACGATGTGTGTGCTACTCTCTCTCCACAGAGATGGAGGCCTTCGAAAAGGCGTGTACACGCCGTTACGATTTGAAACAATCAGCACCGGCGACGCCTACAATATGGCCATATGCAACGTCTTTAGCATACCTACCGGAAAGACGCTGCACGTACGGTGATTGACGGAAGATGGCGCACTGCCTTTCTTAATGAGGACGAGAACATTCCAGGTTTCACGGAATATTGGAAGAATATCCTCTCCAGACCTTCTGCCAATGATGAGCGCGCACCGCGTCGATTCCTTCCAGCTAATGATGACTTGGTGAAGCCAATTGTGCTGGAGGAGTTGCAAAATGTTCTCAAACAGATGCGGGTTCGGCTCCCGGTGTAGACCGCATCAAGCCAGCCGATATTTCAAGGATGGATCCCTACTTTGTAACTTCTTTTCCCAATTGTCTTCTTGCTTTCTACCCACTTCCCATCCACATGAACACTGCTCGGATCACTTTCGTACCAAAAGTTTCCCAGCCCATCTCCCCTGGCCAATTCCGTCCAATCGCAGTTTCATCTGTCTTCACAAGCCCTCTTCATCGTATCCTCTTTGATCGTTGGGTTCCGACTTTCCCTACCGACCGCCTTCAATTTGGTTTTCTTCGTAAAGATAGCGCTTTCGAAGCCCCGTCCATACTCCATGCTGCTCTTCGCCATTCTCATTCTTCTCGTACCTCCCTTTCATTTGCGGCAGTGGATATATCGAAGGCGTTCGATTCCATTTCTCATTACTCCTTACTTCGAGCAGCAGCTGCTTTCGGAGCCCTCCCGCTATTATTAGATTACTTGGCATCGTATTACAGCTCCGCGTCCTCAATCCTTAATGATGTCAAGCTTCATCCTAATAGAGGGGTCCGGCAAGGAGTTCCGCTTTCGCGTTTGCTCTTCATAATGTCCCTAGATAAAAATTTACACTGTCGCCACTTCGCCTTGGATATCACCGGCTGGCCCGATTGAGTACCTCGCTTACGCGGACGACGTGTTCATCCTTGCTCAAGACCGCATTTCTCTGGGAGATCACCTTCAGCGATTCCAGCAACGACTGCAGTGCGTCGGCCTCAACATCAACCATCTAAAATCTTTCTCGGTAAATATAATTGTTGATGGCGTTTGCAAACGAACCATACTGGATACGAATGCTTTGGACTGTGGTCCTATTTTTATTCTCTCCATTCAGCTCGATGAAAAGTTCAAGATGTTGGGCCTGCCTTTTAACTGGAAGGGTAAGCTCCCTCTAACAGTAATCGACGATATTACTGTGCAACTTAACGAAGTTACAAAGGCACCGCTTAAACCACAACAACGACTTGAGATTCTGAGGACCTGTCTGCTCCCCAAGCATGTTCATCAGTTAGCTCTGGCAGTGGTTCACCGGAATACATTGAAGCGGTTGGCTCGCATTGTCAGATCACACGTCAGAAAATGGCTGCGCTTGCCGTCAGACACCTCCATCGCATATCTTCACGCTCCCATTGCAAGGTTTGGTTTGAGCATGCCGTGTCGGTCAACGAGTATTCCCCTGCTACGGAAGGAGAGGCTGGAACGACACCTAGCCAACTGCCATCCAGTGACCAGTTGGGCGATCCGAGGTCCTGCAGCCGCTGCCATCCATCGTCTAGCGCGCTCCACTGTTAACATGGGTAATCGCGTCGTCATGGATAAAAGCTCAGCTGCGGAAGCCTGGAGAGATGCTTTTTTTGCTTCAGTGGATGGCTCTCCCTTGCGAAATGTGGTCACATCACCTTCCGCTTACCACTGGCTGAGGGACCCCACCAGGATTTTTCCACGTCTTTTCATACGGGGTGTCCAACTACGGGTGGGGTGTTCTTTCTACCAAAACGCGACGGAGCAGAGGCAGATCTACAAATGACCCGGCTTCTCTCAACGGCCGCGGAAGCTGCGGACAAAAACAGACTCTGTCACATGTTCTTCAGGCGTGCTGCATCACGCATGATGTCCGCTGTAAATGTCACAATGAAATTGCCCAACAGATTGCCAGGCAATTGCGGCGCCGAAGCATTAACATTGTTATGGAGCCGAGGATTCCGACAGCCACCTCCTACATCAAACCAGACCTGCTTGCGGTTAGAAATTCTACGGTTCACCGGAGGTGCAATCTTCAATATTCCCGCGAATCAGCCTTGGTGCTGAACTATTGGAAACCACTTCTCACTTCATCTATCTTGGGAGTGTGATGTCGACTGACCAGCAGCTACACAGTGAGCTGCGTATCCGCGTGTCGAAGGCAGCGGCGGCATTCGGGAAGCTTGAGTACCGAGTTCGGAACAACCATCAGCTTACCATTGGCACGAAGCTGATGATGTACATATCCATGGTGCTGTCCGTCCTTATATTCGGCAGTGAAGCGTGGACGATTTACCGTCGGGATGTGAGATACCTCGAGCGGTTCCATCGGCATAGTGTTGACGAATTTTGCGAATCACTTGGGGAGACAGAGTTGCTGACACGGATGTGTTGCGACAAATTGGGATGTATCCAGTGGACTGCAGACTTTAGCTGAGACAACTGAGGTGACTGGGTCATTTATGGTGTATGGATTCAACGCGGATACCGGAACAACGCTTATACGGGCAGCTGAGTTTTGGGAAGCGGCATGTTGGGAAACCAAAGTTACGTTACCAGGGCATGAGCGAATCGAGCCTGTCGTGTTCTAATCTTTAATGCAGTCCATGGAAATCAAAGGCGGTTGATCGGCGTGCATGGCGCGATCTAATCACGATGGCAGTTACCAAAGCGCGGGAGCATGACCGTATACATGCAGAGAAGAAGAAGCGGCAAGTGCGGAATCGGCGGGCACCGATGAGTAGTTCTCCCTCGACATCAAGCGCATGGTGCTGTACCACATGCGGTCGCGATTGCCTGAGTCAGGCAGGCTTAGTGAGCCGTGAGCGAGGCCACCCGGAACGATTACCGAAGCGACGAAGGGTCCTGCGGAGAAGGTAGGCAGAACCAGCGCAGCGTTTGTAGATACGCTGCATTCGATTTACTTACCGTGTGCTTGCAGGCTAAATCTAATCATTTCAGCTGGTGGGTTTTCAGTTTTGTCCTAATGCTTTTCTTTCTCATGTAAATGTCTCCATGTACGCTCTTCTATTACCTTACACCACTCGCTTAAGCAAATTGTAGTTAATTTTGATAACATTTTTGCGTTTGTTCCATTTCCCTAAAATATACTTTCTGACCCCCTGAATTTATCTCGGATCCTTTGTTAACAACTTATTTCAAATGCACACAAAGTTGAAATTTTTGTCACGTTTCCTATTGCATTACCCGATTTCTTTTCTTTGTTGGCTTTCTGTCAAGTGATTGGCTGTTGCTTGCTATCTCCGGTATGGTTGCGCTTGATGTGCATGTTGACAAGTTGCTACCTGTCTATTACCAACTACCTCATCCATACTGGCTCTAGGAGATAGTTGGTCGTTTCTGGAGGGGACGGGGTACACGGTTCTAGTGGCCGTGTTAGGATCAAAGAGTGGTTCCTCGCACTTAGTGTTTAGCGGGCTGCGGTTCGACCATCGCCTTGTGGGTGCGCTTGCTTCCCAAATACAGCGTGCTTGTGTTTGTCTGAGGAGGTGTGTGGGCCGGCTCCGTTGATGAAACGTGGCTCCCATCCATATGCCTGCTGGTCTTATTCCTTCTGTTTTGCACTGGATATGGGGTGTGTGGTTGGAGCTGTGGGTGGTGCAGCGCAATCTACCCATGGTCCCTCTGTAGGCGCGGGCTTCTTGTGGCTGTCCACAGTGACAGGTGTATGCGAAACCGGATGCCGCCAACCATATATGTGTGTATATATATGTGCGCCATTCTGAGACTGACGTTGCAGACTTGAGGCTTCTTCACAGCAGTTCGGCTATACAAACTTACACTTAAACTGGGTCTTTTAAGCTGACTAAATTTCATTCCACATTATTTAGTTTGTTCTGCTTGGCTGAATCACTTGCTGTTAACTGGCCACCTCGCTTACGTTAATTGCGCTTATTCTCGGTAACATCGTTGCGTTTGCAGCATTTTCAAATAACCTGTGGACCTAGTTTCCTTATCGCGGATTTGCTGCTAAACAACTTACTTCATATGGTGGTTTAGCGAATTTTTGCCACCGTACCTGTTGCGTTATTGGATTCGTATTATTTTACCTTTTCGTTTCAAGTGATTGACGGTTTCTTGATATCCTCCGTGTGGTTGCGCTTAGTGTGTATGTTGACACGGTGTCTACCTGTCTATTACCCACTACCTTGTACATACTGGCTCCAGGAGACCGTTGGACGTTGTCGGATAGGACGGTGTGCACGATCCTTGTGGCCGGGCTCGGCTCGTAGGGTGGTTCCATGCACTCATTGTGGAGCGGGCTACGGTCCAATAACCGCCTTGTGTATGCGCTTGATTCACCGAATACAGCGTGCTTGTGGTTGCCTGTGAAGGAGTGTGGGCCGGCTCCGTTGATGAAACCTGGCTCCCATCCACATGTTCACCGATCTTATTCCTTATTGTTTTCCGCTGGATATATATAAACAAATAAACTTTTATTCTCGACAATGCAAGGCACACGTTTATAGGCATGATCATATTTAGCTAACAGTGCGATCAAATTGTACAAACAGAAAATGTTTGGCATAACAGTGTATGTAAGTGTATTGGTGTATATACGTATGTAATTTGTAGGAAAGTAGATTGTGTTTTAAAATGCGCCGCAGAATTTTTGACTGCTTGTTATCGTCAGGAACGTCAGAATAAGCGATTGCTTTTCGTGGGTTTGATAGCATTTTCCAAATATCCACAGGCCAGTGACTTTAGTTTGTGGCGAGTCACATCCGCCACGTCGCAGTGTTGTTAAACGGACATTTGTGGCTTTTGATAGGGAGAATGCTTTGCCAGGCGAAACCCACCGCGTCCTAGAAACACTGCCGCCAAACTATTTGCTGGAACGGGTTAAACCCGAACCACCCAGCTGGAATCACGAGGAGGTTGATCGGCTATCCAGCGTGCGGTTGGTGCTGTGGGTGGTACAGCGCAAGCAACTCACGGTCTTTCTGTAGGCGCATGCGTCCTGTGTCTGTTCACAGTGACAGGCAAATCCGAAACCAAATGCCGCCAACCATATATGAAAATGAATTTAGCACGGGATAATGGTATGTTCATAAATAAGGAATGCAAAGGTTTATTTATGCTTGTGTGTGAGTGTATTTACTCATGCACGTCTGAGGCATGATACCTAGGGAATAAGAAATTGTAATGTCGTGTACTGTTATGTTTCCTGAAAAGATATTATGTTTTGATTTCGAATGATTATGTGGTACGCAGTTGCGGACGCAGTGGATTGTTGCGTTTAAAATCGTGGACTGCAGCTGTTTGGTATTTTGTTCATCAGCTGTTCCTGCCACGTGCTTCACGCAAGTAAAGATGACTTTGCATTAAGTAATGGGATGCATGGATCGAAGGCGATGGCTACGCAGTTAGAAGCTTAAGTGGTTTTGGGGGAAAGGGGTACTTTAAACATATAATAAATTTTAAGAATATTGTCTCGGGTAGGCTGACGGATTTAATCCAGTGTACACGGTGAAGTAGGAAAGATGGAATTCTTTAAAGTTTATCGTAGTTGACACTTAAGGTGTAGTGCTCTTTATCCCTTTATCTTAACTGAAGATGCAGCCGGTGTTACGTTAATTATTAGTGTCGCATTGTATTTCTAAAGAAACACGCTGCTGGAAAGATTAACATAAATAAATAAATAAATAAATAATTTATTCTCAGTTTCATAGAGACACGCCATGGGATGCAGATTAGGAAGTGAATCTTTGGTGCAACGAAATATCAATGGAATGGGAAAGATGCTCAGGGCCACGTGGCCCTTATATACACCATGTGGTTGTAAGCTTGTATATGATTCTATCAGGTGGGCAGGGAGACGCTCAAACCATTTGCAGATATTCTCAACTAATTGGGGAGCGCTGCGAACGTTCATCACTTACCAAGCGAGAACACTGAGAAATGGTTCGTCATGTAATATCACAGGGCGAAAGGAGAGCACAAGGAGGTAAAGTATAAAAAGGCAGAGTGAAATAAGGAAACACGATTGAGGAATAATATATGGTTACATCGTCGTGTTCCTCACTGAAAGTGACCGCATAAGCTAAACGTACCACATTCTTATGCCACGTGAACGTTGTTCGCATTCCTTGCAATATTGCGTCACCAGTCACAACAGAGGAATTAATTAATAAATAAATATTTTATTCTGACCTATGCGAGGCACGCCCATGGAGGCAGGATCAGATATGTACAACTGTGCAGACATTTTATGGCAACTGTAACAGTGACAGTAGAAAATTGTTCATATGTCCCAGATTGTAACTGTACAATGGGGAAAATGCGAAATAATAATTTCGCTGTCGTGAAACCGGGACCTCGGCTAATAATAGATTAAAAATCCTGGATGATCCATTGGCAGATAATTAAAGAGCACGCTCAAGAGAGATATAACAATACAGTGAGATCGTGCACAAGAAAAGCAAATGTCAACGGTGATATCGTAGAAAGCAAAAAGACAGCAGTATATGCAGAGGTAGAAGTTCCAGTGTAACGAACCTGTCTAGAATGGTGACGCTAGTTGACCTGACAGTGTGAAGTTATGGGCTGTGACTAGATTCGGTAGTGAGTCACATTCGCCACGTTGCAGTGTTGTTAAACGGACATTTGTGGCTTTTTATACGGAGAACGCTTGCCAGGCGAAAACCCACCACGTCCTGGAACACTGCCGCCAATCCATTGCATGGCAAGTTGTAAGTGGCTATGTTTCTGGTTGAACGTTTGTTTGCTCGGTTAATCGCAGTCAGGTTGCGTCCCTTTTTCTGCCGGCTGACGCGTTAACCGGGTGCCTATTGCGTTCCTGAGCCCTGTCCTTTTGTATATGACTTGTTGATCCTCTACAGAGCCACGTGAAGTCTCCGAGGGAATTACATTGAAATATGATGAACTGTTGTTGAAATCTTGAAGGATAGAATATGGTACCCAAGAAAGAATCGCAGATCCCCAGGGGTATGTATTAAAACTGATTAAAAATATAGGGAACCACGACCAACTGAGCGATCAACGCGGATTGAATAGCTTATGTTGACTCATTGTTCTGGCTTTGTATCGCAGGAGAATGTGCCTTCCGAAGTCAAAAGTAGTTCCCCAGGCAAGAGTAACGTGGATGAGATAGCTTTAAACAAGCTGAACCAAAAGGTTTAATCCTGGGAATAATTGTATCCGTGAACGATAACGAATGATTTGTCCGGTTTGTAAGTTGTAAAATGGTTGATAATCTTCCTCTCATGTCCAGATGAAGGAACTGTACCGCTTGTATTGTTTTCGCAACGATGGACTATTTCTTGGGTGCGTGTCGCCGTACCTGTGACAAACTCTGGAGATTACGGGAATATACACCGAACCTGTGAGCTTGTAGTCCGCCGCAGGGAACCCGCAGATTTTGTCTTTATCCAATGAGCTGTGGGAGGACAAGGTGGTCACTGCAATTCATCCAGTGTCCGCGTGTCTTCCGGCCACCCCATCATATGGTGCTGATTGAGGCAGTTCCGTGTTGGCCAGTCGATCACTGAACGGTTGTTCAAGAGACAGTCAATTTGTTTACGCCTTAACTACCTTAGGTCTGCAATCTATGTACAGGTACTGCCTTAACTACCATGGGTAATTGTCCTCAGCGGCTCCAACCTCGGTGCATACACACCGCCTTCAGCGCGTTGACATAGCATTCCATCTGTTTTCCCTTCCCCTGCGCCATGCAATTTTAATGCCACGGAGCGCACTACTCTTTCGCCATGGAACGCTACGAAACGTACTCTTCTTCTCTTAGTCACGGCGACCTGATTAGAATGTAGCGAATGAGGCATCGTTTACAAATACCGATGCGCCAATCGTTGCATGGTGCTTATCAAACCGATCAGGGCGCTTACAGTTTCCGTGACGGATGGTCCTCAACATGTGTTGATGGACGAAGACCGTATGGAAGCCAATCACACCGGATGCTATCGCTAGCCGAAGGCATGGCATACAGATAAGGGTTGAAACCCATGCAGCTCTATTAAATAACTAAATAAATAAATATTTTTGTTCTCGGCTATGCGAGGCACGCCCACGGAGGCATGATCAGCTATGTACAACTGTGCAGACATTTTATGGCAACTGTAACAGTGACAGTAGAAAATTGTTCATATGTCCATGATTGGAACTGTACAACGGCGAAAATGCGAAACAGTAATTTGGCTGTCGTGAGATACGGGACCTCAGATAATAATAGATTGAGAATCCTGAATGATCCATTGGAAGGTAATGAAAGAGCACGCTCAAGAGATATATGTCAGTAGAGTGAGTTCGTGCACAAGTAGGGTAAATGTCAACGTATCGTGGGAAGTAAAAAGACGACAGTATATGCAGACGTAGAAGTTCCGGTGTAACGAACCTAGCTAGAGTGATGACGCTAGTTGACCTGACAGTGTGAAGTTATGAGCTGTGATATTATTCGGTGGCGAGTCACATCCGTCATGTTGCAGTGTTGTTAAACGGACATTTGTGGCTTTTTATAGGGTGAACGCATGTCAGACGAAAATCCACCACTTCCTGGAACACTGGTAGTACCAGTTGCATACATACCGCTGCATGATTCCGGACCCGTCCTCCACGCGATTTAAGCATCTGACGCTGCCGCGTACAGCATGGGGTTGGTTGCTCACCGCAGCGAGGTCTCATTGGCGTCCGTATTCAGTGAATACGACAACAACTTTGCAGAGTATGATACAAGTATCAAATGATAAAACCGGCAACCTTTTACCAGTAGCACAGACGACAGAAACCATTACGTCAAGAAACCAGGTAACAACGGGGTTGAAAATGGCAAAAGAAAACTATCCAAACTGGATACCCCTTCCAACAGCGTCACCCTGTGCCCATCTAGGAAGGACAGTCTATGCCTGTTGTAGAGTATCGCAACTTATTCCCAGATTGTAACGAAAATACCTTCATGCGCGCCATGCAGTTTATCCACATTCAAATGCTTATGCACTGAACGTTGTATACAGGTACAAAGAAAATGCATTAACCTGGCGGTCAACCGGATTGGCTAGTGATTAGCCCGCAGAGGGGTGTCACTAAGAATATCCTTGGTGCTTATACAGTGGGGGTGCCAATTTCCCCGGGGTACTTCATTATCAGGAAAACGTATTCTGGTTATGCCGCGTAAAGCAAAAACTGATTAGCATTCGAGAAAGCAACCAAACATTATCATTGTCCACCGGCGCCGTAGGGGGTGTGAACATCAATGATGGACTTTAAAAAAGGTAAACAATACTAAGCGGGAGAGAAGGGGGACTCGGCTGAACAACATAATGTCCTAAGCCGACATTCAGGGTCACGGTGCCTTCACCTAATATAGACGATAAACGGTCATAACGAGCTGTCTATCGTGCAACGGTAAGGGGCGCCGGCGGGAGAGCTTCCTTGCAGCTTTCACTGCCCGGCGTCATACTTAGCCGTTACCCCGCGGATAAATGAGTACCAAACACACATCAAGTAGGCAATGTCAGTAGAAGACGGCGACAGGCGCGCCACAGGTGTCCGTTGCAAGCCATGTCCTGTGAAGTCTGGATGCAAGCACAAGAGGAGTCACGTGGACTCCAGCCAGGACGACGAGACGGAACAAGGGCACCCGATTTGGTCGTCAGTGACTTCGTTTCCCGCTGCCAAGTCCACTTCTGTCCACCTTGAGCCTTGCGCCACCCTACAGGTGACGGAATAAACAAGGCCCACTTATACAAGCGGTGACAAGGCATACGCAGCATGTGCCCCAGCCAAGGCAACTTATATAGCGCTATCTGTTCTGCTAGGGAGCTAGCATTATTATAACCACGTAGTGCTGCCCTAGGCGCATCAGGTTTGCGGACACGCTGTTGACAATTGGCACCAGTAATGGCGCACAGAGAACGATGATCAAAGTCTTGAAGACTCTTTAGATATTTAGACAGAAAAGCCACTTTCCCTTTTCTCTGAGGTCCGGGACATCTTGGAGATCTGGGATTGGACTGAGGAACAATTTTGCCCAAGACGGACGGAACAACCCACAAGGACTGACATAGAGGATAGTAAAACTCCGCAAGGACCAACCTACAATCATCATAACCCTTGTCCAGTATGGAGAACTGGACACATCCTCATACTCCCATACATTGTACATCCGAAAAATCTGAACAGCGGAAAAATTGAAACTTTTGCTCACCTGGACATACAACAAGAAGAAAAATCGCGATGTCCCTCTCCTCAAGCGACCCCAAAAAATCATGGCGACCCAGAGCAAAATACCCGTCCAACTAACAGAGGAAATTAGAAGCCATTACCCCGCGAAAAACCGAATGTGAAACCAGTCGTCAAGCGGCTTTGCCAGTTCAACATTAATGTTCAAAATGCTTTACGGCAGTGTTGCAGGACGTGGTGGGTTTTCGCCTGGCAAGCGTTCTCCCTATAAAAAGCCACATATGTCTGTTTAACAACACTGCGACGTGGCGGATGTGACTCGCCACTGAATAAAGTCACAGCCCACAACTACATACTGGCAAGTCGACTAGATTCACATATCAACTCCTCTTGACACCGTTTCAACTATACACGATTGAACCCGGAGTATCGTCGTGATACACAACAGTTTTAAACCTTGATCATGCTTAAGTTGGTGCGTCTCTATGAAGCTGAGAATAAACTATCTATTTATTTATTTTACCACGAACATACCACCAATTTTCTACTATTGCTGTCACAGTTGCCATAAAATATTTGTACAGTTGTACATATCTGATCATGCCTCCATGGGCGTGCCTCGCATAGTCGAGAATAAAGTATTTATTTATTTATTTATAAGTCTCACAGTCATACTACCACACACACAGCCTATCTCTTGCAAGGACAGTTTCCCTCTCCTCTAAAATGTCAGTGCACCGCTGCACAATCCCTTGAAGCAAGTGCCGTAGAGTGGATCGCTTACTTCAAGTTGCTTTCAAATGCTTATTCTCATTCTCAACGCGATTAGTGCTGTCGCACCCAAATAACACAACGTTGCCCATCAAATGCGCCGCCCTGCTAAGCCTCCATGGGAACCGCGTGTGACGGAGGTACTGCAAGCATTCCGCGCTGCTTACCGATATAACCTTCTTTCGCCGATGAAAATGTGCGCAACACCGCGCAAACAGCAACCATCACAGCATGTTATAAAGAGCCCCTTTATCCTCCGTGTTACCATCGGGAAGGTGAGAACAACGCCACCGTATGCCACGCATAATGTGTACCCGGCAAAAAACTAGGTTGACAGTGTGGTACGCATGGCGGAAGGTATTCAGTGCGCCGCACGCTTGTCCATGACCAAGCTTCGAGCACGGTCAACTCCGGGGCACAATGTCAGTGAACTTCTCACTGCCTCTTACTATGTAGCCACCGTTTCATTGGGCAATAGCGCATAAAAGGGCCTCATAAAAGGCCGCGGACGTCCACCAACAAGCAATGCCATATGATGTAACCGCAGTAATTGATATAGTATATGGATTCCGCCAAAAGTACCTCCCCATATTGGCCTGCCCATTCCAGCATGGCGAGGGGACGAAAAACGGGCACCGAACCTCAGTTCCCTCATGCATAGTTTTCACTTGACAATATGTTCGCAATAGCTGCGTAACCTCCTCCACTTTGATGAGATAAGCATTACCATGACGCCGCCGTATATCATACAAATCTCGCCTCGTTAAAACCATGTTAGGTTGAAGACGCACAAATGCAAGCATCAGCTGCGTCCAACGAAACTTCTTCAACAGGTTAAACACAATGCTTTTCTGATCCGCTGTTAGCCGCCAATTTTTGGCATACATCCAAGGCTTCCCCACGTGAAACCTGTGCGAATTGCGAAGACAGGCGTATCCACTCTTCTTCCTTCAAAACACTGGTACCTGTTATAACATTTTAAACCGGCGGATACACAACACTTACAAATTTCCAGCAACCTTCAATTGCTTGCTATGCACCCACACAAACTGAATATATCGGTTCTGGCGTCCTTCCGGTAGCATCTGTTCAGCCTCTCTTTAGGAAGCTTCCGCAGTTGTAACGGTCCGGCGGATGAACGATGTCGCCGCCTCAATCTCAAGACGTTTCAGATCCACAACGATCGCTGAGAGATACAGCTATGGGAACAAGGTCCGTTTTGTTTCGCTCTCAATTTGTTCAAGCTTTTAAAGGGGTTTAGTGTCCCTAGAGTATATTTCAACGTGATCTTCACCTATTCTTTAACGTTCAATTTACAGGTTTTCTGCTGTTATCTTTTCTTTTTCATCACCTCTTCTTTTGGACATGGTCAGTGGACGTCGTCTTAACGTCTCTAACAAGGGTGTGCGAGCAGTGGGGCGTACTCCGGCCAAAGCAGAAGCTAGCAGCAGTAACTCAGCTGACCCAACTATACCATGCACCGTTAACTTAACGGACATCTTTTCTTTGAGTTCTCAAATAGCCGATCTTCAAAATGAAGTGGTGAATCTCAAAAGAGTCCTTAACACATTAGAACCTTTTACTGATAGACTGACAGCCATAGCAGCTATGATGCAACCCAAGGACCACATGGAATCTAAGCATGCGGAATTGGCTGGAAGGTTCATTAGTCCGATTTGCACCGAGGTAATGGATCGACTAAAATGTCTTAATGAGGTAGTGATTTATAATGCTCCAGACCGCCTGCACCTGCACACCCTTCGTAAAATACTGATGAAAGCTTGTGGCTTGGAACACAATCTTCTGTGATGCACAAGGCTGAGAAAAAAGGTTATGAAACACCAATGCCCTCTCTTAGTCAAGTTCGATAACGAGAGCTCGGCTCTTAAGTTTCTCTCCTATCAAAGGGAATTTAGGACTTGCACCACGTTTCTTGACTTAAAGTAGTACCAGCGAGAACGGTATTGCAAGGATGTTACGACAAGCTAACCAAGAGTTCTGCACATAGCAGATGTGTTCAAGCCAATTGTGACAACTCTCCGACGCCAGTGCACCTAAGTGGCTCAGGTACTGTTGACCTTGACATTTCGTCTGATATGGATACTGGATCGCTTGATTGCTTGGAAGAACCTGCAAACCCTGAGACCAGTGCTATCCGTAAAGCCACATCATACATAGAGCAAATCAGCCAGCCCGAGAAAAATATAGAAAAACCCTCGGTTTACACTAAGTGCTCAGCTACTAATACAAGTCCAGCAGTCAAACCGGAAGGGCCAATGGCTGCCGAACCTCTAAGGCAACCTTTAAGCAGCTCAGTTAAACCGATGTTAGCAAAATGCTACGACGATCGAAGCGAGCTTAGCATAACCAACACTCAGCGAACAGAGCCGCCAGCGCCTCGAGCTAAAAGGCCTCGTATTTGGACCACACCACCGAGTTCACCTGAGCCGCTGGGCTCAACGCCACCAGCTTCGAAAATAAGAAAAACGGAGACGCTAGCACCATACAACGCTGCGTGCGGGAATAGCTTGCGCAGCGCACTAGTGTTCAATGTTCCCGACGACATATCGGTGGACGCAATTAGGCGTGCAATCATTGCAGTTAATGGCATTGCAGAGAATGCCCTGCAGGTTCAAAGATTGACTAAGCGTGTAACGGGCCGCTGAAAAGAAGCTTTGGTTGGGCTGCGACTAATCCTAACATCATTGCAGGCTATAGGCAAGGCGAGCTTGGCGCATCCAAAATGAGACAACGAGCTACACCTAACCCCTTAGACAGCATTGTGTCTAACACTACGAAGGATCCCAATGTCAAACAGGCTTGCGGAGCAAACTCACCTAGTCGCTCACCGACTACGGCTATGTTACCCAAACAAGCCTTAAATAGCGCAAGATCAGTAGACAAGCAGTCGCGGCCGCCGGGTTGGGGCAATGCGGCGTTTAGCGTACTTGTATTTAATGTTCCGGCTGGCATATCGACGGGCGAGCTTCGGGGCACAATACTTAAAGTTAACGGTATCGCGGAAAGCTCGGTACACGTTGAGAAGATGGTCAAAAGGATCAGTAAATTCCCAGCTCTAGTCAAATTGACAACAGACAATAGTAGGATCTTGCGCACTATAATATTGAATTGTGAACAACTTCGCAATGCTCCCAAGTTAAGGCAACTGTATTTTGTCCCACCTAAAGGGACACTACCCAACAATATCCCAGATACTTATAAGACGGCATCGCGTACCACCACCGTTATCAATTCACCCACGGAGAGCACTACATGTGATAATTTACGCAGCTCCGACCAACTACCTGCGCATCCAGGCTGTTATATACCCGCTGCATCCCTCAGACTTTCGCCGCCGGTCCAGGTAAAATGGCCAAATAGTCCACTACTTTCTACCCCGCAACCTGCGCATTTTTAGACCAGGTGGGGATGAGCCGCGACAGTTTCATCCCGACACCAAACTCCTCGTCGCCAAACTACCAACTGCAATACCTTCTCACCCACTTCCTACAACTACTGCAGATAGCGAAGTAAGCATCAGCGGCTTCATCTCGTCATGCGTAAATTTAGTAGACCCCAAGTGTTCTTTCTCACTTCTACTTATAAATGCTAGGTCCCTAAACAATAAAATGCATATCTTGCGTCCGCTGTCTGTCCTCGCCGACCCTGATGCAATATTTGTCACGGAAACATGGTTTTACCCTTGTGCTTCAGAGGAGGACTACTCACTTCCTGACTACCAGCTGTTTATGCAGTCGCGTGCGCATAAACGAGGGGGCGGGTGCGCCATGTATGTTAAAAATACTTACCCAGCAAAAACGTCCGGAATCATGAACGCGGCTGAGGCGATAGATTCAGTATGGATAACGGCTGATACCTTAGGATCCACGATATTATTTGGGTGTGCTTATAGACCACCTGATACCTCAGTTAAGGGTGACAAGGCACTTAGGGATGCCTTTGCGCAAGCGTCAACTTTTTCCTGCGATTACAAGCTCGTTGCAGGAGAATTCAACCTGCCTGAGTTAAACTGGTTCTCACCTGCTGCAACAACGAAGTATGCTGCCCTACAAGCATGTATCAATTTAGGCAGCTGGACGCAACCTATAGCAGCTCCAACCAGGGAGGAACACATCCTTGACCTAATATTTACTCTCGGCATCCCATCAACGCGAGTGGCAGTCGGCCGGGAATTTCCGGGTAGTGATCACAGATTAGTGCATTGCTTGGTTTACTTAAAACAACCTAATGCCCACCCAACAGAACCAGATGCAGTCTTAGTATACCGCCCGATGCACCTCGTCAACTGGACAACCTTTGCCGTGCACGTCCAATCAAAAAATTGGGATGAATTCTTTATGTCTGATTCTGTGGATCGCTCGGCTGAGCTGTTTTATGAGAAAATACTTCACGGTCTCGACTCTCTAGCTCCCTTGTCGCATTTAATAAGGCATTCTTCTAAAGGTGTGTGACCCAAACCAGAATGCATAACAGAATGCGTCAACTTAGGCGATCCTATTACAAAACCTTCAATTTTGCTCACATCATGAGAGCGAACGAGATGGCACACCTTTTTCTGCCAGAGCTAAGCAGCAGCAAGCCAAGCAAGAAATCGCCGCACTAAATAGTGTGAACAAAGCTTAGAGTCTCAGTTGGCTGCTACGCTCTCGAACACCTAACTATGGACGAAAGATCGCTACTCTAAAGCTCAGTACCAACGAAACGTCTAATGACCCAAGAATTTTATGTGAAGTCTTCAGCTCACATTTTAAAGAATCGCAGTGTTGAGAAATAAGCTCAACCTTTCAGGCCCCGAAGGTACCCGGTAGCGTCTCTGTCCTTTGTACAGTTTGACCTAAGTAGTGTCCGTTCCGCGATCTCATCTACCAAACCATCCTGAGACCCTGGTCCAGACGGAACACCGCCCAGTCTACTTAAGAATGGTGGTGAAGATATCCCTATGCTTCTTTTGAATATCTTTACGTTATCAATGCAAAAAGGTCAAGTCCCGGCCCGCATGGAAACATTCTATCATAGTGCCAAGGCATGAGGGCGGAAGCCTACAGGAAGTTGGTAACTATCGCCCTATTAACCACACTTCTATTATCTCGCGCGTGATGGAGAAGTTGATTAAAAAAGCTCTCATGACTCATCTTTACGCAGGCGAGCACATAAATGAATCTCAGCACGGGTTTATAAGTGCTCGGTCTTGTGCAACCTGTCAGCTGGACTTCCTTAATTTGGTCACCGAGACCACTGACTCTAAGCAATCAGTTATCATTCTTTACCTTGATATGCAAAAGGCCTTTGACAGGGTACCACACATGCGCCTGATGCATAAGCTAAAGGCTTATGGGGTAGACGGTCCTCTATTTGACTGGCTGGATTCCTATTTAACAGGACGTACGCAGTCTGTTAAGGTTGAACAAACTATATCCACCCCGACCGCCGTCCCCAGTGGCGTGGTGCAGGGGAGTGTCCTTGGCCCTACCCTATTTTTGGTTTATATCAATGACCTCTGCAAGATTTTGCAACACGGTCGCTCCTTTATCTTTGCTGACGAAGTGAAAGCTGTCTACGGCTTTCCCCGTGGTAATAAATTTTCCGCAAGTAATAGCATCCGTAAGGATCTTATAGCACTATAAATGTAGTGCGAACACTGGCAAATGACCTCCGCTCAAAAATCTAACGTCCTGATCCACAGATTCTCTATACCTGCTGGGTCCCTAACAATGAACGACAGCACTATCAAACAGAATATCATAACAACAGATCTGGGCTTGCGCTATTCTATGAGCCTCAAGTTTGCAGAGCAAGTGCATTATGAAGTCGCAAGGGTAAGAGGATTATCGTTCCACATACGCCGTTCCATAGAAACCGCCGATGCTAGGCTAGAACTTTATAAGAGTCACGTCAGGCCACATCTAGAATATTACTCTTTTATATGCAGCAAACTACGTAAGTCGGACCGTGTTCTGCTTGAGAAAGCTCAGCTACACTTTACGAAGATGTTGACTCCACAGCAGCAAGCGCTGAATTACCGAAAAAGGTGTGAACACCTTAAAATTCAGCCCCTACGGCAAAGGCGCATTATCCTTAACATGTGCTTTTTACATAAGCTTATTCATAGAAAGTTGCACAGTAATATCACTTGTCTTAAACTAAGGAGCGCGTTTGAATCGAGACTCCGAACAGGGGTCATTCCATTACTCCGCTAAAGGCAAAGAAGAGACTGTGGTCTCGTTTCTTTTTATTTGTGTAACTGAACATGTGGAACAGGTTGCCTTCCAGAAAAAGAGAAATCCAAAACTTGCAGGTCTTCAGGAAGGAGATACAAAAATTCCTATGTTTTGGCAATCTACAAAGCATCTTCCATATCTGCAATTCGCAAGACCACTTCTTTGAAACTGGCCCTGATGTAGCTTGAGGACGCTCACGATATGGTACAAGACGTCTAAGCACCTTGAGCTCAAAACTCATCCACATTCATTGTGGTTACCGTTCTAGAACCTAAGAGACTTAAACGATATCCGTCGCACCAATTTTCCAAGGTTTAAGAATAGCAAAATGAATACAAGATGATCATATTCTTCAACGACCTCTTCCTTCAATCCTTATTTCTTATCTACATCTTCATTCCTTCTCTTCAGACTTACATTTATCACTTTCCAACTTCTTGACCACTGGATCCGTGGAAAAAGTATTAGGCTTACGACCTCTATGGTACTCCTAGTAAATGCATGCGACCAGGAATAAGCCTTGCATAGGACGTTGAAAGCGTTTTCTGCTGCTGATGCACCTAAGCTTAGCATTAGAATTGTCCAAAATCGTCTAAATGCCGGCTTTTAATGAACCTTTTTGTGTCTTCCTAGATGTCGGTTGCCAGCGGGCCCTAACAGAAGCTTTTTCATTAAGTCTGAGCACTAGTTACTATACTCAGTAGTTTCCAAACACTATCAGTATGTAAACCGCAAAAATAAATAAAACATATCAAAGTTCTAGACCCAAGGATCTGACACCTTGCTCTCCACTTATTCTCTCTTGACCCCACATACTTAGCTTTATCTGGTATACATGTGCCTTTCGCTATTGGCAACAATAGTAGACAGGCATAATGAAAACCAGCTCCTCTTCTTTAACTGCTTTTGCTCGTAAAACACTCGAATTTCCAGATTTCATTTCACTAGCACGAAAGCTAACCAACGACAGAGAGGCCCTGTCACACTGGCTGGCTGGAGCACCAGAAACTTTCCATCACCACTATTCTTATCTTGGCCGCCCGTGTGTCATTTATCATATAGCTGGCTCCAAAGCCTACCATGCGTTGTGCGTAATGGCAGTTTAGAGTGTCGCCTGTACCGGGAGCCCAGGAAGCGATTCGAGAAGACGGATCGAGTTGCAGGGAAACTTTTATTGGTACAATAAAAGATTGCCTGTTACCTAGCCATAAATGAACGACACCGTGGACGCTCTAGCTAGGGGAATGGAGCAAGCACAGCACACAGGTCAGTCGCGAGTTGCAACCGAAACGAGCGCCAAGCAAAAAATGGCGATGAACAAGTTAAGCATTCAAACTCAGCAAGCAGTTCAACAAACCACACCGGTTACCTAGGTGTACAATGAAATAATTTTAGTTAGAAGTTTACACAGGCAAATCGGGGAATCTCCAGACTGCTACATAGCCCTCTCCCAGAAGGGACTGTGTAAGCAGTCCTTCGATCTACGTGAGGACTGTCCGTCGCGGGCCAGCCTCCTGCGAGACCAGGTTGTGAAACCTGTTACAGCTGCTGAGGGAGAACCATGCAAGCGGACCCTAGCGGGCTCCCACCCGTGTACTCCCTACGGTTTCGAAACGGTAAAAATCCCTGTTTGTAGGGGACAGATAGTAAAGTTCACGTAGGCGGTTGAGCCGGAAGGTTTTTCCACTTCCAGGTGACGTGCGGAGATCCAGCGAAAAGTGTGACGGGTGCAACCAACCGACGGTGTACATGGAAAGCAAAAGGAAAAAGCAGCATAAATGCAAAGCAATACACAAAAGGGTGCAAAGCGAAAAATGAGCAAAGCTGTTTTTGGATTTTCAAAAGGTTTTGCTCTTGTTTGGTAGTTTCAAAACGTTTTGGTCTTTTGTTGTGGATTTTCAGAAACGTTTGGTAAGAGCAGGGAATGTCAAGGGCACGTTCTATGGAAAGTAGTAAGTGCTAACGAAATCTGAAAAACGAACTGGAGGCTTGAGTTTCCTACCGCGTCGATCGATAATAGGGCGAGTAGGAGTGCTGCCGGTTAAGGTTGTCGGTTCTGCTGGAGCGGACTGACTCGTCTGAGGTTGCGGTGCCAGCTGTGATGGTACAGGCTGTGAAGGTGCCAGTTGCACCGAAGAGTCAGACTTGTCGAGGAAGGCTGGCTTGAATGGATCGATGGTGATCGTCTCAGTGGTGTTGCGTCATGGCTTGTCTATGTCGGGATCAGCTTGTTGGGCAGCAGCCATAGCGGCTAGGTCAATGTTGGTGCCAGGCGATAAACTGATCTGCTGAGTGCGTGAAAGCGCATCAGCGACGGGATTGAGAGCACCTGGGACATGTCGTACGTCTGTCGTAAATTGCGAAACGTAGTCTAGGTGTCCAGTTCCCGCGGAGAATACTTATCTTTTGCGCCATTGATTGCGTAGATCAATGGTTTGTGGTCAGTGAAGACTGTGAAATGTCGACCTTCGAGGTAGTGACGGAAATGTCTGATACCTAGGTAGATAGCTAACAGTTCCCTACCGAAGGTGCTGTAACGCGATTCGGCAGGTTGTAAGCGTTTCGAGAAGAAACCTAGAGGTATCCATCGATGGTCGATGAGTTGTTGAAGAACTGCACCGACGGCAGTGTCAGAGGCGTCAGTTGTCAGGGAGAGTGGTGCAGACGTGTCTGGATGGGCGAGAAGCGCTATGTTGGAGATAGCGTCTTTGAGCCTCTCAAAGGACAGTCTAGCGTCGTCTGGAAAATGAAAAGACCGTTGTTGACCGCGGAGCAAGTCAGTCATTGGTTGAACAATGCTCGCGCAGTTAGGAATAAAGCGTCGCTAATAGTTAACCAGGCCAAGAAATCGGCGTAACTGTTTGAAGGAACTAGGAGCAGGATAGTCCTTCAGTGCCTGGATTTTGTCTGGCAGAGCTTCGATACAAGAGGCGGATATGCGGTGGCCAAGAAAGTCGATGGAACTTTGGCCAAGCTCGCATTTATCGGGGTTGACGGTAACCCCATGCTGTGTTAAGCGTTGGAAGAGAGCGTCGAGGTGACGAAGATGCTCCTCGTCAGAAGAGCTGGCGATGAGTATGTCATCTAGATAAGGATAAACGCCTTCGAGTCCTCGCGTTACCTTATGAATGAAACGCTGAAAAGTTTGGGCAGTGTTGCTGAGGCCGAAAGGCATTCTGAGGTACTCGAATAGGCCGAATGGCGTGATGACCGCTGTTTTAGCAATGTCGTCTGGCGCCACAGGTATCTGATGGTACGCGCGGACTAGGTCGACTTTGCTAAAGATAGACTTGCCAGCTAGAGCTGAGGTCAAGTTGCGCATGTGTGGAATAGGGTATTTATCTGGGACGGTAACTTTGTTAAAAGCCCTGTAGTCACCACAGGGGCGCCAGTCATCGGATTGCTTCGGTACCAAGTGTAATGGTGATGTCCATGGAATTTGGACGGGCGGATTATTCCCAGTTCGAGCATTTGCTCGAATTCCACTTTAGAAGCTTTGAGCTTGTCCGGGGCTAGTCGGCGTGGGCGGGCCGAAACAGGTGGGCCCTTGGTGCAAATGTGATGCATGACGTTTGACGTCACAGGGGGCAAGTCGTTCAGGACGCGAACGAGTTTAGGATGCTCGCTGAAAAGTTCTATAAAAGGTTGTGAAGCTTGAGGTAGGACACGAATGGGAGGGATAGCGACCACATTGGCGCTAGTCCCGATAACACTGAGCTGTGTCCTAGAGTCGCTAATCTTCTTCCTTTTAGCGTCGACGATGAGGTCGAAGCGTTGAAGAAAGTCTATGCCTATGATAGCGAAAGGCACGGCAGCGATTATGAAAGGCCAGCGAAAGGTTCGCTGGAGACCTAAATTGAGCGTTAGCAGCTTCTCGCCGAAAGTTGCGATTGGTGTGCCATTGGCGGCACGCAGCTTGGTCGGCGATGGTGAGACGACCTCTTCTGGGCTACGGGGTATAACACTAACTTCGGCGCCAGTATTGACTAGAAACTCGGTGCCGGAAGTTAAATCCTTAACGCGAAGGAGGCGACTTTGGTGTTGGCCGGTCGCGTCCGTCGCCATTACCGACCGGCCGAGCAGTTTCCCTGCTGCTCGGCGAAGTTGCAAGGCTTGACACCTTTATGAGCTGCGGTACCAAAACGCTGACGGTACCAACAGCTAGCTTGCCTGTTTCTAGACTTAGAACGTTTGCAGGGCGATTTTGATCAGCTATGACGACGAGGGTTCATAGTAAGCTGTTGCACCTGTCGACTAAGTGTCGCAACTTGTGTTTGGAGGGCTTCTATAGTTGACTGTAAGCCAGTGATAGAAGTGCCCTGGGACGCGACGGCATGGATCTTGCTGGCGTCGGCTTGTGGCCGTGATCATTCAATAACTCGATACGCTAAGTCTGCTAGTTGTGTGAGCGGAACGGAGCTCACTGTAGCGAGAATCGTTTGCGTGTTTTCCGGTAGCCGTTGTAGCCATAGTTCGCGAAGTAAAGTCTCGTCCATGGTTGAGGAACCAAGGAGTTGCTGCATCTTACGTAGCAGGGTTGAGGGAAGTTTGTCGCCCAGTTGCAGATCCCTGAAAAGCTGCTGCAGGCGAACTTTCTCAGAGGGCATAACACGCTTGATCGTAGCCTCCTTGAGAGCCTCATAGCGGTTTTCGGTCTGAGAAATGATGACGTCACGAACCTGCATTGATATCTCCTTGGGGAGATAGGACAGGAGCTTGTAATCCTTCGCATAGTCGGAAGTGATTCTATGGTTATAAAACTCAGCCTCAAGAAGAGTGAACCACAAAAGAGGATCCATGTCCCAAAAAGGTGGAACTGAGAGATATACAACGCTTAGTAGAGACTCTACGTTATGGTCTACAGATTCCATGGTTTTAAAAAATGACGCAAAAAATAGGCTACCGTATGCAAAAATAAACCGGAAAATATGAAAAATAAATGGAACGAGCTCACCAGAGAAAAGTTCCGAATATCCGGCGTTGAGATTGTTCCGGAGTCGGGGTCACTAATTTACAGGGAAGCCTGCACCGGGAGCCCAGAAAGCGATTCGAGAAGACGGATCGAGTTGCAGGGAAACTTTTATTGGTACAGTAAAAGATTCCCTGTTACCTAGCTATAAATGAACGACACCGTGGACGCTCTAGCTAGGGGAATGGATCAAGCACAGCACACAGGTCAGTCGCGAGTTGCAACCGAAACGAGCGCCAAGCAAAAAATGGCGATGAGCAAGTTAAGCATCCAAACTCAGTAAGCAGTTCAACAAACCACACCGGTTACCTAGGTGTACAATGAAATAATTTTAGTTAGAAGTATACACAGGCAAACCGGGGAATCTCCAGACTGCTACAGGGGTTAAACGAACAGCTCCCACTGGTTTTTGTTACTATTCTACTCCTGATTTACCTTATCGCTCTTTGCTTCGGGTGCTAGAACAGCGCTTGCTAGGAAAATCACAAAAATATAGTCGGTGTGACATTAGAGTCCCAGTTAAAATTGCCATCTGGATGAACACCGCCGGCACTATCTTCGGAACTTAAAAATGGAGAGAAATAAATCGAACTTCATCAAAGAGCTGCACAATAGTGTGCATCTACACATGAGGCATAACAAAAACTCAAGCAAGCTCAACCACAAGAAGTAGAGCTGTTAAAGCCCAACCAATGTAGACCAAAACAAATTTCACGCCCAAATGCAATTAGCTAAATTTTACTAAATTTTCCCATGCTTATTTCTTTATTATTGGTGACAGGCTCCTGTAGCTCACTGACGTTAGCGACAGAGCCTCATGAATATAGAAAATCGGCTCTAAGTGATAAATCTTGTGATGTTTAGCTAAGTAGTGTGTGTATTTTGCAGGCCGAAATCTGTCAACGGATCTGAAAGATCCCCTGGGTTACTCAGGTAGACCTGGCTCATGCGGGCTTGTTGTAAGCTTTAGAAAAGCTTAGAGACTTAAAAAACGCTAAACTCTATTTTACTGGTTGTTTATGTGGCTCAGTATCCCCTGAAAATGGTATGCTCTGGCCTTCTAACCGTGAGTTAATTACAAGCTCCCTTGAATTCCCATGTAGATATAATATTCCATGCTGGATTTCTAGCGTTTTCGCGCAAGCTCATCCCTTATTTGCATATATTTTTCATGTATGCCTGCAAAGTTTACTTTTTGGCCACCTGCGCAGTCCGTAGTTGTCGCAGGGTATTACGGGCTAATTAGAGCATTTCTGGATAGCTACGCCTATCTAGAACATACGCCGCTTCCCTACTTTTTATATTTTCTTTTCTTTTTCTGCTATCTGTTTGCAAAGCAACAAGCCATTTTTAGCGAAAAATAAAAGTGGCCTTATTCGTAGACCATCATTTAATTGCGAATAACTCGCAAACTGCTGCACTTACTGTGTTGCTTTTACATTCAACGTATTCAGGCGCTAAAGCTGGTCCAGACCAGTGTAACTTTGTGCTACTTTAAGCGGTATCTAACTGTAGAAAGGCTTTTTCTTTTATCTCAGAATAACTCAGGTTGAAATTTTGCGCCGGCGAGCAATATCAGCGTAAGAAAGGTAGGGCTATATTTTTTGTTAATTGATATTTTTCTACTGAAGCGCTCAGATTTATTTTCTCTCTTAACAACTTGTTTCTATTTTTGTCTGCATTTATCGGAATTGTTCTTAACTTTTCGTATGCCTTATAATCCCTTCACTCATTTCTTCCATGTGCGCAACAACAATTGGGGCAACTGAGTAGCCAAGTAATGTGCGATCAATTTAAAGTGAACTTGTGGCGAATTGGATTCTGTTCCAAGGAGAAAAGGCACAACTACACCTCCGCGAAGTTTTCACAATAAAAGAACAAGGAGATCAATATCGCCCGAAGGAACCAGAAAAATGTCAAGGTGGGCGCCTGCGACCCAGTAGCTGTATACCAAACAGTGCCAATGCCTTTGTAATTGCTAATGATGAACATATACTTATATTTTACCTACTTCCATGCAAGAGCATCGGATTAATGTAAGCATTGATCTGGACCCCTTAGGGTGCAGCCTCTAGCAGGTCTAGAAATATACCTACTTATTTATTTATTTATTTGATGATACGTCGGAATGCACAAGAGTTGTCCATCATGGCTGCACTCGCTAGAAGCGGGAAAATGCTCAACCACCGTAATGCTTTTAAACCATTAAGTATATTGTTATATAAGTCACCTCTTAGCCTATTAACAACGATGGTAACATAATAATAAATATAAATAGGCTTTCAATAGCCCAAAATTTTCATTTAGCAATAAACAACCTTGTGTACCACATTCACCCTCTCAATATATCATTGCTCGCAATTGGGGGATCCGACGCTCTGATCCTTGACGCCAATCGAGAATGGGCAAGTTACCAAGCGTCGTCTTGTTAAATTTCCAGGTGAACGAAAGTTCAGCGTTTCTTATGTCTGGATTTTCAGGTTATGTATGCAATTAAAGCGCGGGAAGACCTCGTGTCCAGCTGTCATTACTGGAAAACGGTCGTGATAGTGAATGCAGTTGAATCCATTTGGTGTATTGCTATGTTCTTTGTATGTCCTTATGGGTTATTATGTTCTGTCCTGGGCAAAAACGCTGTTCCTCAGTCCAGTCCCAGCTCCTGAAAAAGTTGCGGACCTGGGAGCAAAGGGAAAGTGAGAGCCAAGCAAGACCGCAAAGAAAAAGAGTTAAATCAAACATTGGTAAAGTACTAGGTTATAACACTTAGAAGGAAGACAAAATGATATAAAATATGGAACATGTATTAAGCTGCAAGTGTATCTTAAACGTTCTACGGAAAGCAATGGCCGTACAGGTAGATTGCTACCATCTACCTTGGGCAACGTGCGTTGGGCCAGTAAGAAATCCACGAATGATCGGTTTGCTGTGACGCAATTATTGCGTGGGAAGCAAAAGCCGAGTGCGAAGGCTGACGGGGATTGAATAGTGAATGAAAAGCTAATAGCCAGCACAATTCGTTGGGGAGCACAAGCTAAGTGAGTAGAGACATAAACAGCTTGCGACGAGACAGATTCAAGGTCTATTGGTGGTAAGGCAGCGGAAAGCTAGGACTCAATCGAGGAGTAAACATATTCGGAGGCTCTGGACAGAAAGACGACACGAGGGTACTAAGAAAATAGTGCTGGGGCCAACATAGATGGGAAAATTTAGTGAGAAAGCGAAAGTCCTAAACGAGCAAGTGTCGAAAACGTTCCTGCGAGAGGAAAACAGAACACCTACAGAGGAGTGGTTAAGGATTGGAAATACTGACCAGATGAGAAAAGATTGCTTGATAAAAGCGAATTAATAAATATATAGTTAAGGAAAGCCAACATGCGGAACCAACATATACATTAAGGTTGCTGACGACGTCACAACATATGCGATATAAGCTCAGCTTCGCGCACATAAACGAGTTACATGCTTGGGTGCTAAGGGTGTGGTACTAAGGTATGATGATCCAAGAAATGCCAGTGAGTATGTTGGGCTCTTAGCTGAGCAAGTGTCGCAGACCTAGCAGCGAGTAAGTGATGACTGAACATCTAGAAATGAAAGTCTACCAGGCGTTGGTATGCTGAGCAGATGAGAGGACTAATGAACTGGAAAACTAAGAAAGGTTAATTAAGGGAATGACAGCGAATGGGCGGAATAAAAACATAGATATTTTGCTGAGGATATCATAGCATGAGGCTTAAGCGCAGCAGCGCGCAAAATACGGAGTCAGGCTGAAGTGCTAAGATAATAAATAAATAAATACATAGTTTATTCTCAAGTTTATAGAGATACACCAAATCAGGCATCATCAAGGCTTACGGACAGCTGCGTGTCACAAAGCAACTTTAGGTTCAATCGTGCGTGTGTAAGTGGTCAAGGCACTATAAGTGCAGTGAAGCAGTACAAGTAGTCGGAGAGTATAATATGCTTGCAGGTGTCAGGAAAAAGTTAAAGTATGAGTCTAATCGACTTGCCAGTATGTAGTTGTGGGCAGCGACTTTATTCAGTGACGAGTCATATCCGCAATGTTGTTAAACAGACATTTGTGGCTTTTATACGGAGAAGGCTTGCCAAGCGAAAACCCACCACGACCTGCAACACTGTCGCAAGCATTGTGAACACTGATGTATAACCCGCAAAGCCGAATGACGACTGATTTAATACTCGGCTATTCGTAGTCAAATGGCTTCCAAATTCTCTGTTGGCTGGACAGATAGTTTAAGCACGGCCGCCATTTGTTGCGGCCGGTTGATGATGGGAACATCACGTATAGTCGTCTTGTTTTGTGTCCAGGTGAGCAAAGCTTCAAACTTTCTGCTGTCTTGCTTTTTCAGATGTATAATTATCGGGAGGGTGAAGACGCGTCCAGGTCTCCATACTGGACAACGGCCGTGGTGCTGGTTGCAGTGGAGTCCCTTTAATATACACTCATGCTCCATGTACGTCCTTGTCGGTTATTACGTCCGTCTTGGGCGAAATCTGTTCCTTAGTTCAACCCCAGATCTCCAAGAAGTTCCGGACCTGGGAGAAAAGGGAAAGTGAGGGACAACCGAGAGAAGACCGCAAGAACAGGCGTGGAGTTAAACAATGTTAAAGTCTTATGTTACAACCGTTAATAGTAGCAAGCTGGATAGGGCCAGGGCATGCTAGTCCGAAAGCTGGAGGCTTGCAGGTATAAAGGTTGCAGACATTACCTCGAGTAAGAGATTAATGAACAACCAGAAATGTGAGGCTAAATAGCGGCTGCGCGCTGACCACGTGGGTTATGTTTGTTTGACAGAAGAACGCTAAGAAAAGTTTCCTGGAGGTAGGACAGCGAACGGGAGGAGCTCAAGCATAGAATAATGTTGCTAAATTGTTCATAACAGAAGAGGCTAAGAAGCGGCGACGCACAGATAATCAAATCATGCTATGGCGCTATGGGAATATTACTGAGATAGCCCGAACCGGGAGAAGCCAGTGAGAGAGCGGGACTACAGTGAAAGTTGGTGCCACAGACGAGGAAGGGATAGCCTAACCTCCAGGAAGGAGCGGCTGTGTGATGCCATAACGAGATAAGAAAGGTCGCCAGAGGAGAGCTAAAAATGATTGACAGAAGAAAGGGCAGCAAACAGCACGAAATCTAGCATGCATTAAGTTTATTGAGGGCGTCACATCAGATAAGGCAGAAGTGCGGCAACGCTTAGGTGCACAACGCCTGCTACAGTGCTGCGCTAATACTACCGTGGATAGGGCCAGGAAAAGATAGTCCAAGAGCTGGACATTGGTAGGTGGAAAAGTCGAATACGTTACAGTGAGCAAGCGATAGAAGAACATCTAGGATAGAGAGGCAAAGAAGCTGCAGTGCGCTGACCTGATGAGTTAAGAATGATTGCAAGGAGAAAGCTGAACTAGTTAAATGAAGAAAGGACAGCAAACAGGCCGAAACCATGCATACATTAAGTGTACGTTGGACGTCGCAGCATAGGGGACAGAAGCGCAGAGGCGCGCAGAGTGCTAAAGGAGAAGTGCCAAGGTAGGCTGAGCCGAAAAATGCCAGTGAAATATCTGGACTCCTACATGAGCAGGTGTCATAGACGTTGCAGCGAGCAAAGGATAAAATCACGTTTAGAAAGGAGCGGCTAAGGAGCGGCTGTGCGCAGACCGGGAGTTATGTTTGCTGGACAGAAGAGAGCTAACAAGGGTTTCTGGATGAAAGCACAGCGAAAAGGCTAATCTCGAGCATACCTTAAACTTGTTAAACAGTTCATAGAATGGAAGGCTATGACGCAGCTACGCGCAACTAATCAATGCATGCTAGGGTGCTAAGAAAATATTACTAAGGTAGCCCTAGCCAAGAAGAGTCAGTGAGTGTGCTGGACTACAATATCAGTAGTGGTCACAGACGGGTACTGGACAGCTGAGCATCAAGAAAGGTGCGCCTGTGCGCTAGCTTTTAAGATAAAGAACGTCGCCGGAAGAGAGCTATAAAAGGTTGAATGAAGCAAGGACGGAAAACAGAAACAATACAAGCAGGCATTGAGTTTCCTGAGAGGGTCACATCAGATAAGTTAGAAGTGCGGCGGCGCTTGGGTACACAACTCATGCTAGGGTGTTGTCAAGTACAAGTTCAAGTTCAGTTGGGACCGGAACGATAGGATAATCCCGTGAATGTTCCTTCTTTTGCGTATCGTTGGATAGGGAATTGACAGGTCTGCTTGAGATGTTGAAAAGCCTAAAACAAAGACCGCATCACACCCTGTCTAACCAATTACTGCCCACATTTTCCTGCCCAGCAGTCCCTGCCAGGCCGGTTTATGTGAAGTAAAAGAGTGAAGGGTAAGCTAAGCAAAGAAGAGGAGGAATG
>OX104063.1:81031329-81052753 GCA_944474145.2 Dicrocoelium dendriticum
GAGAAAACTAGGAAACCATGGCCAATTGAGCGGCCAGCGCGGATTGAAGAGTTCATAATGACCAATTGTTCTGGCTTTGTATGGCAGGAGAATGTGCCTTCCGAAGTCAAAAGTAGTTCTCCAGGCAAGAGTAATTTGGAAGAGATAGGGTTAAACAAACTGAACTCAAAGATTCAAGCCTCAGAAAAATTGTATTCGTGAATGATAACGATTGATTTGTCCGGTTAGTAAGTTGTAAAATGGTTGATAATCTTCCGCTCATGTCCAGATGAAGGAACTGTGTGGCTTGTATTGTTGTCGCAACGATGGACAATTCCATGGCTGCGTGTCTCTGTTCCTGTGACAAACTCGGGAAAAAAAGAAACGAACAGAAGCATCCGCAAAGACAGAAGAAACGGATGCGTCTGGAATGCAGTCGATCGATTGCGGCGATGACTGAACTATTGTACCCATATACATGTAATTGTTATTTAACTATCGCATATACATGTGTATCATAAGCGGCGAAATACGACGAGAAGCAAGCAGAACTCGGATCAGTAGAGAATGAAAGTTTGTTCCAAAATAGGAATGGAGATGATGAAAAGAGAGTTTGAGGGGTCCTAATGCGCATATGCTTAATCGGTTGGAACCAGAGAGGAGGACGAGGTGTGCAGAGTATTGGAAAGAGTATCACTCAGAAAGAGCGGCAGGGGCGAGGTGCATCAGTCTTAAATTGGTAGGAATGTAAGAAGTCAGAGACGTCAGGCGCATGTAAGTTAGCGTCGAGTGAAGAAGGAATGCAACAGAAAGCACGGGAAGGAATGAAAGGGTCGGTAAAACCAGTTATATTGAGGAGAAGTGGAAAAGCCGCCAACCTTTTGGTGATGATTCATCCTTGTTAATAAAAAGCAGTCCAAAGAAAGGAGCCCATTAATGCGAGAATAGGGTGTCCGCGCATAGAGAGAAAGGCGCATAATTTAGATCTAAATACTGAAAGAGAGCATCGGCATAAAGAGAAAGGTTAAGGATGAAAGGGGAATATAATGATAAGAGGAATCATGAACAACACTACGTTTGAAGTGAAGGTTACAAGCCAGTACGTTGGCAGAGCCTAAGTTACTTAGATCTCAGAAGTCCGAGGTGGGTCAGAAAGTAGTAGACCGTTCAGACGAGTCCGGCTAAGCCAGCAAAATGAAGCTAGGCCGCCAACTTAAGGTGTGAATAACAGTAATGAGTGTCATAAGATAAAAAGCTTTCGGGACGGCGGCGGCTATATGAAAAGCCAGATAGCACGTCAAGGAAAGGTCTCGGGATGAGAAGAACAGAGTGTTTGGAATGTAGAGCCTAGAGTAATAACGTCTCGGATGCCGGGGAGCAGTAAGAAACAGAAGACTGGTCGGCCGAGGGTAGATTAGAGCCAGGTCCGAAGAAATATCCGTCCAATTGAAAAAGTAATGCAAACAGAGTGGGAACAGGAAAACGCTCTATTGAGGGTAAGTAGAAAAGCAAACAACGTTCTCAGTGAGATGTGAGCAGACCGGTAAGTGTACCTACTTGAAAATCGGGCAGACAACAGCCCCCTTCCCTACGGTAGGTAAGACACAGTTGTTGAGTGAATTCTGAAACACACAAGTTAGAGGTACACTGAGTTCCACTGCCAATTTGTGCAACCATTTTTGATGAACAGAATCTGGCCCGGAATCCTTAGTTCTGTTTACCTCTCGTAGCAACCGGAGAACTTGAGAGACAGTTCCAGGAATTTCATCCAGAAAGCAGTCCTCAGAGACTCTTGAAGTTAGTTATCTGCATGGCGTACTTGTTTCGCGGACAAAGCCGCTTGAGTACTGCTCACCTAGCACGCATGCCTTGTCGTAGTCGCTATAAGCATGGGTCCTATCTCCTCGAAGCAACTGTGAGTTAAAGGAGTTTACACCACAGCGTCGTTTAACGTAGGCAAAGAATTTCATGGGATTCGTAGACGCAGTATCAGCTAAGCTCATTTCACACTGAAGAAGGGACAATTTAAGATGTAGCTTGCATTTATTTCGAACCAAGCAATACTTGTCAAACGTGATGTTCGGCGGAGCTGTTCTATACACTCGCCAACATCTTGACCGCTTCTTTAGCAGGTATATCCCCGCTGAATCTATCCTCGGGGCTGTACTCTCGATTCCCTTCTTTTCACCATTGAAACGTGTTGTGCAGAAATGTCGACGAGATGAGCCGTAATTCCTTCGCAGATTATGTGAACAGCGTCGGCTTCAGATAGCACAGAAGGCGACGACCCAGATTTATCCCGCATCGCTAGGAAGTTCGCGGCCTAAATGTTCGGATACCAACTGGTAGTAGCTTGGCAAGGCTTGCTAAGGGTATCCTGGAAAGACAAGCAAAGGTGATCGCTGGCGCCAGCAGTCGAGTCGTAGGCAACGTCATTTACAAAGTCGTGACTTAGCGAAAAACTGATTTAAACTGCACGGCTGCTGATTGCTCATGTACCTCGTGGGGCGGTCCACGAACGGGTGTAGTGGTACCCGCAGCGTTAAGTCCAGCAGTTCTGTACTAAACAATCACAGCGCCGAACTACAAGATAGATCAGCCCAACAAACCTCTTGGAGGTTGAAGTCGCCAAGCACCAGACGCTAGTTCGCAGAGTGAGTGCGCGTAAACTCAATGATTCTATTAGAGGTGCTCATAGAGCTTCTATACACTAACACTACCGTAAGCTGTATAGAGGAAGCGCAAATCACGACTTTGAACGCCTCAACAGATTTGTCGAGAGACTGAAAAACGCTGGTCCTCAATACGTCGATGTGATAAATCAATTAAAGTGCTACACCACCCCATCGACGGCCAATGGATCGGTCAGCTGGAGACAGTGCGTGGCCAGGCAGATATACTTCGCCATCTGTGATTTCGTCAGACTGCCACGTTTCAGGGAAAGCAGGTATATCTGGACGAGAGTTGTCTACGAGCAAACCTACTCGCAAATCTTGTTCCTCAAGCTACGCACGTTACTAAGTACTACTTAAAGGACTTCGGCACGAACAGCCCTGGGTCGTGCGCCAGTAGAATGTGTTATGGCAAGGCGCAAAATGACCGCTGACTAATCAACTGAAAACCCACCGATCGGAGACTTTGCTCGCCAGCTGCACGCTGTGATTTTAGGTCTCTAGAGCTATATACAAATAAATAGAAGGTATGGCACTCAAGACAATTGTGTCCGCGGAATTCGTTCCAGTACTTTTGTGTACAACTACAACTGCCAGTTGAGCACACAACAACCTATACGGCCTCAGCATTTTAATCAGTGCCTTAGGAAGACTTCCTTCATCGGTTCGTTCCAGTATGTAAAAACTCGGTTATGCTTCCTGTCCCACGTAAGTTAAGTATAGCTCCGGCTTCTCTTGGTTAAATACATTGAATGCTTTACCGAACTCTTCGTGGCTATCTTTTCCGCATTTCTCAGATCTAAACTGGGGGAGGGTGGACCGTAGAGATTTGGCTAGTTAGCCTGGCCAGGTCCTTTGGTCTCCACTGTCATCCCATGGGGTTGCTGACTGGGTAAGAGCGAAAAAGTGGTTACCTTGTCAAATAATTTAGTGCAGGAACTTCCTTTCATAAACTTGTTCAGCGAACCTGTTTAATGGTTTCGAGGGCAATTTGGGCGCTCTTTTGTGGTAAAATAAAAACTGGGCACAGCATCCTTCCCACAGTAAAAATTCTATCCTGTGGTTCGCATCGTCACTTGGTATTATCCTTCATTTAAACGACCATCCTTCTCAGTTACCTTGCCTTTTCTTCTGCGTTTACATCAGGTGAGAGACACAACGTAGGCCGCTACTGCCGGAAACATGCAGAGATATTAGTTGATAAGAATGTGAAGTGCGTGCAATGTTTTACATCCATCAAGACTTCGGAACACCTATTCAGCTCCTGGCATATCGATCCGCATAACTAGGAAAAACAATGCCTATACCAATAGCCAAAATTAATTAAAATGTATCACACAAAATGATAACTATTTTAAAAAAAGAAAGTAAGAAATCTTTCGGTTGATTTCTTTTTGAGTTTTCGAACCTTAAAAGGCTAACATTGGTGCGCGTTCTTGTTATAACTGACTGACCTTCCGGCAGTTCGGCGGTCGTTGCTCGGTTTATTCAACGCGTGCCGCTTCCACTTCTATTGGTTTTTCTGCGGATTTATTCTCCACTTAAGCTATGGCTCCAGTTAAAGAGCACATTAATATTGTTGTTATCGGTCACGTTGACAGCGGGAAGTCGACCACTACCGGCCATCTAATCTATAAATGTGGTGGAATCGATAAAAGGACAATCGAGAAGTTTGAGAAGGAGGCTGCGGATGTGAGTATTTCCTTCGTTAACGAATTTGATTTTTTAGATGGGCAAGGGCTCCTTTAAATACGCTTGGGTGCTTGACAAGCTTAAAGCAGAACGTGAACGTGGCATCACAATTGACATTGCTTTGTGGAAGTTTGAGACGGAACGCTATTTCGTCACTGTTATCGACGCTCCTGGCCACCGCGATTTCATTAAAAACATGATAACAGGAACAAGTCAAGCGGACTGCGCAATTTTAATCGTCGCTGCTGGAACTGGTGAGTTCGAGGCCGGCATCTCGAAAGATGGTCAAACACGGGAGCATGCCCTCTTGGCCTACACTCTCGGGGTTAAACAGCTTATTGTGGCTGTCAACAAGATGGACAGTACTTCGCCACCATACAGTGAAAGCCGATTCCAAGAAATAACAAAAGATGTGTCCGCGTACATCAAAAAGGTTGGATACAATCCTGCTACTGTTCCATTTGTCCCTATCTCCGGGTGGGTTGGTGATAATATGTTGGAGAAGAGTGACAAGATGCCGTGGTTTAAAGGGTTCGAAGTAGAACGGAAGAGCGGCAAGGTTTCAGGGGTCACCCTTTATCAAGCCCTGGATGCAATTGACCCCCCCTCTCGTCCTACTGACAAACCGCTAAGACTTCCCTTGCAAGACGTGTATAAAATTGGTGGTATCGGGACGGTGCCGGTCGGCCGAGTGGAAACGGGCGTAATGAAACCCGGTATGGTTGTCACATTTGCTCCCGCCAATATTTCTACAGAAGTCAAATCAATTGAAATGCACCACGAGAACTTAGCAGAGGCCATGCCGGGCGATAATGTCGGTTTTAACGTCAAGAACATCTCCGTGAAGGACATTCGTCGTGGGAACGTGGCTGGCGACAGTAAGAATGACCCACCAAGAAGTGCAGAAAGCTTCACTGCACAGGTTATTGTATTGGGACATCCCGGTGAAATCAAGAACGGGTACGCACCAGTCTTGGATTGCCACACAGCTCACATTGCGTGCAAGTTCAAAGAGCTCTTGGAGAAGGTTGATCGCCGATCAGGCAAGATTTTGGAATCTTGTCCTCCTCACATCAAGACTGGCGACGCTGCAATTGTAACGATGGTTCCAAGCAAGCCTATGTGCGTCGAGACGTTCTCGGAATATCCCCCACTTGGCCGCTTTGCTGTACGTGATATGAGACAAACGGTAGCTGTGGGTGTCATCAAATCAGTTGAGAAGAAGAGCGAAGCTGTCAAGGCGACGAAATCTGCACAAAAGGTTGTTAAGAAAAAATGATTATTTGTATTATCTAATAAATTTCCATGGAGAGATTGCAGTTCTTACGTATTGCGTCTGTTAGCGTTACTTAATCTGTGCGTTCAGTCTGCCTCTAGCTCAGTATTTCCGGTTGATCGTTTCAGCTGCCCCATCAGTACGTGGAGAGGTCACAAGCCCCCATCAGACGACTCTTCTACGAAAAGACTGCCAAGCCCTCGCATCCAGTCCTTTGTTCGAACAGTTTGTCCGTCTCTTAGATTTTGCGTTCGCTGTGGTGTACTAGAGGTAAGCGGATTTGCCTGTTTTGTGCCACTGGGACGGGATGTTGCGTTCACGTGCACCGAGCAGCTGTTTAACGTTGTCTATCTCGGTTGATCTGTATCAGGACATTGGTTTTAATGTACTTACTTGCCAGGCCGCGGGACTTTGGACTACTGTAGCTGGCATGCTGTTCGTTGCTGTCAGCTGATTCATTCGTATCGCACCGTTGGTTACTTGTTATATGACCCGGGGTTTTCCTGCCTAGCGAACGTGACTGATGCAGTGGCCGCGTAGTGGACATAAGGCTATCACGAAAAGAGCATAATGTGTATCTGGACGCGCACTTCACTTAGTGTCTGCTTTTATATGTTGGAAGAGGCAAGTGTATACGTCTAGGTCGCGGTCTATAAACCGTGAGTTCTCCGCGCTGTCTCACGGGGCTCAGACCGGTACTGTTTTCCGTCTGTGTTAACGTTCTTGAGGCACCATCGCTATTATTATTTGTGCAGTACTGCGAATCTCCCTGTCAATACTGAGGCCGTTTCATTGAGTTGTAGAGGGCAGAGAGATCCTATCACCGGTTAAGAACTGGAGCATGTGTCATTGCGACCTGCAGTCCTAGTACAATCTAATCTTGATATACAAGTAATAGCCGCTTGAAACCCCCAGGCTTAGCACTGATAACGTTCTCCGGAAGAAGGTTCCAGTCGTCTGTCACGCAAGTGGATAAGTCGAAAAACGTGTGTTTAAACCCAACATGGTTTACAGTCGTCTACCTGTGTCGAACATCCAGTATTTAGCTTGAAAAACTTTTGTAGTTCCTTTCTACGTTCCCCTCTTACTATGCTCTTGGTAAAAAGGAGGTCCCTGCGACGGTGGCTGTAGTCCGGAGATATGAGGCTTATCTGTTGAAGCAAGAGTGGGGGAGTTCCGAAGTCCAAAGACAAACTTAGAGCTACGTCTCTATTCTTTTTCTGTCAGCTTACATTCCGATTTTGAGAGTGGAATGGCAGCTGGAAAGCCACATTGGAAGATTAGCGGAGCACATTGTTAGCAGCGGCCACTCCTCAGCTAATATTAGGTGATCTATAGGTTGGAGGTGATTGTCTTTTCATAAGAATGAAGCCACCAATATGGTAGGTACCGAGTGGCTCAGACGTACCCTTTTTCGTGATTGACGGTTCTGTCCCGTTTAATGGACAATTGATGCACATCTAGAGGCATCAAGGTCCGATACCTTAGACCACAGCTTAAAGTCATCTGCACGGATTCAACATTCTTTTCAAGTAGTCTGAGGTAGGTCGTAAATGTAGAGCTTGTGAAGTTCAAGACCGAGTACAGAACCTTGCGAAAACCCACTGATTATGTACACTGGCTGAGGAATTGTTTCGTTTGTCCTCACGTGCATCGTTCTTCCGCCTAAAGATTTCCGATCTGGGACTAAGGGTTGCCACTGACACCAATTTCGCAAAGCTTGCACATAAGCCGTTGGGATAAGACGTTACCATACATTTTGCTTGAATCGATGAAGGGGATATCTAATCCTTGACCGGCATCAATTGATCTTGTCTATATTTCTCTCGCAACCAACAGGTTAGTAGGGCAAGACCATCCCTTCTGAAATCCATACTGTGTAAGTTCAAGCGAGACCTACGATAGGATTGTCGCGTGTGTTTTTTCTTCAGCGATTCGTTGAACCAGGTGTTGGCAGACTTTGAAATATTGATAAACTTAAAACAAAAGCTGGATCACACCCTGTCCAACCAATTAATGCACACTTATCCTGCCCTAGCAGTCCCTGCTGGGCCAGTTACGTGAAGTAAGGAAGAGAAAAAAGTAAACTCAGCAGGCGAAAAGAGAAAGTGGAAAGAGCTAAGCAAGTAGAACACCAACATCTTTGAGTCCTTAATAAACGAACTGAAAAATAAAGGTGAGTCAGGAAAATGTTTTGGTGTTGCCACACAAGAGCATCGAGCTGGCACGCAAAACCCTTAACCGTAGGTTCCCTAGCCACGATCTGGAAGCGAATTCCAGCGATCTATAACTCGGCGCGACAGACGAGTTTACGTCCTAATCCTATCCGACCGTGGTTTATACAGTTTCAGTGGGTGACCGCGAAGATTTGATAACGTAGCGGGAGTAAGTAGCCCTGACAAGTCAGGGCCGATCTTACCCGTCAAAATACAATAAGTGAGAATCAGGTCCCCTCTTATCCTTCGGTAGTGCATGGGGTACATCCCCAAACTGAGCAAGCGTTCAGGATACGTCTGTCCCCGTAGACCCTGCACTAATTGAGTGCCCACTCGTAACCTCCTCTACAAGTCCATTTTGTCTCGGTTAAGACATGTCGGACAAGCCTGGATACAATATCCCAAGTGGGGTCGGACGAATGCCGAGAATAGTGTCACAAACAAATTGGCCGTTAGGACTCCGAAAGTGCGGCAGATAAACCACATCATACGAAACCCCCGAGAAGCAGCCTTCTTCCGATTGTCGTCAGAATAAAGTGCTGATGAGCGTACGACCCCTAAATCTACCTGCTGAATGACAACAGGGAGCTCACCACCGCCGACAACATATGGGATGAGAGGATTAGCAGCTTCGATCCGGAGAACAGAGCACTCGGCCCTATATATGGGCATCAACCATAAGATAGACCATTTCCAGAGCATATCCAGGGCACGCTGAATTGTCTCAGGACCCCCCCCCCCGGGATATCCACATTATTCTACAGCTTATGGTCGTCAGCAAACATTAATGATGACACTCCTAGCGAACAACAATGGCCCTAGTACCGAGACCTGAAGGGAGGCCACTAAAGACAGCTTGCCTGAGTGAAAGGCTACACCCCACCCCTGCGAACTATTCCCTCAAGGAAAGCAGACACCCATTTAAGGGCGCGACCAGATATACCGTATGATCTCCACTTTATGTGAGTGTTGAAGATGAGGAATAGTGTCAAAAGCTTTCGAAAAGTTCACGATTAGCACGTCTACAGCGTGACCACTGTCTACTTCTTCGGCCCAGCTTTCACGAAGTATAATTGGATTAGCCTGACACGAAAATCCCTTGCGAAATTCATGTTGCGGAACACAGGTCAACGCTATTCTAGTGGTTCTCCACTGTATCCCTTATAAGCTTTTCAAACAACTTGACTATTGCGCTTGTCGAATTGCTAAGCCGGTAGTTCGCGGGCAGTGCGCTGTCACTGCCCTTAAAAATCGGACAGATAATTGCCTCCTTCCATTCCGAAGGTAGGACGCGACTGTGAGGCGATATTGAATATACGAATGTGAGAGGACCACTCAGATCATTGGCTTCGGATAAAATTGAATCATGACCGAAAGCTTTAGAGGGATTAATGCATTGCAGCAGCTCGAAGACCTGAGTCTCCGTTATGTTAAACTCAGCTAAGCAATAATCCTCTGAGACTCTTGAAATCAATTCAACCTGTGGTAAAAAGATCTCCCGAGCAAGGACCCCAGTATACTGATCACTAAGTACACAAGCCTTGTGCACGGGTTTCGTTTGCTCACAATAACGCTGGTATAGACAGTGTTGCCCCGCTGCGTCTTTTGACGTATGCAGAAAGCTTCTTGGGATTAGCTGCGGCCGAGTCCGCTAAACCCTTATCGTAGTGGTGACGAACAGTCCTGAGATGTTGCTTACATCTATTTCTAATCATAGATACTGGCTGAGGGAGCTGCTTGGTAGTTTCGCCAGCATCTAGGCCGTTTCTTGGGTAGGTACTTGCCTGGGGATGGTTATTCATGGAGGTTGTGCCCGTAACCCTTTTCCTCATGAGTGGAATATAGGGAGTGGAAGCCGAAAGGTATGCCTTAAATTTATCCCAGGCTAACTGGACGGAGTCGGTCGTTTAGATCTCACAGTTCAGAACTGAAGCCTTAGCTCGCATTGCGTTAAAGTCTGCTCACCAATTAATTCAACGGCGGTCTGTGCCTTGAAAGAGCACACCGAAAGGATATGCATACGCGATCGCTGGACCCTAAAGGTGCACCGTGCGAAACGTCAGTCACGAAGTCAAGGGACTTAGCGCAAACCAGATCTAAAGTAGATGGTATTTGGTTGTCCATATACCTAGTGGGGAAGTTCACAAGCTGGTGCAAAGGCACTTGGAGCGTCAGCACAAGAAAGTCTGCACCGAATGTTCCTGACGCCGTATTGCAAGAAAGATCGGCCCAACAGACTTCCGAGAGGTTGTAATCCCCTAGAACTAAACACTTATTCGCGGACTGAGTGCGAGTAAAGTCAAGTATCCCCCTGAAAGAACTTCCAGGACTCCTGTATATCACTACAACTGCAAACTGGGTACAGGAAGTGCACAAAACAGCCGATAGGGCTTCAACAGTCTGATCCGACGACTGTAATGTTTAGGTTCTCAACATATCTAAGTTACAGTTCATATACAGTACAACGCCTCCGCATTGGCGACCAACGGAGCGATCAGTTCTAAGCAGCGCGTAGTCAGGTAAACATACTTCACCATCCGTGATATCCGGAGACCACCACGTTTCAGTGGAAGCAAGTATGTCGGGACGAGATTTATCTACAAGTAGATCCAATTAATGCACCTTGTATTTTTGCTTACGCACGTTGCTTAGTACTACCTCAAGGCAGTCGGCACGACCATCCCTGGGTCGTGCGCCATCAGGATTGGTTCTGATAGGGCAGAAACTAACTACCGGCTGACCACCCGAAAACCCACCAGACGGAGGACTTGCTCACAAGAGGATGTAAAGTTCAATTCATCACAGTGCTTTTAGAGCGCGCCTTTTATACTCTTTTCCATGATCTTGCAGATTATCTGCTTTCTTCCGAGACGAAATGTGAAAACTGTTGATTCCCGGTTCTCCGTGGTCAAACAATAGCGGGACTATGTATCGTCCAGTATTCTCTCTGATGGCGTTTCCTTATCCGATTCCAAGGCGTTGACGATAATTAGGCGGCACTCTTCAAGTCGTTCAGCCACCTGCCTAAGAAGGAACACTCACGGTAAAATCCTAACTTTCTACTTCCACTTGAACTTGCCAATCGAATAGGACGATAGTTCACTGGATCTTTAGGGTTCCTGCCTTTGTGCTTTGGCATCACGATACTTGCTTTCCAGTCGACGTGGCTGATGAGTTCAGCCACGTAGTCCGCCGATGTCTTGTACAAGGGATGGAGACCGTCAGGGCTCGCTGAGAAGTTTCCATTTACCTCTACTAGAACTTTCATGATAGTTACGGTGTTGAGTTCGATCTGCTGCAGACTATGAGAACGTTTAGACTCAGCTGTTGGTAGGCTAAGCTTCCAGCGAGTATACGGAGGAGTATAGCATTGCCAGGTGATCCACATTCGCATCATCGTACCGTACAGAGTTGGTTGTATTTAATATCAGCGCAGGTATGTTATGGCTGGCTTTGGTCCTTCAGTTAGATTCCATTCATCATGGCGCCTCTTCTCGCTGTTCTTTAGAGAACAGAGGTTTCTAACCTTATAGTGGGTGTAATTCAAAACTAGCTAAGAGGCCTTGAAACTATCTCATAGTTTTCTTCGTTGGTTCATTTTGGGGCAGTAGTTTTCGATTAATCCAGGGAGAACCTCACATAAAACGCCTTCGTTTGGTGTTCTGGACCACTTATCCAATCAGTAAGTTCATTTTGGAGCGCAAAAGGGTCCAGGCACAGTCGAGTTCCAGATCATGCGACTCGTTCTAGTCAAGCTTGTCAGCCGCCTCTCCTAGGTAACATTGGTCAGGTGCGCCAACTATTGCGGCGATAGATTCCTTGGTCAGCATTGAAATGATGTCACGTCCACGTAAATATTGGGTACAGTGGTCCCTGTGACCAACTGGCGGCAGTGTTCAGTTCAGCAATGTCAGAAGAGACTGGTGTGAGTACCAGATCGAGGATATGCCGTGGCTGGCCCGGGTGTATCCTTGAAAAATGTGGAGACGTGTAAAGAGTGAGTATCGAGAACTGCTCCAAGAAGGCCAGCATCAAATGATGTGAAGCAGAACCCAGTCAATCTCCGGTGAGTTAAAGCCACCCAGAATTAGGCAGTTCTCGCCCCTGCCATAGGTTTTGAGTGAGTCCAATGTACCTTTATCGTTACTGATGAGGCTCTGTACACTACGCCGACTCTAAGGGGTTTGCATCCGTCGTTAATTAGACACCGGAACATTTCCGTTTCGCCATCGCTGATCACCTCGATAATCGGCGCTTTAAGGTCTGTTCTCCAGTTGAAAATAATGCCACCTCCAGTCCTTGTTCTATGATGATCGGCTCTATAAATCTGATATCCGAGCATATGCACCTCGCCATCTGGAATATCCTGAGATAGCTAGGTCTCACTAGATGCTATCAGGTCTTGACGTAGCTCCGAGGTCAGTGAAATGATCTGATCCTGTCTGTTTCCTATGCTGCACACATTGGCAGACATCACGCGCTCCATGTATCAATCTTGCTCTTCCGATCCGGGTAGGGCTAGGATGGACCTCCAGCGAACTCTTGGGATTCTTTGCACAACTCGGGAATCCACAATATATAGATTGGTTTCGCTGTTTGATCTTCGGGTTCTCAGCTCATCGGCGGCTATCTTCATTTTAACACGGTCCTCAGGGCAAAGATCTCTCAGAACATAGAATGTTTCTCCCCTAAGATGTGAGGTCCGCCTTAGGATCTGGTGGCATTCGGTCTTGTCTTTGTCGACAACTTTAAGGGAACGAAACTCCTGTTTTCAGTCAAGGTAAATGCGGAAACTATGTTGATTCCCGGTTCTCCGTCGTCGAACAACAGGGGGACTATGCGTCGTGCAGTATTCTTTCTGACGACGTTTATCCGATTCCGTGGGAATCGAACTACTGCAGAACCAGGTTGTGGGGTTTGGATTTGTCTTACTCATTCTAGCTGATTCATCTTGTCTAGGGCCAGTTTAAGCTGTGACCATCCTGACTCCTGACCATTCCTTTATTCCTTTATTCTTTGCAAACATGTCGCTGTTTTCCTTCTCTGACATATGAGGAGTTGTAGGTCTTTCTTCGGGTACGGTGTTCCCCGGGTTGCAGATGCTCTGGGGAAGCGACAAAATGATTTCGACTGCAATTTGTATTTAGGGTCGTTGAGCCAGATGTAATAGGTGATGGACTGAGAGCGGACATTGTTTCATATGTTTTTATCTTCGGTATTAGTTTTGAGATCCTTTTCCTCTGGTTAGGTCTTGGTTTTGTGGCTACTACCCATTAATCAGTCTAAGCGTCTCGTTCTTCGTATTGCAACAGCTTACCCACCTTCGAGGTAGGCACCTGGCGGGGTTGTATTTCCTCTGACTCATTTGGTCAAATTGGGTGGGACTGTCGTGCCCACTGAAAGCTATTCCTACCAGGTTGGTCAGTGTAAGGTGTCAAACAGTCTTTTGGTACTTCGGGTTAGGGGTTAGAAATGGACTAGCTTCTATCTCTGTTAAACCGATTCACTGCTGCCTCCTCGCTGCTTTGCAGACAGGCTTTTGTGCCCAAAACTTAGGGCTGATGATGTTTATGTTGTTCCTGTTTATGCCTAGGCTCCTTAGCAGTATCCCATCGCATGACTGGTTTCGTCATTCTGCAACCACATTCCTTCGGCCGTCCCACTGCCTTACAACCGTTGCATTATCTGCTGAATACAACAAGGCGGTTAATCGAAAATGCCACTGCCTCCTTTCTTTTTACACATTTTTTTTACTTTTATCCCGACCCACATTACCTATAATTCCCGGCTTTCTGGACAAGTGCTGCGATGCCGATGCATTTTCGCTAGTTGCAGATATCCCCTAGCCACCTAGGCATCTTTCGGCGCTAGCGTAGAAGTGCCGGGGAAGTCCGTAACCTGTCTACAAACCGGGAGGTGCGCCAACACACAAGGTGTAACTGCCTAAACAAGGGGCACCATATGTTCCTGCAATTCCCTCGGAAACGAGACGCCTTCACCCCTGGTTGCGTTGCTCGAAATCAAGAGACCAAGCGGCGTGGATCGAAGGGCTCGTAAGATATACACCTCGTCGTGGTGATTCTTACAAGGACAGCAATGTGATTTTTAGAAATGTCTGAATCCATTGCCGCACTTCCTACCAATCGCGTGATTGATGATCTTAGTTGTTTTAAACTTTCCATGGTGTTACTGTCGGAAAGCTCATCAAGCTATGAAACGCTATTATAGGTGAACCGGATCCTCCATTCCTCCTTAGAATGGTCATCACCCCAGAGGAGCGCAGGGCGTTGCTTTGATTTTTCTTTAGGCTAAAAGATAGTGGTGTTTGCTTGTTCTTTGGTTTGTAGAGTGCGCGTAGGTTAAACTTAAAGGAAGCCAACAGCAAACTCAAAGCCCGGCCTGCAGCTGGCGAGCCATGTGGGTTATTAGGTGGTCAGTCGGATATTCACTTCCGCTCTGCGAGAAAAAATGTGTCAGCTTTTCGCCGTGACGGCGCTTCGCTGCCGTGCGACCACCACGTCGCACGCTGGCTGAGTATACTGCAAGGACGCCCACCCCTACGCGGATTCGATCCCGCGCCGCAAGGCTACGAGACAAGCTCGTTACCTCTAGGCTACCGGCCGACGCTATGCGCACGATCAGCTAGTGGCCGTGCCGAGGTCATTCAAATATGGCTTAGCAACTTGCCTGGCCTAAGGAGCAAAAGGCGTGACATACTCTGCTCGTATATAAGCTTCGCCCAGATATATTTGCCTTCACTGATACTTGGCTATCTGAGGTGATCACGGACGGCGGATTATACCTGTTTGGCTATGCACTTTTCCACGGTGATCACTTCATTGACCGTCAAGGGAGTGGTGTAGCTCCTTATATGAGCTCCCACTTAGACGCATTGAGGACAAGCGTTTTTCAGCCGCACTCGGGATTTGTACTTCCTCAGTTCCGTTTACGGTCGTGTTAATTTTTAGAAGTCTTGTGCGTACATACAAGTAGACCATTAAGTTTATACACACCCTATTTAAGTCTAAGTGGGACTGGAACAATAGGAACATCCCCTTAGTGTTCGTTCTTCAGTGGGTCGTCAGACCAGTTGACAAATGACTTTGAACTACAGATGGACCTAAGTCAGATCGCATTTCATCCTGTCCTACCAATTACTGCCCACGTATCCTACCCTAGCAGTGCCTGCTGGACCGGTTACGTGAAGAAACAATTAAATCAGAGGGCAAGAGGAGGAAGGGAGCTAAACAAGTAGAATAATGTGTTTGAGTCATTAAAAAATACAGATAAAGACTAAACATTAGAACATGGTATTAAATGCAAATTAAACCTCGAGCTTTACGTGATCCATAGGGTAAAAAAGTTAGGGTAGGATCTGATGAAACTCCGAACAACCTTATAGCCGGTTGGACTCGCTTGTTAACCCTAGCTTCCTCGGGCTTATGTGGCACTTAAACAGAATGCACGCCGGTTCATCATCAACAACAGCAATATGAACTGATGCTTCGCTGTCATACAACCGTGATCTAAGGAATAAAGTGAAATAACTGGGAGAGAAGGAGAACTTACTGGAAAACCCTAATGCCCTAAGCAAACATTCAGGGTCAAGGCACTTGCACCTTGTGTTAACAACGTGCCGTCACAAACAGCTGGCTATCATGCACAGATAAGGCGGCATCAGCGAGGCAGCTTCCTTGTGGCTTTCACTGCCTCGCGTCATCAAACGTTACCCCGCAGATAACTCAGCACCAAACACACTTTAAACTGGCAGTCAGACTAAAAGACGGCGTCAGTCGCGCCACATTTGTCGGCTGCGAGCCATGTCCTGTAAAGTCTCGCGTCAAGCACAAGGCGAGTCACGTGAGCTCCGGCTTTGGTAGGGAGACGAGTTGACGGCACTGAGTTTGGTCATCAGTGATTTCATTTCCCGCTGCCAGGTCAACTTCTGTCCACCTCGAGCTTTGCGCCACCCTGCACCTGGCAGATAAAATAAGGACCTCCTAGGTAAGCGTTGACCAGGCATACGTAGCATGCGCCCAAGCCAACGCAACTTATTCAGTGCTATCTGTTGTTCTAAGGAGCTAGTATGATTATCACTACCTAGTACTCGCCTACACATATCCTTGGTGCCGTCCGACACCAGAAATGCTTCGCAGACCGATGATCAAAGACTAGTAGTCGTCTCAGATCGAAGGGGCCAAGTCTCCCTCCCATAGAGCAGGACGGCCCTCACTGTGGCCTTGTAAACACGGACTTTCGGAAGGAAGGAAACTCCCTTCCGTCGCCGGAGATGCCGTATTCTCTAGACTGTAGTTCTGGCTCTTGCAATGTGTGAACTGATTTAGTTTTTTTTGCGCCCATCGTTGCTGATGCAGCTGCCAAGTTAATAAAATCGATCAACCACCTCGAGTTCTTTGTTATCAGAGGTCAAGGGGTCATCAACCGGCTGGTGGTCCTGCAGCAGTACTTTGCACTTTGAAGGCACGGAGCGCATATCTAATAATGGGACCACTAGACAGGCTATTCAGGGTTGATTGGGCAGCCTCAACATGATGATATTGTCCGCATAATAAAGATCAACTAACCTTTCACCAGGCAGGACCTCAACGGTTACATCGTGAGATTCCGCAAGTGAACACTCCATGATAAAGTCCACGACGAAATTGAGCAAAAACGGGGAAATTGGACAATCCTGACGAACGCCACTTGTTGTCGGAAAGCTATCCTATAGGTCACCGTAGGTCCTGACGCAGCCTGTAGTGTTCGAGTATAGAGCACGTATGATGTTCACATATTTCTTGTGGACAAATTTCCGCGCAAGTACTTCGAACAGAATGCATCAATCTACTGAATCGAAGGCAATTGAAGCCCAGGAACAGGGTTTTTTAGTCTACGGTATGCGTTGCGCTGCTCTAACACCTGCCGCTTAGTGAGTATATGGTCTATACAGCCACCTTTTGGGCGGAAACCTCCGGCTATTCCCTAATCCGAGATTCCCGTCCCACCGTGAGGCGACGGACGAGAATCGAGGTTTGTAATTTTGTTACAGCTGGCGTTAGGCTAATACCCCTGTGGTTAGCACAGTCGGCGCGACTGCCCTCCTTGTATATTGTCACTATAGTCGATTCAATCCAGTTAGGCAGGACACTTCCTTCCAGATATGTTCGAATAGGGAGGTCAATACTTTGCAGAGGACCTCGCCTCCACCTTTAAATAGTGCGGATGGCAGGGAATCCGGGCCAGCAACACGAAAACGATTGAGGGCTGTGATCGCGTTTCGGACATCAGCCTCCGATGGAGCCTCTTAACTAACCATCCATGGCTTGTCCTACGTCACCTGAGCAGAAAGAGGTCCGGGAGCAGGGGGCCAACTGAACGGATCTCGAAAGTGTTCCGCCCAACGAGCCATACGGCGCTCCTTATTGCGCATCAATGCAGTTGCGCTGTCTTTGCTTGTCTTGATGACGCATGATTCCGTGGGACCGGTGATGCGATCAACTGGAAAGGCTTACGGTAATTACCTACTGCTCCTTTCTCCTCCATTTCTTAAGCCCGACTGCTCCACCAAGCTTCCAAGACAGCACGCAAGCTTCGGTTTAATTCGCGCCCCACAGTCCGTCTGGTCACATTGTGCTCAGAGCCAGTCGAGAGGTTTCTTCTAGATTCCAACAGGTTCACCGACCTCTCGGATATCCAGTGACTGGTGCGGTGACGATGGATAGTGCCACAAGCAGATGCTTCTGCGTCGTGCATGGCGGCCGAGATCCTATTCCACTGAAGCTTTGTCATTAGGACACGACTGCGTAAGTTCGGTACGCCGTGCGTCTTGATAGGCTTGCCTGACCGAAGGCTGCGACAATTTCTTAGTTGCCAATCGGAGGAGACGCTTGGTGCGCCTCCCCGTAAATTTCATGGAAAAGCGACAGCGTACCAAGACATGATCAGTGTCGACACACGTACTCTAGAAGTAGTAGCAATGCAGGATGGAACCACGCCACCTGTGACTTAGGGCAATGTGGTCAATTTGGGTCCATCGCTGATCAGCTGCAGGAGAACACCAAGTGGAACTTAAGCACCCACAGTGTGTAAAAATCAGTGCTACTAAGAAACAACTGATTCCCCGCACACAGTTGTAGTAGACGGTCGTCATTGTCAGTCCGTTCGGAGTTAAGCCAATAATTACCACCCAGCTAAGTTTCTGAAGAGCTCATACACCCTAGTTGTGCGTTCATATCCCCTGCAAGTACTGTAATATCTGAACTAGTAGCACTGCTTAGTAGCGCCTTCAGTTCGTGATAAAATGTGTCCTTGGCAGCGTTTGAACTGCAGTCGGTGGGCTCATAAGCGGAAATCACAAAGAAACAGCGTTTTGTACTACTTCGTGAATCAACTTTGTTGATGTCGTCAAACGGGCTGCACATAAACGGCTGTTCACCGGAATGCAGTCAACCAACGATCACAGCCTTGAGTTACACCACCTTGACCCGTGAGTGCTGCATCAGCGTCGCCGGATGCGTGCAACCAATAGCGAAAGAATAAGTCGGGCTCAGTTAATACAACAATCGCATTAGGGTCATTGATTCTAGTTTCGGACACACAGCACGTCAGTACCCAGTGTGTCCCACTTACGTGCAAGTGCAACCTGTTGACCTATTTGTCTTAGAGTGCGAACGTTGAACCTCGCCATGGAAACGGGTCGGCGTGGCCTTATAAGGGACGGTTGCCGATAGATGCTGTGGGAAGGTGGCTGCAGATAGTTCTACTCCAGTGGTACCTCAGTTGCTGTCAGTTAAGCTGGGAATTATAGGATGTTTAGTAATGGGATTCGGGATGGGAGTAAGAGAAACAGGTGGGAAAGAAAGAAGAGATGCACCAGCAGTAGCATGTTTTCCCTTATGCGCCCTGTTGTGTGCGGTAGATTAGTCGATCGTTGTTAATTCGCGCGACGGCCGATGCAGAATGTAGTTCGATTTTGGGGGAATTGTCGGATATATGTGTGCTGAGATACTGCCAAGGCGCCCAGATCTAGACAGGAGGAAGAGTAGGGTCCTTAACCTAAGGCATTGACTCAAAAGCCTGTCCGCAATGCATCGGGGAGGTGGTAATGATTAAGTTTTAGAGAAATGGGCGCTATCCCATTTCAAAAGCGCAACCTGGAGGATCAGGAGACTGAGTTCCTCTAACCATTGACCAGCCCGGTAGGAGTGGCTCTCAAGGGGGCCTGGAACCACTATCCAGTATAGCTCAATGGGTCAGTGAGGTACGCAAACCGTCGCACCACGTTAATGTCCAGTAACGTTGCGACGGAATAATGAATCGCCGTGACAGCACTTCGCTGCCACGCGGCCACCACCTTTCGCCCGCAGGTTGAGTATACCGCGAGGCCGCCCACGCGTACGCGGATTCGAACCGGTGATCTTATTTTTGCAGACTTCGGTCACCGGTCGGCTCAGAGCGTGACATTCCACCACGCCCTCCATAGCGGCTGTGGAAAAGAATTAGGTGGGGTAACAATGAAAACTACTCCGTCAGTGTGTATATCGAAGTGCTGAAAGTTGAGGACCAATCTGCTTCATCGAGTTGGAGGTAGCTGGAAGTTGACGGGCTAGTATGGAATATGAAATCGAGTAGAAAGTAGTTGTATCACGGAAGATCGCGGTGCAGCTCGGCAAGATGACAGTCCAGACGGGTCTTAACTTCAGCCATAGTAGATGCGAGACTAGGTCGGCATACTCGAAAGGCGAAGATTTGTCGCCTACAGTTCAGCCGACTGTGCTGATGTGTAAACCTCAGTGGGTGGCCACGTAGATGAGAGCGCGATTGGTGCAGTGTGAGTAGGTGGAGGCAGGGATGTCCTGGGTTGTGTAAGATCGTTACTACCAGGATCAAGTTGCCACGGGAACCTCGGTATTTTAGTAAGTAGAGGCCCAGGCAGTGAAGCCGTTGTAGATTACCTAGGTATTTGAGATCTTGTACCAGTTTTGCAGTTTGACATTGTGGGGCTTCAAGTATTCGTTGGTCCTTCAGTAACCAGGGGATCCAAGCCTGAATAGCAAACTCCAAATGGGGCCAAAGGAAAGCGTTGAGGAGGCAGAGATGGCCAGGGTTAATTTGACTAAAGACTCGTTTTAGTACCCCCACCATGAGATTAGCAGCAGAAGCTGCTTTCTGGCAAGAAGCGGATACAGAAAGATTCCTCTGAGTAATGATACCCAAGTCTTTCGGCTGACTAAGATGAGTCGGAAAAAAGGAAAGGTTTGGTGTTGCAACTCAAGAGCATCGAACTGAAGCGCAAAACCCTGATCACATGATCTGGAAGCGAATTCCAGCGCTCTGTAACTCGGCGCGAAAGAAGAGTTTCCTTCCTAATCCGATCAGACGCGACTTGTGCAACTTCAGTGGGTGACCTCGGAGATTTGGTAGCTTAGCGGAGCTTAATACCCCAGTCAAGTCAGGGCTGATCTTACTCGTCGAAATTCGGTAAGTGAGAATCAACTCCCTTTTATACTTCGGTAGTGCATTAAGTACATCCCCAAACTAAGCAAAAGTTCGGAAGATGTCTGTCTTCGTAGACCCTGCACTAACCTAGTACCCACTCCTAACACCCTCCAAGTCTATTTCGTCTCGGATAAAACATGGACAAGCCTATATACAATGTTCCAAGTGGTGTCGCACGAATGCCTGGAATAGGTTCACAAACATATTAACCGTTAGGACTCCGGAGGAGGGGCAACAATTGTCTGGTTCTGCGCGACTTCAATCTCCGAGATGTGTGCTGCACAGGCCTATACTGTAACTCGGCGCCGGAGTCGTTCGGTGTGAACCCACTGGATTTGAAGTTGCAGATACCACTACACCAGTTCATGGACCTCCCCACCAGCAGCTGTCCATGCTAGATCTTGATTCCGCCATCAGTGACAACTTATGGCTCGTCTCGGTGGTAGCGACCACTTTTGCTTATCATTTCAACGTAACATTATCAAGTCACTCAGTGGGCCCCTGATTTGTGTATTCCTTAAGTCACTCAACGGCGTCCTTTTGCTTCCTGGAAAAGGGCATCAGCAGTACGCCGTTGCGCAGTACCGACGCTTCGCTGCCGCTCAACCACCACTAGTGGCACGTCGGCCAAGGATATCGCGGGGGTCGCCCGCTCCCTACGCCGGTCCATAGCCTTAAGGATCATAAAGTTCCTCATCAATACACGTTATCTGGGATTGCGAAACACACATCAAGTAATGTACCGCAATACGAAATGATAAGATACCAAAACAGTTACATACAAACAATTCAACAAGAAGGTGATATGTTAAATTTTATATGCATTTCGCATGATATCGTAATTGGAGGGGGCATTTAAAGCGGTGAGGGATGGACAAAGAAACTCAACACTAACGCCATTGGGGTCGGCTCTTCCCTATATCAGGAAGTGTCCAACCAGACGTGTTCATCTTCCTTGTGACCTCAGCCAGGCGGTCCGGATTCATCAACCGACAACAAATTCGAAGTGAAAGTTTTCCTTTCTTTCGACTAAGTCCTCGTGTGACCTCACCTTTTCTTCCAGCCGCAACCCCGGCGAGCAAACAACGCAC